>OZ025272.1:11022530-11392530 GCA_964019165.1 Mastigias papua
ATCAAGAGACAATCGAACAACAGGCTTTCAGAACAATATTCTTAAGCAGGGAAAACAATAATGAAAGGGTAAATACGAATAAAATTACAGCTAGTCAACATATCTCTCTGCCAAAACAGCTGTGACTCATGGAAAAGTTACTCTAGAGCACAGAAATACAACGTAAGCAAGGAAAATTAATACCATACCTTTGAGGCCTTAATCGTACTCAAAAAGGTCTCTACCAAGGATTGCAGATAAATTGAAATCTGGGGTTTTTCTAGGAAACAAACCAAGCACTGTTTTGAATTTCCTCATTGATATTATCGAAAAGAGTTCAATTCACATTTTCCGAAAATAAGATGTAAAGAACAATGCCCGGTACAGGAGAAAATGAAGAAAATCTCCACACATTCCGCAAGCACTATTCAAACCATAACTTTAGTTGTCTTTCTTCATGTATCAAAACGTTTGCATAAAAGCATCAAAAATCAGTAAAAAATGACTTCTAAGTTAATAAAATATGCAAACTGAATGCAAAGTCCTTATATTGGCCAGAACCAATTTTTATATTGGAACAATTTAATCATCCAATATATACTCAATACCATTCATCTATTAACAATACACCTCAGCTTCCAGGAATCCAAGAGCGATAAAGTAAAAGGCAATGGCTCTTATAAGAGCGCTTTACACTTGTTCTAAGAGGCCACTATAGGGTGATAAGGAATTTTTTCAAAAAACTTCCCTGATGTTTCCAGGTTTTCCATACCATACTTTCAAAAATTCCGACTTTCACATTTTTTCAGCAGTTCTCGATAGACCAAGGAAAAGGATTGGCATATGCACCGACAATGAAGGAACAAAAACAATGAAAGTGGGAAAAAATTCCTTGAACAGAAAAATTCACTGACTATTCCACGTTTCCCCTAGCCTCAACGTTAATTCCCTGACACTTTAAAGTATTTCCGGTTTTCCAGATTCCTGAGAACCTTCCATTAACTTAAAGACGAAACATCAACAGTTAAGTAAAATTATGATGTAGGCTTCTGCTATAATTTATGAGCACAAGTCAGCAGATTGGGAAATTAACGATTTCTCAACTTTACCTAAATTTTCACAAAGTGATTCTAATGCATAAAATATTCGCGTCAACGTAGTCTTCTGCTTGGGATCTTGGCTACCTAAAGTGTTTTGCATTTGCAGCAACAAGGCTGGAATTATTTCACCATGAAACATATTCAAATCATGCTAGAAAAGCAATGAAAATAAAAATTACCATAAGACAAGAAATCAATGGGTGCAAATGGGATTTGTTATTCAAATCCAACTGACATGAATTATCATGCAAAGTTCATTGCACACATAAGCAACTGTAAAGGAAAATATCAAATGATATAATCGAACGGATGTTATAAGAGAGAAAATACGAAGGTCCCATATAAAGCTACGATACAACGAAACCAACATTTCAACGATAACTCATATCATTCGATAACTCCAACATACTTCGATTTCCCATGAGAATTCAATGTCATCTATATTACCACTTGTCAATTATCTAATTATACCTGAAGCTACATCATCTACATATCCGTAAGTTAGTATTTTTGCTCTGTTGTAGAAGAGCTAAACGTATGACAAATGTGGTTTAAAGTCTTGAAGATTTAAGAAGAGTTTCACAATGCAAACTTCTTATCTTCAAACAAACACCCCATAAATAAGGCTAGACAACTTAGCCAAACAGGTTCGTCAGTCACGTAACACGTCTAGGTCAATTTCCACCCAGGTCATGCAAAGGACATTTAAACGCACGAATATCGTCTTCTGTACTGGAACTGCATCTCTCTGTAATCCAGAGAAGGGGTGTTTATTGATAGAAAGAATCTTACTTGGAAATGTTCTGCAAACTGGCCGAGAGTGAATAATGCAGCGTTGCGTACCACATACGATTCATCAGCAAAACCTTCACAGAACCATAAGAAATTAATCAGTAAAACAGAACGTGTCAATTTTTAAATCCAAGTACCTAAAATGCATTTGATATTCTTGAAATAACAATGTGCCTTGGAGGGAAAAACAACTTGACAGCCGTGAAAATTAACTCACTGATAAACAGAGTGGGATAAACAACATATGCTACACACTACCGAGTGAAAAAACACTTCAGTCAATTTAAAACTCAAAGCAGATATAATAAACACTTGAGAAACTATTCACAGTCTTCGTTAAACCTGCTAGCTGGGAAGATACATGGCACCAATATTACAGCATAGGGCACAAGATGCATATTAACAAAAGCAGTGTCTAACTTGTGTGTTCATCCTATATAAAGAACCAGCCTACTTTACAATCTATAGTAGAAACGAGGGTTGGCTTATTCTATATCTAATATATTGGTAACAATATAACGACCTGATATTAATAGTCTGTGTTTTTCTCAACATTGTTAGAAACTTGGTAGAAAATAGTAAAATGCATTATACTAAAGACTTCTACGATGTAGCGTAACGTTTTTCTTATAAATGACATGAGATTCCATTGCAACTTGGTTAGAGGCGTCAAACTACGGCCAGCAGTCTAGCTTTTATTGGCCAGCAGCAAGGTTTTAAAATGAATGTCAAATTATTGGTTTAATTAACATGTAGATTATGGCCTGGCTCCTTGTTAACTATTCTGTGCTTGGCCCTCACGAAGAAAACCTTGGACACACTTGTTTTAGGTGCACTTATTTTATATTCTGTTGTCGTAATGAACTTTAAACAGGCTTAGGCTTTGCACAAAAGTATTGCTTTATTCTGCCAGATCCTGCTATCTAGACAGTTGGATTATATAGAGTAAACCAATATTCAAAGTTACACTTTAAAATACCTTTTGAGACAGTAAGTAGCGCTTCAGCAAGATGCCTGAATAACAAAAAGACAGCAGGGTTTCACCAATTGTGCGGGGTGTCAGTATAAAAAAAAACCATAAATAATTAAAGGACATAAAATGTTGTTTCTCTCCATATTGCTTCACTATACTGGTTTCGTACAGAAAACCGGGTGTTTTGACGGGGTTCAAAAATAGGAGAGTTGCTTGAGAAAACTCTGAAAAAAATGCCCTTTCTTTCATTCCTGAGTGCATCAACCGGATATGATGTGTCTGGCATTTTGGAGTCAAAACATGCTCTAGAGCAGTGGTTCACAAACTTCTCGAATTATCTGTACGGCGGTACCTGCATTATACAACCTTGAAGCAGGGTTCCTTGGAGGGATACATATATGTTGTGACTAATATCCTTTCAAAGAAAACAATTATCGACACTGATATATACTGATAAGAGGGCACTTTCTAAGTCCCATGAGCGTTCAGTTCTGTCGAAGACAAGGCTATCTAAGTGAGTTGTCCAGTTAGAATAGGACGAAAAAGCTGACTAAGCGTAGCAGCCATAATGATGCTTATCTAAATGAGGTGATTAAAGCTGTGGTAAATCTAACATTCCTGGAGTCAAGCATCCAAAACATGGCCGCTTCGTAAAAAAGCTGGAAAAATGGCAAATGAATGACTACTCTTAAGACATGCAGTTTTTGGTGATAATAAATGATGCTGTATACAACTCAGTACCTGTTTTTAATGTAATCGGAACAACCCTCAGCCAAAACGCCCAAGGCAATATAACCTGCCTTCCTATGGTAATGATTCACACTGTCCAAATGTCTTTGTATCATTGACATCTGAAACAGAAATTAAAAACTAGCTCCAGAATGAAGGACTGCTGCTATGTACTTCAACATAATCTGTTTATGCAGAATAGGGCATTTAACGTAGTTGGCCTAAACGTGTTCTATCTTCAACTGCATGCATAAAGTTACATCGGTGACTCCCGGCAGAGAGATATCTGATAGTATATCATTTTGAACGAAAATGTGCCTAAGCTGCATTTAACATGCAATGAATTAAAAAATTTTTGGTAAGCTCAAGAAAGAAACACTTTCACCTAGTATGGGGCCTTTGTGTAAATCGTGAGAATTCCTTTAGATCATTTAGATTAGACTTAAAAGTACGTAGCTGGGTATATGCGCTTTTGCACAAGGGTGCACTGGTCAGATGAACAGGGTATGGAACAACCCAAAGGTTGTCCAGGAGTAGCTTCCTGATCTGACTAGCATAAAATCAGCTAAATCTGCCAGCAAATTCCTTTAAAGATTTGGAAATGACACACTTCACTTGTAAAGGTAAAGTAATTCAGTATCGAATAAGTGAAGACTAGAAAACGTACCACTAGAGGAATGAACTTCGAAGGTGGAAGGTGAAGAGCTAAGAGATCAAGAGCCTAAAATTAAACAAGTAGAAAATAAAGATTCAGTTGAACGAAAAACACTTTACATAAAGGGAACGGCTATTTGAAACGTTCGCTCAGCAGACCTTCTTGACTATAGATCCAATAAAGTTACACAAAATTGTACGAAACCTGTGCTGCAACCGAAGCCAATGTGCTACCTTCCATTTCACCAGATTCATCATAATCATCAAGACCTTGACTAGAATCACTCTCTTCTTCTGCGTCATTGCCTTCAGCAAGACTCATAAGTGACAATAGGGTCTCCAGCAGCGGTTGAAGAAGATGCGACTTAAGTAAAGCCTAGGAGATGAGTTGAGATGAACTCAGCGCAAAAAACATCTGTAATTCTATTCTACATCTTCAGTGTTCGATCATACATTTTTGGATGTATTGCGAACGATGCGATCACAAACAATCAAGCTCACAGTACGGTAAAACTAGGTAACAAATGCAGGTACGTAGACAAGGAGAATTGAGCTGCATAGAGAAATGGTATTTCCAGAGACGTGGAAAGAAACTAACAGTAAAGTGAAACATCAAATGTACCTTTGCCTTTCGTCTGCAAGCCCAGCATAACAAATACAAGGCCTTTACTCTAATCGGGTCTCCGTAGTCACCACATTGCACAATCTATGAAAAATGTGATATATATATATATATATATATATATATATATATATATATATATATATATATATATATATATATATATATATATATATATATATATATATATATATATATATATATATATATATATATATATATATATATATATATTATAGTTTCCTATTCATAACCACGGGAAATCGATTGCCAACGAGATGTCTCATTGACAAATGGACGATGAAGAAAACCAAGAAAGAGGAAAACACAACAAATAATGATAGATAGAGCCAAAGACAAAGAAACAGCTGGAAAGATAGAAAAGCAGATATTTACCTGCAAACACAGTTCAACCAAAACTTTGACGTAAGGTATGATGATTCCAACCTCGAATTCAACCAGTTCATCAAAGAATGCAAGGGCTTCACAGGCCTTATCCTAAAATAGGTAGTGGGTATAACTATTTGCGTTTAGTTATTTTAC
Organism: Mastigias papua; assembly: GCA_964019165.1. Lineage (NCBI taxonomy): Eukaryota > Metazoa > Cnidaria > Scyphozoa > Rhizostomeae > Mastigiidae > Mastigias > Mastigias papua. The sequence goes on from OZ025272.1 coordinate 11,027,923, forward strand.
CATTTATTGGTACCAAGCTTCTCACATCTTGTACTGTATAACACCTCTCTATACTTCATGCGACAAAAACATGATTTCCTTCATGCACGTATGGTAGCTTGGAAAGCAATTAGGGGTCAGTCATTTATAATAACTCTGGGCGCCGGGGCCGGTTAGAATTTACAAAATGGTCAAAAGTTTTATACCCCTTCAATTTTTGTCTAAAAGTTTTCATACCCTATTGAGAAATAAGAAAGTTTCATACACCACTTGCTATCTACCCTGTAAGGATTTCAGGGAAGATTTCTTCATTGCTACTTTTAAAGTCACAATTGCCACTATCATCTACTTGAAAGATCATATATACAAAATGTGTTCTGCAAAATTACTTGCTGGGAAATATTGCATGGAAAACCTTTGTACATAGTGTTGTTGATACCATTCTTTGTGAGATTTCTTTGCATAAGGCATACATAAGTTTTCATGAAAAAGTTTATTTATGCTTGAAACTTCATTTGAACAAACAGCTGTGATGAATGCTAATAAGAGCACTACAATAACACAGTATACCACAGAAAACTTAAATCAGAAAAAAATTGCTATTGGATAAACTCAGACAACTAGATCAAATCATTGAGTCATTGAGTTGATTTTCTTTAGATTTTGTCTCTAATAATTTTATGTCCCTCAAAAATTCTCCACAAAGTTTCATACCCCCCAAGTATCCTAGAAAAAGTTTACATGCCCTACCCAATTCTAGCCCGCCATACTACCCAGAGTTATAAATGACTGACCCCTTACAAATACGTTTAAAGCAAACTTTTACAAAAAAATGCCTGAATCAGAGTCTATAAGAACAAGAAATGCATTCCACAATATACAGGAGCTTTGACTAGATTTCCAAGAAGTAAGAACAACGCAAAATCCCGCATTGAGATGGAAACCTAAGAAGTGACATAGAATGCCAAGCAAAGTTATTTAAATTATAGTGCTTAATTCAAAAGTGAAATTCATGGGATCAAGTTGTTAGATATAATAGGTAAACGCAACCCGAACAATAAGTTACATGTCATAGCCAAAGCACAGGTACTAGATATCACAGAGCTGCCTGTAACTAAAAGAACCTAGCTAAAGAAGTGTCCATAGCTCTAACTCTTCATTCCATGCAGCCACGACATGAATTTCCCTTACAGGTTCTAAACAAATAGAACCAAAGTTGAACAAAGTAAATTTCAATTATCATTAAATTAAACTGCAACTGACCTCATCAATTTTTAAGAGAGATTTTACAATCTCCAATGCCTTTGGAATAAGCGGCTTTATTAGCCCCTACAAAAATAATGCCAGGTTATCAACCAGTAAAAGCGGATCCTGCAATGTTCTCCTAAAATATAATACAAGTACCAAAACTTATTCTTTATAGAGACATTGATAGCAAGTCTGATATAAGTATATATATATATACACACACACAAGAAAAAACTCCAACTTTTAAAACGTTTCGTCACAAGCTTTCATCATTCATCATTTATATAAACATATTTACTCCTGATGATTGTGCAAATCACATGAAACCGATGGTCGCGTAATTGAGTAGGTTGCATTTTAGCTTCCTTTAATCTCTCCATATGTATTTTGCTCCACTACTGTGTTGAGCACTTTTAGTTAAGTAGGAAAAGCAACTTCTATCTATACACTGTATATATATATATATATATATATATATATATATATATATATATATATATATATATATATATATATATATATACTAAGTCATGTCACTCATGACTCATGACTTAGTATTTACCTATGTCAGCCTTAGCCGAATTAATATATATATATATATATATATATATATATATATATATATATATATATATATATATATATATATATATATATATATATATATATATATATATATATATATATATATATATATATATCCTGTACATGGCATAACCATAGCTCACTAAAAGTGTCTTGTGCCTTCGCGCACATAATAGGATAGTACGTATTGTTGGGTACAAATAGCTTGCAATCCTGTCTTCTACTTGGTTCTCAACTGCCTTACAATGCTACTTCGCTAACGTATGTTAATAACAACAATCAATAGGTAGATTTGGATCAATAGCGCCTGTAAAAATTCAGCATGTATCACTAATGAGCGTTGGGCATAAGAATTAAAACTTGCAAGACATTTAGCTACCTCTTCGTCAGTTCCCAAACTGGGTACTAGTGAAGTCAATGCTCTGGAATGTAACAACATACTGTAGTCAATAGTTGGATAGTGCATGGCAACAAGCAATAGAAATGAATTAGGACAGAAATGCTGAAATAGCATAACTCATAGGGTTTAATAGCGTAAAGGCTGTGGTAACGGTAAACATCACACCCAAGTTGCTTTTCTTTAGTATATGATAGTTTATGGAGTCAAAAGCTTTTCTGAAATCTATCAATAGTACTTCTAGTGAGGCCATCATCAACGGTTCTCTTCCATTATTCTGTTATGTGGAGTAGAAGATATTCTGTTGACTTGCTTTCTTGGAATCCCCATTGTTTTGGGGTTTGAGCTCCATTTAGTTTTAAGCAACTGTCCATTTGACCTTCCAGGATTTTCCCAGGTATGCTCAAAAGTGATAGTGGCCTGTAATTTGCTGCTGGGTGGACAGCCGGCGAGCACTTGAACTATAGCCTGAGGATTCGCCAATGATTTCATGCTAGTTTTCAATAACAGTGAATTCATAATATCCCGCTTGTAACCATGGGGTCATACAGACATGGCGCTGTCCGGTGGAGGAGGGGGTATGCTCGTTACTCGATGCTTTACGATAAGGGGCTTGCTCTTGTCAAGGTAATTACACAATTTTTTCTAGTTTATCCAACATATCTTTCTAAAATTTGCTGTTATATTCTGTAAGAATTCTCTTTACTTGCAACTATGAACGACCGTCCATAACGATGATGTTGAAACCTACACTTGCATTAGCTCAATAAGTACAACTTCTCAATTACCAACAACATAGAAATGACTGTGGCGCGATCTCTCTAGTGTCTCCTCTACAAAAAGTTAGATTAGTTTTTTTTATTCGCTTACAATATTTGCTTGAAATGAATTTGCTTTCAATATCAAGATAAACTAATGACTCCTAAACTGAGGTTGAAGTTGTTGCAGGGGAGGTAATAAATTGAATTGAATTAAGTAAATAGTTTAAAATAGCAAATGGAATGAGAAATGGCCTTACTTGATAGAGTAAAAGGCTGCTTTTTGGCAGCCACCTTCATTGAAACCACGGTCAAAAACAGGGAAAAGTTCAGGATAAAACGGCTTCAGCTGGATAAAAGAATGAAATAAGGGAGCTTTGGCTACAAGTGTAAAGTGGCCAGTTGAGAAAATCACACAGAAAATAGGTGAAAAACTACCTAAGGTATACTAAGGAACAAAGAGATATAAAAATAAATTAGTATTGTCACATGTATTATATAAACTGAGAACTAGTTAGGACATTAAATTATCGCAACAAAGTAATGATAATATGAAATTAGTCATAGAATATAAGGAAAGGGAATATGATAATAAGCTCATATACTATTTACTCTTTCGCTACACAATATCTTTCCTATGCTCTTTCCAATACGTCCGCGTAATGCTTTCTTCCAAGTCCCGATTTATCATGTAGCTTTTGATCCACCTTTACTTACAAATTCTCCTTAATTGCTTTGCTGATCAAATGATGATGACTCAAGTTTGAGAAGTAAGATCTACTTCTATTCGAACCAAGCTTTTCAGTACAATGTCAACTTAATGGGTGCGTCGTCTCGGTTTCGGCAAAATTCAGAATTTTTCAAAATATTACTAAAACAAATACTGGCCCATTCTGCTGTCATTCTTCTCTTCAATTTCCATATATTATGCTTGGGTTTTTGCTAGTGCAAAATGTTATCCGACACACTATCAAGTATAAAATGGCTTGGCGACAACTCTATGGATATGATGCTGTCAAGATACTGGCGCCATTGCAAACGCAGTAACAATAATTAGTAATAATAGTTACAATTATAATGATATCAATTGGTTAATAACGGTAGACCTTCAGCCTTAGCTGATTTTCAGGAAGCACTCATGAACTAAAAACACCTACATAAAAGTTTTACCAAAAGCTACAAAATCTATCTGTTAAATATATCAGAGATTAAAAGGCTATCAAAAGATAGGTTAAATTGCTATGTAATATATAGATTTCGAAATATCAAGATCATTTATTGAGCGCTTACACGATAAAGACACACTGTCAAGTCAAGAATGACTTGACAACTATGAAGTGGTTAACCATGCCAACATAAACAGACAGGTGGCCTTGACGAGTTCCCAACCATGCCTCTCAAAACATCAAATGTTTACATTGTACGCAAAATGGTATTCACTAATTATCAATTTACTATTGATGTAATACACGAATGACAACAAAATCTCACTGAGCAAATATGATAAGAGAGCCAAACTTTAGAATCAAGTCGACGACGGCGTCACTAGCGTTATACAGAACAGGTGGACCTGTGCCGAAACAAACCAACACTAATAAACAAAGATTATTCGTTTATCTGCAATTACTCGTGACTAACAGTTACATAGTTTTTTAATCATAATCTTGGACGATACTTGCTATTTTAGGTTCTGTTCAATGCATCTGCATTATGGATGGGGCGTCAAATGGTTGTGGGCTTCTCAAAAGGATGGTATTTCTCATAAGACATTTTCAATATATAATCCGCTACCTCATTCCGCTCTACTCTACTCCCCACACAGTTGGGCAAGAAGAACAAATGAGCATTTCTTTCATCAAAACGCGTCCCGGTATTAATGCCAATTGAATGTAATGCTTCAAGTGTACTTCCATGTCAACACAGGAACAGAGATAATCTGGGCACTGGCCGGCTACTGATTCCATAGTAAAGCTAAATATAGAATTCCATAGGGATTGCAACAACTCCAAAAAGTAATAAATCTGCTGAGAATTCAAAATCAATATGCATATTAACTATTTGAAACTAATACCATAATGTCTAAAGGACTTACCAGCTCACCACAAGCAGCACAAATACAATGCAGAAGCAGATATCCAATCTATATAAAAAGCAAGGCAGAGCCATGACAAGAAACTGCACAAAATAGGACTCTTTCAAAAACAAAAGTCTTCTGATCCCTAATAAAACTAACTTCCTATATCCAAGTGATTAAACCTTTAATGAAATGATATCAAAACTCAAAATAAACACAATCTCTTGATGAAAAATTATAAGAGCTCTGACTGAGGTATTTGGTTTTTATCTATTGAAAAATTATTAGTCCATGGAATCATTGAAAGATAATTCCTACTAGTCATTAAAAGTCAATTGGATTCAGGCATTCAGTTGTGCATCATACTTACTTTCTTACCAACTAGTTTACTTATTTACTTATCTACCTAATTACCTGGTTAATTTCAAAACATACCACTTCACAAAAGGAAGTGGTAAGTTTTGTACCTTTACATTCTACTACACTCTACTTGAGAAATGTATATTTGCTGTTTTTGTTCTACAAGTACAATAATGGAATACATTCAGTGAAACTTCCTACATACTAAATTACTTATTTACTTACTTTCTTTGCATTCTTACTTACACATTAACAAATGTACTTGTCAGCTTGCTTGAATAAACAAAGGAACAATAGCTAGTAAAAACACAAATTTATTGGATATTGGGCAAATATGGCTAAAGATGGTACAATTGTAATTACTAGCTGTTGATATTTGGTAAAAATATCATAGACTTCAAATCATACCTCTTTCTGTTTTATATCAGGTGACTGCACTGCACTAGCTATGAACACCATGACTTCTGGCCATCCTTCCACCTTAAATCTATGCCTTGCTATTGCACTGATCTGAAATAAGAATTCAAAGGTTTTATATATATATTTTGATATATCAAATGACATATATGTCAAAATGCACTACTCATTTGTGCTTAACTGTAGGGGAGTCATATTATGTTTTCTGATATTTTTCACCTCCCTCTATAATGCCTCATCTTACTAAAATGTGAAAGTACAACCTACCCCTCATTTTATTATCAACTCCACCATACAAAGTTTTTAAAATTTAAGTTTGCTACTACACCATAAAATTGTAGTCCAGGGTCTTCTGTAGTAAATTCATGTGTGGAAACAAATATCCACCTCCAGCCCTCCATTTTAGTTTCAACTTCCCCATTTTAAGGATTTACTTACAATTTTCCCAGTAGGTCATTTTATTATGACCCCCACTTTATGAAAATCTAGAAAAATGTCCTCAACCCCTGCTAATTTGACCCCTCTACAATTAACAGGGCTCGTGCAGGATTTGGGTAAGCAAATTCAAGGAGTTTTCAAGGACTATTCAAGGACTAAAATAAAAATTTTCAAGGATCTTTAAATTAATAGACCTTTGTGGGTATTTCATGTCTTCTGAAAAAGTTCAACTAAATATTACGAATTAATACACAGTCCTAGTGTATGTATCTAGAGCCAAAAAAGTAATAATTTAATGTTTGTATTGAATTTGGACTCTGAGATTTATCGAAAGTGCGAGAACGATTTTAAAGTTAACAATGCTTCCAACTCTGGTCCTTGCAAATGAAACAAGACTAAAATTCTTCTATTCTGAACTTGCCAAAGTCATTTTATTGCACACTGCTATATGGCTGTTTGATATGCTTTACCTAAACAGAAAATGTGCTTTTTCCAAAGGTATCAAAATGTGAAGCAGATGAAAAAATACGCAAGTAAAACAGTCAATATTTCAAAGAGCACGAAAATGTTTGCTAAAGTTTGAAAAATTATGCTAAACTATTGGAGCATTTACGTATTTCTGGGTAATTTGCTTTCTGTGGGAAACTATTAGGTCCAAGTTGCCAAATTTTGACCATATGACTCGATCCTAGAAGCCATGGGAATATACCTTGATAGATTAGGTTCAGTCTGTTATTGCTCAAAACAGAAATTGTAGACTCCTCTTCGAGTTTCCTGCAGAAGGAATCTGCTGTCTACAAAACTACATATTGCAATTTTGTGGGAAAACATCGCTCTGGAACAATAAGTACACAATATGACATTCATATACTTTTTTCTATGTTTAGTTGAGTACCCATAAGTTAAGCGGACTGCATGCAGATTTCTCGTAGTTCTCTTAGGATATTATAGCGCATGTGTGAATACCCAGGAACCCTAAAATAAAGAAAATGGAACATTTCTCGGGATATAACGAGTTTACTTGTACAATTTTCTGTAAACTATCTGCATTCAGTATTGCTCTGAATGATGTAATCAGTAAACATTCATAAATTTCAAGGAGTGTGATCAATTTCAAGGAGAAATTCCTATTTTCAAGGAGTTTCAAGTGCCCTTGAAATGAAATTTCAAAGTCAAGCACTTTTCAAGGAGTTCAAGGACCTGCACGAGCCCTGAATTAAGCAAAAAAGAGTAGCATCAGCAATGTTATTCAGATATTCTATATGACCAAAAATAAACCAATCAAATATACTTGACATTCATAACACCAAAACTCTGACAGAAAAGCATAGAGAATTGGCAAAACCTACCACTTGGCAAACTGCTATCCTGACAATATGTCTGTTACGAGAAAAAGAAAATTAGTTGCTAAGACAATTACAGAATACATTGATGAAAAATGAATGTAATGAAATTGAACGGCTGACATCATAGTTTCCACTAGGGTCTAGGTAGCTTGTGTTTAGTCTTCCTAACTCACTACATTAAGAATTAAGTTGACTCAAATGATGCCAATTGGTCAACAAATAATATATACAGCAAAGATGCTACCCTCAAATCAAGTACAGTTCCTGGTAGAAATATGCAGCTTCATATGAAGAAAAGAACTCACCAATGAGGTCATGGGAGGAAATGCTCTCTATGACAAAGTGGAAGATAACATTCCCACTTTGCATAAGAGAGCAGGCATATGTGCTAAACAACAAAAGTACTTTTTCCTCTGATACATATTAGCAGTGGCAGACATTGGGGGGGAGAGGGGGAAGTTCCTCTCCCAAATAATTGTGAAGAATGATGGAATTTGAAGGCCAAGGTTATCCTTAGAGGTTCACTGCCGGTTCCTGCGGCCTCAATACCCCTCCTCTAATAAACATCCAAGCAGAGTTGGTGCCAGAAAAGAAGTGCTAGGGGAGCAAATGCTGGCAAAGTGCCAACAGCAAGTGAAGCAAGAAAATTTTAAGGAACCATGTCTTTCTTGTGGGCATAGCATGTGATGACTCAAACTCACTGCAATGGGAATGCAGTGAAGAAATATAGAAGTGCAAGCTATGAAAGTGCCAACAGCGCATAAGCAATCTTCAAAAGTATAAGTGCTGGTGGGGGGGATCAGTGAAATTATAGGAGGGATCCAGCCCCAAATACCCCCATTGACACTTAAACTTTTCCCATCAGTAGCCCTGCAGCCAAGTGTTTGCCACTCCTTATGAGTATGAAACATCAGAAAGTATCTGGCTAGATAATTCAACTCACTTTTTGGTGACTAAATGACATTTCATACTTGTATACTCTGATGAGTATGTAAATAGTGCTTCCAGTATGCAACAAAATAACTATGTTTTTCTGCAGCATTGACATTCTGCAGCAGGAAAATTTTCTTAAGATAAACTCCATTCCTTTCACTTAAATATTCTAAAAACTTTAACCTTGCTGAAATGCTGCAGACAAGATACTCAAGTATAGAATACTACAAACTGCTTGAAGGTCACTTACTCTGATTCTGTTGAAAGTAGATGAACAAGGGCATTCTGTAGACTTAAAAACATAAAAAATATCAACTTGATAAGGCATGTCACAGAACAGACCAAATCAAAAAGTGAACTTTACAAAGATAGCAAACAAATCCAACATTTTTGGTCAAAAATTTCATTTAAGTACTGTATGAGAGCTTTGTGTAGTGCTGATAGATGCTTAAAGGGTTGATTTTAGGGTTTTCCATAATGCAAAAATTTTATTTTGTGTAGTGCTAGATTTGATAATGTACTTTGATTGGCTTCTTGGTTTGCACCTCACGCCTTACTTTTAACCTACACACAATTAACTCAAAGAATGAAAAAGTAACATAATGTCTTTTAGCTAACTGAATGACTGATTGACTAACTGGATGACTGCCTGGGTCAATGATTGGCTAACTAGTACACTTGATTACTAGCTGATTGGCTAACAAACTAAGCTATAATGCATAAATAAAAAATACAAATTTGAAATCAAATGTACCAGTTGGTAAGGACAGCTGCTAAATTTTGCAACTGAGGCATGAATGACAGTCAAACTAGCTGAATTTAAAATGCCTAAATTAGTTTTGTTGATGCAACTAATGACGAATTTGAAAAAAAATTAAGTCAGCTTGAGCACAGGACCTACATCCATTAATACCAATACACACTTGATAATGTTTCATATCAATATTAAATGTAAAATAAAGGTTGGGTACCTGAATTTCACATCTACATTTAGCTTGCCCCAGTGCTTAACTATACGCTTCCGTAGCAGAATTGCTGCATACTGTCTTACCTAGAAAAGAGCATGATACACGAAACAAAAGGACAAACAATGGCAAATGCTAAATGAAAAACATAAATGAAATGAAAAAACTCCATGTGTGGTTCTTTGCTATTATAGAACAAATAAATTATGGCATTTGCTCTGGAATAGCATTGTGGACATTAAAGATTAAGGCATCCTTTTGTACTAGCTCTTTGGGAAAGCAAAATATGTCAATATTTCTGCTAGACAGATATGCAACTCTAATGTCCCAATGAAGAAAGGAACAATGCCAGACATAGGTAGATCTAGAGTTTGACTTTGGGTGGGGCCATTTTGCAAATACAATTGTAGAGGGGGTGCAGAAATTTGTCATAGCAACACCCTTCCAAAATTTTTGGGAGTGCTAAGAGAGTGCTCAGTTCATTTCTTAGTTATTTTCTGTTCTAATTCATGCATCATGTCTCTGAACGCAAATTTTCTCAATATGATCTATTACCATTGCCCCCTTGCCTCCCTGAATCCTCACTTGATGCCAGACAGCACCATTAAATCATTACTGTGCACAGCGTGAGAGAAAGTTTGCAAATGTTAACAATGTGAGCAGTAGTGGTGCCAGATACCAAATAGTGGGGAGGGGGGGGTACAGCAACCTAGATGCTTAAGCCATGCCATTTTGAGCCAAGCCCTTTTCTTCATATGAAAGGTAACTACTTTGAAAAATTTAGTGAACTTTAATTCCAAATGTCAGGTCAATGTCATTACCTCTAAATGGGTGAGCATCAAAATCATCTTCTAAACTCTAAGAAAATGCAACCTCACATGATTTTCTCATCAAACATGTATAAATTTCTATGGCCATCTTTTGTGGAAAAGTGGGGGAGCTACACTCCACTTCACCTGTGGCTGTGCCACTGAATTTGAGCAGTCATGATGATTATTAAGGACATGAGATGAGGGAAAGCTGTCATAAACAAAATCTAAGCCTACCAACTCTCTGAATTTTGTTGTGAGTCTCACAATTCCAAAATAAATCCCATAATATTGAATGTAAATCTTTCATAAATGGCCATGGCTATCAACATATTTATCAAATTTTCAACTTATAATTGTATATATTTGTGTTTCATTGGACATACACAAGCTAGCTTTTTCCTTTAAATTGTACTAAATGACTTCTCTTTCACAAATCAATATTTAATTTTATCAGCAAATTTGCTTCCCATGGCATGACAATTTCTCCATCTCAATATTTTCTCTCAAGACCCAAGATTTTAAATGATTGCTTGAAAGTCTTATTCTATTTCTTTTTCTGAGGCTGGCAGGACTGGAAATACACTTTAATGCAAGAAAAAACAAAGAAGCATAAAAAACTGAGAAGAAAACATACTGTTGGATTTGTAGAAGAACCCATAACATCAGTAAGTACAGCAACAATATTTGGATCAGTAAATGCCCCTTTTAATTGCAGTGTTGCCTGTAATACAAAAAGCTGCACATTAAAGGTTGCCTAACAAATATCATTGAAATCAACATTAAGTTAACGCCATTCAAGGTCCCCTAGTTTTTAGAGGTCATTGCCTGCTACTCTCTAATTTAGAGTAGTTTTGTCATTAACAGAGGTCTTGGAAATTTAGGCAGTGCTCTTAGAAAAAAATTAATGGGGAGAAAGGGGACACTTCACTCTTCATTATCTTACTGTAATGTTGATCAGATTTTGCTGTCCATTATCAGAGTGACATCCTGTCAAGATGTCTCCACATGTAAAGAGCAACAAAAACTTAATCAAACAAAACAGACAAGGGAAATGCCAAGTTTTAAGTAAGGTATTTTGTTTGGTTTAGACATAATACCCAGGCCTTTCAATGAGACATGAGTGGCCGTGCATGAACAGGCAGTCACTCACCCAGCTTAGTTTAAATACTTGATTTGTTGCTGGCCCCAGTTTTGTCAAAAATATGCATGCAAGTACTCTGGGAAGCTCCACAATTGAATGTCTAGTGTGAGCAAACAATTGCACATGTGCAATTGGCAGTGCACATTTAATTTACTCATTGAAATGCCTGAATACCTAGGCATGGTAACATTTTCCTGCAAAAAGTTCAGTTCAGTTCTCATTTTAAAATTTCACAGCATAAAAACAAATTAAAACTAAGAACAAAAAAAATTGTGTGGACTACAAGAATTTTTTTCTAAACATAATCCCCAGATTCCCACTGTACCCCTTCTGGAAAAACAGTTGTTTTGGAAAATCATGTCAAATTAGGTGCTACCACCTACAGTGTAGGTAATAACCTCTACCAACTGGGGGTACCTTAGGAGGCCAAACCATTTTAATACCACATACTTTGATGGATATACTTTTCAGTACAACAGCACATGATAAAACATATCACCATAAAGTGGCAAAGAGCAATGATATGATATAACAAAGAATTAAACCTTGCTATTACCCTCTTTATCTGCTAGGTTCTGCTCCTCGAATTTGTACGAATTGAAACAATTTAGATCCTGGACAGAATTAAGGATGTATACATCCCAGTGATCCCCTCCAGTCTGCAGTCAAGACCTTTTTGTGTGAAATGTGCGGCAAGCATGAACCTTCCAATTGCAACTAGCAAGTTCTGGCAAGTTCTATCAGTAATGACACCAAATTTGGCAAGACTACAACTACCTTTCTGCCATGCAGCCAGTGTTTTGCAAAAAAATAACCTTTGTCAATTTCAGATCTAATGTATTGCCCATAAAATTAGGGTAAACTCCAAATCAGGGTAAAGTCTCCTACTAGAAAAATCATGCTATATTCTACTATTGATAAAGTACTCAGACATGAGTTCTATGATGTCAGAGCAAAAACATACAATTTTGATTTGTATTTGTAAATTCTCAATGCATGAAGAAAATAAATTGTCCAATCCTAAAGGATATAAGGATTATAATTCACTAACCCAAAAAGAGTACTATGTAGATTGCTTACTGCACTGCAAAGGCAGAGGGTTATAGCCTACAGAGAATAAATGTTTTGTTATGTTTTTCAAAGGGCTAATATGCAAAAAAGCTTTTAAATAGGAAACAAGCATTCTTTCAGACCTTCACCAGTTTCGTCGAACAGAGGACATTGTTTTGAAAATCTGGATCTGCGCTTGATAAATTTGCGTCTCTTGCATGTCGGACACTACAGTGCCCTACACAGCCACTTCCAACGCCTATCCAATCACATTAAATGAGCGCAAATTTCATGAAGCGATTTGGAAAACAACGTTAGATAATACTTGCGAGCTTCTCCTCTTCTAGGGTCGCAACACAACATGACTTACGCAGTCAATTCAAATACAGTTGAACCCTACTAAATGTCTATTAGTAATCCAAAAAAATTACCACTTGAGAGAACCACTAAATATATTGCTTTGCTTAGTTTCTGCAAAGGATAGCGGAGAAGAAAAATTACCTCTTGGATTGCTCGATTGTCAGGCATTGTCAGCATTACTAAAATACGCTCCATGTCAGTACAGTTAACCATCTTTTCTAAATTTCACTTCTGCCCACAACAATCTCCCGCCATTAGTATTCTGATCATGTGGAAGCCAGGTCTCTCATTGGGAACGAGATTGACTAGGCTGATTTCTGCGCACGCGCTTAAGTTGCTTTCTCGAATTGGACACCATTTTCCATACCGGACAAAATGTACTCCTCTCGGAATATCTCAAATGGATTCTCGAAATTTTTAAAAGCAACGACAACAATAACATCTCACACAGCTAAAAATGCACCAGCGATAGCTGTTAAGCACAAGGATCCAGTATTACGAGACTCGAAACTTGATTATGTAATACCAAATGGAAGTGGCTGCGTTACAACAAATATGTTGGGTAAATCTCTTACTTTTCTGTTGATGTAATTTTAGTGTTCCAATATGACTCGTATGTCTCCATTTGTAGTTTATTTGAAAGAACGAAATCACCCGTTGAATCCCCTGTGACATCATTGTTAGCCTAAACTGGGGCGGGGACAAAGGAGTAGGATGCCTGACATCTGTACGTACGTACGTGTGCGGCGTTTGTAGTTTGACATAAGATAATGAGGAATTGTTATCTATTGAGCAATACTCAGGTCTTGTTCTATTTAGAGACGTTTGACTCTCATCTCGTTTGAGCACTTTTCACTCTTATACTCCTCCTCAAATGCAATCTTGTCCATATTCTATGTTCTTAGTGTGCCGTTTGCATACTAACATAGTGCACATCTTAGTACATCTAATCTAACTTGAATCTAACTTATCTAATTTATTATTAAACACATTTGCCTGCCTATAGCAGTGCATTAGGATGTATAACAGAGGTACCTGTAACTTCTTTTTATGATATACTTATTATTCATTTTTCAGGTAAGACCCAAGTTAGATTCAGTCATACAGACATTCCTGTGCCAGATTTTTCAGAGTATCGCCGTGACAGTACCAAAGATCCAGCCTCCAGGAACACTCAGTACTCAAGCCGTGCTTTTACATATATGATGCTGACAGGCTTTGGTGTAACAGCTGCACATGCTGGAAAGAACATACTTGTTGACTTTCTGTCAACCATGAGTGCATCTGCAGATGTTTTGGCTTTGGCAAAAGTGGAAGTTGATCTATCAACAATCCCAGAGGGAAAGAGTGCCACAATTAAATGGAGAGGAAAGCCCTTGTTTGTTAGGCATCGCTCTCAACAAGAGATTGATGATGTCCGCACCGTTGATGTTAGCACTCTGCGTGACATGGAAAGTGATGACATCCGTGTGAAAGACCCCAAATGGTTGGTAGTTATTGGTGTATGCACCCACCTTGGTTGTGTACCCATTGCTGATGCTGGAGATTATGGTGGATATTATTGTCCTTGTCACGGCTCGCATTATGATGCTTCTGGTCGTATTCGTAAGGGACCAGCTCCACTGAACTTAGAAGTACCTGTATATGAATTTTCAGATGAAACCACACTGGTTGTAGGTTAAGTTTAGACATTTTCCTTGGCAAATGGTTTGGTCATATTCAGTAATACCAACTAGTAATTAAATTTGAATTCATCAGCCCAATGAATGTACTTAACTTTCTTATGTTTGTTTAACTTGAATGGCTTTATCAGGACTCCAGTTGATATCATTGCTTGAACACTTGGACTGTTAATTTGTGTGAAATATATAGAGAAATTCCATATTCTCCCAAGATTCTAGTTCTTTGTCATTCAATTATATGGTCTGGTCAGACAGCATTGGATGGGGCATTTTGGCATAGTTTACCCTATATGCTTCTTAGTACATTTGTTCAGTGATATTGGCAATGGCAAACTAATTCATTTTCTTCTTCATTGACATCCAGCAAAGCCTTTGCATTATATGTAGTAGAGAAAATTACTTCCTTTGGTAATGGGTTCTAGAAGATAACTGAACTAGTTTTATCCACGTGTACTGGAATAAAGCCCAGTTTCATACTTAAGATAGTTGCAAAATTTCTTGCAGCTGAGATTGGAAAATTTGTTTGGAATCACAGTTTGACTGTAAACTTGAATATAAGAAATGTGAGTAGCATCATGGATATTACCAAAAGACCTGTCAAGAGTTTAGTTTTAGCAATTTCAGTTAATTAGTACCCTGCCATGTGCTACATCTTTCTGTACTATTATGGCATGGTCTTGGATAAGTGAACTTGTTGAAATTCAATAAATGATCTTCATGTTTGACTGTTCTTTAAGCTTTATGTACACTATTTCCTGTTTCTTTTCCCATACTCAACTTTCTCACAGTTGTTTTGCTAGTCTCATACGTGAAACATGTTGTTGATTTCATTCAATTTGGACTTCTCTGGACAGATGTGCCCCCACAGATCTGAAAACAGTCTGTGAGTATAGAGCTCATAACTGAAAAGTCACAATTCTATTAGCATGTCAAAAGAGAGAATGTACATTGCTAGCAAATAACAATGTTTGCAAACACAACCAGTTGAGTGTGCCTATAGCTGTAAGTGTCTGGTTCTTATACTTAATGGCCATCTATTCTACAATGTGATTAGAAAAGACTTAATTTGATAGGTCAATAATTAGATGGCTTTATAACACAATACCCAACATATTCCCACAGAAACTGTGAACTTTGCAAACTTGATTGTGATGAGCCATCTGAGTGCAGCTTGCCATTGTGATTCATTTCCAACATGGTATGACTGCATTTGCTCTGGAAGCATGGAAAAAATGTTATTTGTATGCTAAATAACTGGTCACAGTAGGCCTTAATCTATTAACCTTCATTTTTGACTACCAGCCTGTCAATCTGCGGAGCTACAGACTGCTGTTTTTATAAACAGAATCAGGTACATAATTTGCCTGGATATCTAGAGGCATATCTGTGAAACATTTGCTGACAGAAAGTGACTTTTAAAGACTGAAGTCATTTACATTGAAATAGGACTGTATTGTTAGTATATCATTGTTATAGGTGTTTTGCAGACTATGCACTTGTTTAAATTCTAAATAACTCATTTCTCAACTGACATAAGATCACCTTTTTGGTAGTTATAAGAATTATTCTAATACATTTAAATCATATGACTTTGCATAAATTATCATAAAATTTCAACTGCAACTTAATTTTGATCCTTTAGCATATAATACTTCTAAATCATTGAAGTCATGGCCATACATGTTTTGGGATTCTACATCTTAGCTTTTTAAACATATGTTTGCAACAGTCTTAAGCTGTTTTAAATTTTTAAGTGTTTTGGTAAAGATCCTTTAAGGTGTGTTGGTAAGGGACTTTTAAGGTGTATTGGCAAAAGCCTTTTGAAGCTTCTGGGTAAAAGACTTGTGATGTGTTAGTAAAATACTTTTAAGTGTTTTAGGAAAGCTCTTTAATAATTGTGTCTTGGTATAGCTCTTTTTCCATGTTTTGATAGATGGTGTTTAAATGTCTTGGCAAAATGTTCAGTTAGAATTTGAGCAGATGTTTAGTGAAAGAATATTTTCTTATTTGCTTGAAATTTCCTATTTGTTGCGTGTTTTGATTGAAAACTAGTTACTTGTGGTCACCATCCTGGAAACAGATGCCATACTTAGTATTTGTGCATTTGCATTAAAGATGTATATGCAAACTGGTATCTCAGTAGCTCATTAGTAAAAGTTACTATAACTATTGTGGCTTCCTGGTAATTTAGTGCCTTGTCTGTAATTACAGTACCTTGTTCATATTTTTAGGTAGACTTTGCTTGACAATCATTCAATCAATGTCATTTCCTCGGAGTTGAAGGTTGTGCAACATGTTCTCCCAAGAAAGTTTATCTTCCGAAAACCTGTGACTTTTGCTGTTTCCCCATATTTAGACCATTGTTTGATATCTTTTGCTCCAGATTCTCCACGGGATACCCGGCCTTTCTGCCCCTGAAAGACACACAATCACTAGCTGCACCAATCAACCACTGCTTCTTGTGATGTGACCTGCGTACCAGGGCTTTCTCTTTATCAATCCTTCCGATCAGTTTCCTTCCACTGTGGCAATGATTTTTTTCACCCTCTTGTTGATGACAAAGTCAGTGAACCTAATTTTTAATATTTTTCTATAGGGAACCATACATATATGACGTCGGCAAGAACGGGTGAGGGTGGTACGATGAGTTTAAAACTTTTAGATGTAGAGAGGGAGGTGGGGGAGTCTTTGATAACTAAGACATCCCTCTTCTGTATTTTGTTTCACTTGCAAACCATTAGGCTTAATGCAAACAGTGCATAACACACCAACTGCGCTTTCATCACGAGAACGTTTAAAATATTTCCTAATCAGCCCTCCTAGATACTTTTGTAAAACACTAAACTATATCAGCTTGTGAGGAGAGCTACGTTGTGGAAATAATGCGATTGTAAAACGTTTATTGTTATAGGGTTCTCTTCTCTTTAACAGCCCCGCAGCAACGCCATACGTACTTCATCCATCCACCCATCCATCCATCATCTATCCATATCCGTCCCATCCATTCATCCATCATCCATCATAGCTCATTTTCCAATAGTAAATCACTGCCATAATTTCCTCTAAGCACAGCTAAACTAACGTCATGAGAACATTCTAATATGTCATATCACTTAATCCTTTGTCTTTTAGTTATTTCATCTACCAAATGCCCTGCAATAGTCATTACCTGCTAGCCATATTATCATCTTTGTGACAGATGTAATATCTTAATTGATCTTTTTGATTGTGTTTGGGGGGCAATGCAGTTTAGACGTTATAGAGGAGGGGTGTATAGATTTAAGACTATGCCCGACAAGGGGTTGGAAATTGCGAATTTTTGTACGTCATACATGTATGGTCGCTAGTGCCATGACTAGAAGGCATCAGTTTTAGCTGGCAATGATAATGCTTAGCTTTCTCGAAAATATCAACCCAACGCTGGCACCTAGCTGCCATCCGAGTAGAGTCGTCGGTGGAGTAGGGGGGCTTATGAAGTGAATAGAAAGTACCCACCTCAAGCTTTTAATTTATTTTTTTCACTTCGCTGAACATCTTCAGCACATTCACTTCTAAACTGACTTCTCCAAAACCAACAAGTTTGTACCCTCTTTTTCCTTTGCTACATTATGATGCAGTAGATCTTTCAAGGAATTTTAACTAGTGGGGAATTGACGCTAAACGACGTTGTAACCGGGGATGTGGATTTGACTGCCTGGTTTTTGTGTAGTGCAAGAAAATCAGACACTTGCTGAAAGTAATGAGACGAAAGGAAAAGCAATTCGACACAAGATCATTATACGGAAAGCATTTAAAGTTATGAAGGGTTATGAATGAAAGGGTTATACCCATTGCAAGGATACGTGTGGAGCTACCAATCCCTTTTCTTTTCACTGTGTTGTGTTGTCTGTTGCGTATATTTCTTTTCTTTAGCTTTTTTCACATGAATAATAGATTTCTGACAATTGTAAGTGTCGTTCTTTGGTGGAGGCCAGATGACCTTGTGTCTTCCTACGCCAGGAACGTCACAGTATATAAGTATAATTAGTTGTAGTTATTTTTAATTGAGGTATATATAAAAAAGATTAAAGTTAATTTTCAAAATAACTTTATAAAAAGGGAACTTGCTAGTGGGGAACTATGTATCAACTAGTGGGGGGATTTAAGAGCGCAGTAGGGAATTCCCCATTGGCTTGTATGATGAGAGATCCACTACTATGGCATACTCGTTTTTTCCATAGCCTTTAATTCACACTTAGTTAATTGCAGAGATAGCCCTGTCAGTGGATCTACCGTAGAGTCGAAGTTTATTGATCGAATTTGAACGTCTTGGTAAGTATATCAAACAATAGAAAATCTAGAGGCAGCTCATGATTGGAACTTTACAGAGAGCCTAGAGGAAAATGGAGATGCCATGCTTTTTATCGAAATTCTTCTCCGATATCAAGGATCAAAGGATGAAGACTGTTATTGATAATAGCTGTATCATTTTCTAATAAAAGCTTATTTCACAACATCCTCGACCTGCTTGATCTTTTAATAAAGTAGAAGATTATATCATTGTACCCAGATACCGGTACACTGGAGTTATTCTTCGCCCACACACCTCTACACCATCAAAAGAAATACCCTAAACATGATCCTTGAGGTATTCCTACTTTCATCTCTGAAATCTCTGATCAACAATATAGTAATTGAATAGAAGGTAGCATAAAGATACCTATGAATATCTCTCTTAGAAGGCATCGCTGTATTGTTGGATGCATGACTAGATAGTGCTCTATTTTATCAACTTGTTTGTACCCCATAACAAGATCCTTCAATAAGATACAGGTATTTGAGTAGACAATTCATCTGTATACCAGCAACTTTTCATACAAAGATAAACATACTTGGAAGTGCAGTATTCATTGAGGTGAGAGTATTATTCATGTCGATGCATATTTTACATGCGAAAGCCGCAGATAATTGAAGAGATGAACTATTTCTCATGCTTCTGATCATTGTGAAAGATATCATATAGAGGCGTTTAGTGTGATACCAGTAATGTTCTTGAGGTAATGTTCCACAATAATTTAGTGTATAAATTCCGCTCTGAACTTATTTGGAAATGGTGCATCGAAAACGGAGGGCTTCAAGAGTTGCAACAGATTGCTAAAACAACTTCAGTAACTGCATTGTCAACTAGATAGAACCCATAATTACTATCAGAAGCACTTTCTAATCATTACCTGCTATTCAGTTTTAGTGATGAGCCTTACAATCATTCCCATCTTTGATAATCAAATCAAAGTCAAGGTCACTCATAGCCTTTAAGGCAGATTAGCATCTGTAATACAGATTTTTGAAGTATATCTAAGTTGAGTTTTCAATGCAACAGATCATGGTCACCAATTTCAGACTACAGGGTATCGTCAACCTTGTATATAAACGCAGCTACATGATCTTCATTGTGTGAAATAATGTTACATTTTGAAATGGTATTAGCACGAACTGGGTGAGTGGCAAAGTGGTGAGAGCGCTTGACTGCTAAGCGGAACATCGATGGTTCGAGCCGAACCCTCAGACTAAAGATGGCCTGGTGGCAACACTGGGGAAATTAAAGGCGGAGAGGAAAGGAACCCACTATACCGAAGGCTCAGGATATGTGTCCTCTCCAACAGGCACTCCCCAAACATACGGAATCGTATATGGAACTAACCTTTGCCTTTTTACTAGCACAAAATCATTCAGTTACATCTTGTGATTTTGATTTAGCACCAATCGTTCTATACAGATTCAATTTCTTCTAAGAGAAACCAATCGACGTTTGTAATGATTAGGTGATAAAGGAAGGGATAAAAATTGACACTCTATGGTGATTTAAAGTTATCCTGTAAAACTACATGCAAAGCAGTCAAGTGTCATTAATGACGTCTTCAAGTGTAATGGCTTCTTCAACATTTCGTGCCAGATATACCATCTATTTTTATACACAATCTAAAAATGTACAATTCAAAAAGAGATAATTCCGGGTACGATGCGATTGGCAGCATGATAGGCACGGCTACCCTAAATAGCCTTTTAACGTATAATAGTACAGATACTAAAGGTTATACCAAAATACTGGAGGGCCCTCCTTATAGAGAACCAGCTTGTGTCGACAGAATTTAGAAATATTACAACTGTCAAATATTACCATCTATTTTTTCATGAGTGCCAAGAAATTCCCTTCTACTTCTATCATTTCTGACATTGATAACTATTGGTAATATAATTCAAATTTTGTGAAGCCATGTAACAGTCATGAGTGACTACTGAAGGATACCACGTTATCCCAAAACAAAAAAAATACAGATACGGAGGAGATAGTAAACTTTTTCCACAACAACTGCCTGTGGAGGTATCACAACTTCATTCACTAACCAGCGGGTAACCCTTCAAACCCCCAAAAAGTGAAGTGTCATACGCTTTGATACCCTTAGTTTAGGTCACAAGCAGTTGTTCATTCTACCCTTTTTGGAGTCATGTGATAAAGCTACCACATAAATTAAAGATAAAGCCCATCAATAATCCCCTATCATAGATGAATTGCATTGCTAATACATTCCACTTGTATAGATAATCGGAGAATTCCGGCACTAAAACAGTCAATACGATTACTGGCTAGCAATTACAGAGCAGATCGCGGTTACTGTATAATAACTCCTGGTACCCTGCAGTGATCATAATTTAGAAACATCTCCAAACTTGCAGAAGAAAATGCAGTCTTGAGAGAAAAAGCATATGGTATATTATTGGTCATAGCTTGTATCTGCTTGCTGCGCTATGTCTACTGCTATTAAGTGGCATATTTGTTTGTCAATCCTCTTTACCTTGCGTCAGGCATTGGTTAGCTGCAGAAGTGGATTTATTAGTGAATATATTTTAGATTCAAAGTTTTATTGTGATACATCTAGCATGAAGGTCTTTAAAACAGCCAGTGAGTTGCAGTGTGTACACAAATGTGCAATATTCGAAAAGTGCGAACTTGTGAATTATTGGATGGACGACAAAGGCGAAAGGAATTGCGAAGTTTTTCAATTGCCTATAAGTCACAAATCATGTAGAAATATGAATGGTAAAGCAAAATGGAAGGCTCTTGTCTTTCAGGTAAACTTAATGCATTACATTAACATTTGATGTGATTTCAAGAATTCCATCAAGAAATTTCAGATAGAAATGACCTTCCCTCACTCTCTAAGGTCCTGTTTATATGATCCAACATTTAGCACGACATTCACCCAACATTCGTGACGGCCAAATGTTGGGTCGTTTGAATACCCTGTAGTGGTAACCCAACATTGACATTTCTGATGTTAGATCAAATTTGTTTGGGTTAGAAAGTCTTCGGTGAAGGTAGCTAGCAAGCATATTGCTTTCAAATGTTGTATGAAATGTTGGATCAATTGAACACCACCTTAACAGCAGAACAGACTTCCTATCTTATGGACGGGTAATTAATTACATTAATTACTTGCGGGAAGAGGGAGGAAGACATTCTCATATATTTGATGGAAATTTCATCCGCCCTCTCAGATTTATGTAGAAATCTTGGTACCCACTCTAGGATTTCAGAAGAAACTCTATACTCCTTTTAAAATGCTCTTTGTTTTTGACACCCCTCCTTCTGAGTGTGCAGACTTGCACATATGAGATGTAGAGACACCTGAAAATGATATTACAACGGAACGAAACTGTATTGGAGAACCTGTAGCATAGGCGGGGAATGGATTGAATCAGAAATGAATTAAAAAGAATCAGACAAATGAAAAAGTCGATTTCAAAAATCAGACCAAAATTGGTTTAAAGTTAAGTATAGAAGGGCACAAAATAGACTGAATGCAGATAGGGAAATTGGATTTTCAACAACAAACTAAAAAGCAAAATATATTTTTGGAAGCAAGCAAAAGTAACTGTGCTCAGGAGCTAGGCTTTATTTTCTTCATTGGGGTGTTAAGCATAGATATCCGAAGAACGGGTGTGGCCTGCTCGATGTCTGAAAGAATGGAAACTGCACGATAAAGGCACAGGCAAAAACTATGACGCATTTAATGTTGTTCATTTTCAATAAGCTTCACAAATAATGAATGATATATCTAAATGCTATGAAATTATTCTTTGATTACTTTTAGATATCCTTATGCTGTTATCAGGGGTTCCGTTTTTTTGACTTGCCTAACACAAATCAGAATTAGCTTAAAAGAAGCTTTGAAGTGGCGCAAGGTAGAGAAAGATGATAAGTTATGGGTGACAATTGTTCCTAAACAGGGGGGTGGGGTGGATCTAAGTCTAAATCTAAGTATATCGCCCATAAGCATGAGCGGAGGAGTTGGGGAGCCGGGGGGGGAGGGGGGGTGGCTGCAGCCCAGTTGTATTTTGAGCGTAACTACATGATCTGATTCTTTATAATAGACATTAGGAGACTGAAACTCAGTATATGGTTTTTTGTACACCAATATAGCGAAAATTCAAACCCTTAGTACACGATGAATTCAACGACTGATAGCGAATTTACTAACGAGCGACTGACTATGAGTATGAAAACGAGCAACTGACTACGAATATGATTAACGGTATGTAATTAACAATATGTAAAACAGCGATATCTCTAGACACAATGGCCACAGGGTGTCCATATTTTCAACAAGCCCCTTTTCTCGCTAATGCCTTTAAGTACCTGTTTTACCACCCTTTATATGCCTATGCTTATAGTTTGTGTACTTGAGCCCCCCTTTCACCAATAATATTGCTCCGCCCCCCCTGATAAGATATAAGAGACATTGTGCTAAATAAATATCATTTAAAAGCAAAGTGAAGAAATTAAAACTTATGTCCTCGGCAATTGAACTGGATATTTCACTGAGCATGATGTTGGACTACATTGACAATGTTCAACGGCAGATCGCCAAATGAACTGAATAAACCACTCAGCATTTTGCAGAAACATTTGTGTAATGACGTGATATATGTGTGAATGAGTGAATGCAACTCTCAATGCTAGTTGGGTGTATCGTCACAGGGTTTTTGAGTACTTGTTCTCTCAGAGACGCCGGCGCATATTTCTGAGTAGAAGGCGGGGGGCTAAGAACGAGTTCCAAGTCCGCATGGTAATATGTAAAAATGGTGGTAGGGGGAGAGAGTAGGGGTAGGAGCGGAGCCTCTGAAAAATTGTTGAAGCCACGCCCTATAATTCAGCAGGAAAAGTCTTGTTTGAACATAGAGATACAAACTGTCTAGGTATTTACTTTATTTAAAATTCTTTTTACACAAAATCCCTTCAGCTTATAAGTAAATGTCAGATAATAAATTAAAGACAAGAAATTAACTACCCTAATTACATCAATACTATATAAAAACAGTTAAATCTGAATTAAGTACAGTAGTGTTAAGCCTATCTTTTATGAAGGGGCTCAACTGTGAGTTCTTAGGGCAACAATTTCTTAAAAGTCTGTACGATATTTCAACGTTCTATTTACGAATAAGAATAAAACTTACGACCTGAAGGCTTGATACAGGAATCTATCGGCAAGGACCTTCTCTTGAATTCAACGGGTCAATCTTGATGTGCCCTACGCTATACTATCAGAGTTTTCTAAAAAATAATACCAGCTTGGCAGAACGTCTACTTCTCTCTAACCAAAAAGACTCTTATCTACCTCTAAAACTACGCCTTTTATAACTCACAGCTAATAGATTACGAAATGAAGTAAAAATAAGAATTAACAGTAAATTGTCCAATCTGGTTCTTCCTACGGGTTTCTGATGCAATTATTGCACCAGCAGTTGCGATTTAATTTTGAAATAGTTATAACGTCATTCCTCAATCTGTGCAAACTGGCGATGAGCCTCCTTTTCGTAACATGACTCCCCCCTTTTAGGACAAGCCTCCCGGCTTGAGCTGGGGACGGATGTCCATAGGCAGTTTATATAGCGCGAATTATGGCTGGCTGGAATCGATCTTCTGGACGCGTAATCGGCGGCTCTGAGTCTTCTGTATTGTCAACATTTAATGGAGTTGGAACCGAATTTCCCTCAGAGAGAGTGCTAGGAACATCTGGTAAGACTTCTGAGACAAAGCTATCCGACGGTAAATCTGACTCCTGGAGATCCGGTGTTATAAGGTCGTCATTCGGCGGTTCAATAGGGCGATCAGCCGGGTCATAATATGGCTTAAGACGATTTGCGTGCACTGGAACTGAAACTGGACGATTATCTAGAGTGCGTAATTTGAAATGAACGGGCGACAATTTAGCGACAATACGATATGGTCCGTGAAAATTGTGCTGGAGTTTTTTTGATAAGCCCTTTTTTTCTTCGGGGTGTATACCCATACGCGACTACCGACTTCGAAAGGAACAGGTGAAGCCTTCTTATCATAGTACGATTTCATTTTTTGTTGAGCCAGTTGCGTGTTCGAGAGAATAAGCTGTTGAGCACTTTCAATGTTTTCAACAATTTTAGCACGAAGCTGCGCAACTGATGTCGATACATTTGAATCGGGCAAAATAAGGGCCGCATCAATAGGTAGGCGTGGTTCTCGTCCGTATAATAAGTAGAATGGTGACTCACCTGTAGTGGCATTGAGAGAAACTCGGTATGCAAACAATACCAACGGTAAATGCTTATCCCAGTCCTTCTGATTCGTGCTAACGTACATAGATAGCGCTTCAGCTAGTGTGCCATTAAAACGTTCCACTAGGCCGTCCGTCTGCGGGTGATAAGCAGTGGTGTGTAAGCGCCGCGTGTTCAAAAGTTTACAGACTTCCTTTACGATAGATGCCATAAAATTAGGTCCTCGGTCCGATAACAAGGCGCGTGGGGCACCATGACGCGCTACAATTTCGTTTACGAGTAATTCAGCGATACGCGGAGCTTCGATAGATGGCAAAGCAAAAGCCTCCGGCCAGCGAGTATAGTAGTCTGAAAAAACGATGATATAGCGATTTCCATCGTGGGATGGCGGGAAAGGACCAAGAGCATCCATAGCAATACGATCAAACGCTCCTTGCACTGGAATTGGGAGGAGAGGAGCTTTATGTGCCCTCCTAGGAATCTTTTTCATTGCACAATCGACACATGAGTTGCACCAATGGGCAACATCCTTGTACATGTTGGGCCAATAATAACGCGCCCGAATTTTCTCATACGTTTTTGTGATTCCAAAATGACTACCAGTTGGATCGTCGTGGCAAGCAACAAGGATCTCGTGGCGCAAAGAGGCAGGTATGACAACTTGACTGGACAAGGACCGAGCTCTTCTTTTACCAGGGCTCCAAAGGTGACACAAAATTTCATTTTCATCTAAATAGAAGTCGTCGATAGATAGTAACAATGAACGGGCTTGTGAGTCGTCGGCTGGTAACTGAGTGGATTCTAGATATCTGATGATATCAGCGAGGTCCCTGTCCTCTCGCTGTAGCTTAGCTTTTGAGTCTGGTTGCGGGCAAGGGTGCTCAATTACCGCGACAGGACGTGTTAAAGACGATGGAATAGATTCAGGCTTGATTAAATGTTGCGGGGGTGCATAAGAACGGCGAGAAAGGGCATCTGCATTACCATTAAGAGTACCGGCACGATGAATTATTTCAAAATCATACTGTTGTAATTGTAGTGCCCATCGAGCAAGCCTGCCAGTTGGATCCCGTACTTTCATCAGCCACGACAAACTCCCATGATCGGTGTGAACAAAAAACCTTTTTCCAGAAAGATATGGTTGATATCGTTTTATGCCATCAACTACTGCCAGCGCTTCACGTTCTGTTGTGCTATAACGTTTTTCTGTTACAGTAAGCTCACGTCCTCCATATGCCAGAACAACTTCTTTTCCATCTACTATCTGACCAAGAATGTAACCTAATGCAGTCTGGCTTGCATCCGTATAAAGATGAAATGGCGCAGAGAAATTTGGATATGCTAAAATTGGCGGCGAGCACAAGCGTTTTTTCAGCTCTGAAAAGGCAGTTTCGCAATCTGGAGTCCAAACAAACGAGATGTTTTTACGAGTTAAAGTATTCAACGGTGAGGCAATCTTCGAGAACCCTTCGACAAAACGACGATAATAATTACATAGGCCCAGAAAGCTGCGAACTTCTTTCACAGTTTTTGGCGTAGGAAAAGACTTAACAGCCTCGAGTTTCTGCGGATCAGGGGCAATGCCCGACGAAGATACGATAAATCCAAGATAGTTCACTGAATCTTGAGCGAAATGACATTTTGATGGCTTTAATTTTAGGTTGGCAGCACGGAATCGATCGAAAACAGTTTTTAAACGAGATAAATGATCCGAAAAGGACGATGAAAATATGATGACGTCATCTATGTAAACGAGGCATATCTTCCATTCGAGGCCATGCAATATTCTGGACATAAGTCGTTGAAATTGTGGGGGAGCATTGGTTAAACCGAAACTAAGAACATTAAACTGGTACAATCCAGCATGTGAAATGAATGCAGTTTTCTCTTTAGAATCCGGATGCATAGCAACTTGGTGGTAACCCGATTGAAGATCTAAGGTTGAAAAATATTTGGCTCCAGCGAGAGAGTCTAAAGCATCATCGATTCTTGGGAGTGGATAACTGTCCTTACGGGTTACAGCGTTTAGTTTCCGATAATCAATGCAAAAACGGGTCCCCCCATCTTTCTTCTTGACAAGTACAACTGGAGAGCTCCATGGGCTAGAAGAAACCTCAATAATGCCTTGATCTAGCATTTCATTAATGTGCTTTTCAATAGAGGCCTTCTGGCTGTGCGAGACGCGATATGGTTGTTGTTTGATGGGCATAGCATTACCTGTATCAATCCCATGCTGAACTATAGTTGTGTGGCCTAAATCTAAGGTGGATTTAGCGAAAATATCAGAATATTGGTCTAACAATGTTTGTAGCTTATGATTTTCTTGAGAGGATAGATTTCGACTAGGCAAACAACTGAATTTCAGAGGAGTCATTCCTGATGCAGTATTAACATGGGAGTCCATGGCAGAAACAGAGGGGTCTGAATCAAGAGGAATAATGTCATCGGTGACTTTTGTCTCTTCAAATTTTGCAATGGTAGCACCTTTATGGATCAACACGGGAGAATCCGAAGGATTAATCAGCCGCAGGGTTACTTTACCGTCACTATCGGGCTGGCAAAGTGTAGATGCGCAAAGTAGATGATAACGATCAGAAAGTTTGGGTGCTCCTTCTATTAAACCTACAGCAGGTTCAGAGGGAAATGATGTTAAGACAGCTGGAATAACAACTTCACTACTACCATCAATAACGAACGTTCTTGCTATTCTAACGTCAGCAGTCAGCGGGGGAGTATCACCGTTAGCAAAACATACACTATCATTTCCGGCAAACGTTACCTTTTCATTACCAACATCCACTACTGCGCGATATTTCTGTAAAAAATCTCTCCCTAGGACGACATTATACGACAAGTCCGGAACAACGACAGCATTACAATCATAATCACATTGTCCAATCGAAAGATCAAAAGATACGGCACCGGTTACAGGTACTGTGCCCCCATTTGCGGTTTTACTACTCTCAAAAAGCTGTTTCTGCGTCAAAGCATATTTACATCTCAAAACATCATGAAAAAATCCTTCACTAACGACTGTTACTGCGGCACCAGTATCTACCAATAGCTTAAAATGCTGCTTTAAAATAGTTCCCCAGATCAAGACATTAGATGGGGTCGATACAGCATGCAATGTTTTAGAATGTACTTGTAAAGATGGGCTGATTGTGTTTTTGACTTCACGTTCAATAGCAAAATTCTCGTCCGTAAAATCGGTTTGGGTTCCTTGGGAAAACTTTTGAACCTCTGAGATATCTCTGTTACTAGGCATTGATGAACTGACTTCTTTATTTCTTTGCGTAAAAGCTGGCGGGACTTTTTGGTTTCTCGGGAATGGCTGGTGGGCCCTCACTGTCCCCATTGAGAGGGCCCTGTGCCGTTTAAAGAAGCATCATTACGATTTTGCGGCTGCTGGTATTGGGACTGTGCATGTTGGCCTGCAAAACTACGGGAACCTCCACGGAACGGGGGCTGCTGAGTTCTTTGTGGAACATCCCAGCAATAACGGGCCACGTGACCTACGCGATTACACGCATTACAAATGGGCCGCCCATCGCTCGTGCGGATATTTCTACCCCTAGCAAAAGTGTTTGTTGCTTTCCAATTATGTTGATTGTTTCCATGGTTACTTCTTCGTGCCTCTTGTCTAAAACCTGTCTGAATGGCAGCTATTATTTCATGTCTCAGACCCTGGAAGTCACCGGAAGGATTAGCAGCTTGAGACGGGGTTACAATGGTATTGTTTGCACTTAGGGCATCTAACTGGGCAGCATCCTGATGGGGAGTTTTGTTTGCAAGGGAAAACAAGAGATTTACCTGGCCTTCAAGCTCTTTTATGCGCTGTTCCTGAGCTGGTACTGATGGAGGTGCTAGAGGAAAAGTATGAGCACTGGTTTTTGACACTGAATCACGTAAACGCGCAAGGTTTTCTGCCTCGGCAAATGTTTTTGGTTGGTTAAGGAGTACGTGAGTTTTAATAGCATCGTTTAGGCCGTTCACAAAAATGTTCATCATATCTTTATCGGACAAAGAAAGACGCTGAGATTTCTTAATGATGTCTTCCGTATACAGAGCAAGCGGTTCGTTTTGACCCTGTTTTCGAGAGTACAACTCTTGTCGAAAGAAAAATTCTAGATTCTGAGATCCAAATCGCGTTTTCAGTTCTCCCACTAATTCGTTAAAATCGGAAGTTGTCTCGTTAGGCAAAGTTTGAAACCAAGCCGACGCAGAACCTCCTAACAGCAAGGACAATGCATTTAACTTCTTAGAGTTGGACCATCCATAAAATTTGGAGTAGCGCTCGAACTGTAGAAGCCACTCGTTTACATCTTCCGTTGGAAACCCGTTAAACATTTTGGGCTTAAAAAGACTAGCTTGGGAATTACCTTCTAAAGCTGCTTGCATGGCTGACATTTGATTTTGCAATTCAAGTACTAATGGTTGCTGAGCTTGGTCAAGCGACATTTTGAATTAACACTTTTATGAAACTACAATTTCAAACAGTACGTGCGTCGGCAGGATTGCGTGTGATGATGCAATCGAAAGCAATCGAACTCGCAAAGAAATAAACTGTAAGTCTTAAACCAATTTGTAGCTTTCCGTAGATATTACACACAGTTTCTGATGAGTTACACGACTTTTCTTTTAAAATTCTCTATTTTCTACTCGCACGGTCTGTTCCCTTCTCTTCGGATGTGTCACTTGACGAACTTTCAAACACAGTTTACGTCTCTACATATACGTCAATATCAGCATAAAAACTATACAAATTGTCTATAACCATTCAATTTCTTCAGCTTTTATCCTCACACGGGGCACCACTTGTTAAGCCTATCTTTTATGAAGGGGCTCAACTGTGAGTTCTTAGGGCAACAATTTCTTAAAAGTCTGTACGATATTTCAACGTTCTATTTACGAATAAGAATAAAACTTACGACCTGAAGGCTTGATACAGGAATCTATCGGCAAGGACCTTCTCTTGAATTCAACGGGTCAATCTTGATGTGCCCTACGCTATACTATCAGAGTTTTCTAAAAAATAATACCAGCTTGGCAGAACGTCTACTTCTCTCTAACCAAAAAGACTCTTATCTACCTCTAAAACTACGCCTTTTATAACTCACAGCTAATAGATTACGAAATGAAGTAAAAATAAGAATTAACAGTAAATTGTCCAATCTGGTTCTTCCTACGGGTTTCTGATGCAATTATTGCACCAGCAGTTGCGATTTAATTTTGAAATAGTTATAACGTCATTCCTCAATCTGTGCAAACTGGCGATGAGCCTCCTTTTCGTAACAGTAGCCTATCATAGTAGCTGATCTTCCAGGGGGTCGTGTTTTAATGCTGTGCTTAGCAGCTATAACAACTTTTCAATTGCTTTTTGAATTTACTATGGTAAAAATCTCCTGATGAAATTATTGAGATGTTTGTAAGAAAATTGAACAGACTTCCTAGTTACTCCATAAAAATTGCTGTCCGATCAGATAAAATGATACACACGTCTTCAGAGCAATGACGCCTGAGCATATTTTTGAGTGGGGGCTGGGGATGAGTTGCAAGTCTATATGGAAGTATGCAACAATGGCGGTAGTAGGGAGGCAGTAGGGGATCAGGGGCGGAGTCACTGAAAAACTTTTGCAATCCATTCCTTATAATTCAATGAGAAACGCCCTGTTCCAATATAGCTATGCATCCTGTCTTGGTAGAAAACGGCAGATAAAATCATTGAAGTTTTAGTGAGAAAACTGAATAGACCTTATTGCTACTCTATAAAGATTGTAGCCAGATCAGGTAAAATGATAGAGACAAACGTTTTCAGAGCAATGAGATCATGTTAAGCGCTAGGTGACCAAGAACACAGAACCCTTCCCTGATTTTATATGTTTATGAGAATTTTGGACCAGTCTATATCACCACATTTTGAAAAAACTTGGGTTATTTACCTCCAATAGGTCCTGATGATTCCGGCACTCGTACTTTTTAAAGGTGAGTGACCTTTAGCACTAAAAAAGGAAATCTACTTTCTATTTGGATCGAATG
Source organism: Mastigias papua (assembly GCA_964019165.1). Classification (NCBI taxonomy): domain Eukaryota; kingdom Metazoa; phylum Cnidaria; class Scyphozoa; order Rhizostomeae; family Mastigiidae; genus Mastigias; species Mastigias papua. Next base: position 11,059,079 of record OZ025272.1, read on the forward strand.
CTTCAATCTTGATATCATACATTAGCAAACAAGTTGGGGGCTGCAGGTCTGCTGCTACTGCAGCTGGCTTTGAGACAATTACTAAAGACAATCAATTTAATACTGCTTCTTATTACAGGGGAAGTGTCAATCTTGGAAGAACAACTATTGTTATCCATGCGGGTGTCAATCCATTTGCTCACGTAATGATGCGTTTCAATGTGAGAAAGGTACGTTATGAAGAAGTAGGATTATTACTTTATCGGATGTGAAGAATATGGGCTGCTGAAATTGCGCATAAACGATATACCATTTAAAAGAACTCACTGCGTACATCAGGAATATGCGATAAAATGTGCAACACTAGGTATGGGAGATACATTATAACGAAAACACTCAACGGCCTGCTTACGGCCCCCTTGCGACCCCGCAGTGTCTAAAACCGGAAGTGAGACTAGTTAAAACCCACTTGTGAGTCACGGGAGGATGGGGGTAATTTAAAAGCCCCATGTCTTAATACCCAACCCTAACTGCAGCTATACTATTCGAACTGGCCTACCATTAATTTGCTAATGCCAGAATCGTGCCTATTAGAAGCTTGGAATATTGAGAGGGCTGGGCTTGTTACGTTTTTATCCTTAGCATCAATACACGCTATTGAAAGTAGGATTTTTCCAAGAAAGCAGTATTCGATTGCTCACAAAGTTAAGAAAGTTCGGATTTTGAGTCCTAAGGAAGTTGATAACTTAATGCATATTTGAAATGCCATTTTTCACACAAGTGCGTCGCCTGTTTTGCTTAATTCACATTGATTTCCCATGAAAACCTATGCACTCGAGGAATATGTTAGTGTAGTGCCTGTTGGTCTGTGTGCAGTGTACACAAACTCGAATATTCTTGTTAAGAGAGTCTTGGAAAGTTTCAATACTGAAATCATGAAATACGAAAGTCTCAATACTGGAGAAAAAGACATTGCTTATAAAAAGAAACATGTACAGTTCAATCTAGATGCAATAATTCCCAAAGGTTGCAGCTCTACATTTTAAAATAGCTCACGAATCGTGCAATATAGTCTAGAAAATGCAAACTTAAAGCAATCCTGATTCTTGATACCTAAAACCGTGCTCGATAGGCCTACATAGAAGGTGTTTAAAAGTAAGACACCGATGAAGTACATATGAATCAAACAAGGAAGGGATTAAAGCAAATAAACACACCAATTGGGATAGCATGAAAAGGACAAATATGCAAAATCTAAAGTGAGGAATAGTCTTAGCAGCATTAAATCCATAAATCATATTGATAAAGGTATTAAGCAAAATTGATTAATAATTTGGAATAATGCATGGTAACGTCATAACACTGTCACTGCTTTGGTATTCTGCTTGCACTTGCCTATGGTAGCAAAACCCTAGAAATCTTTAACATTCTTGACAGGTTTCAAAAGCAAACAGTCAAGAATTTCGACACAATTAAGAGTCAACACCTAAGAATGAAATTTGATGTAAAAATTATATTAACACACTGCACTTGAATAGAGGAAAATTGAAGAAGTATTTGGACAAAGCAATCAACACCTATGGGCAAATGGATCTAACGAGGAAACTTCTTTGAAGTCTCATGTGTTTATTTCAATTACTAATACAAACACAAATCTTTCAAATAATAGGTAGTTTGTATCTGGATAATACGTTCACACATATAGTCAACAAAGCCAAAACAGAAGCAAAGTAATACATATACATTGCAGCTACATGTATCTATATTTCTTGGTACGTTAGAACAAGGTTGTCCAACACGTGGCCCACCAGGTTGCCTGGTGTGGCCCGCCTTGAAATTAAAGTTGTTAAAAAACTTTTCATAAGCTTTCCATCTTCATAATATGTATTATATAAGTGGCCTTCTGTCTATTACCTAAATCTGAAAATGGCCCTCCGAGAAAACGGTTGGCCAACCTTACGTTGGAAGATCAGGGTTAGTCCAGGATTTGGTTCTCATGCAGAAAATATAGTAGATGGATCGAATGATAATGGCTGTAATTTTTCTTAATATATGTTTTTCAATGTCGAGATCATTGCACATTTTAATGAAAGATTTGCAGGATTTCCCAAAAATTCCTATCGAGGCTGATGGTGCAGTTAATAATTTGGTATTACCGTACTGTGAAGAGGAGTCACGAATGAGCTGCAGGTATTTATCGCGCTTCAGTCTGCGTTGGTGTTTATATTGGTTTCAAATTCGACGGTAACCTCAACGATATAGATCGTAGCCGTTCCAATGGAGAGAAGCAAATCGGGATGTAACAGGCCCCATGTCGAGATGCAAGGTGAGAGAAGACCTGGGAGGTCAACATACAGGGTGGAGTTTTTAATGCATTGTAATGTTGATGCTACGAAATGTAGAGCTGAACTATGTCTCCAATTTTATTATGTAAATAACTTTCTAAAACTTCACTTCATTGATGAACAATTTAAAAATTACAATTATACATCTCACTAATTAACAGGCAACATATAATTGGCATAAAAAATAGTGTAATAGTAGTACAGTAGCACACAATAAAAAATGAATATATACTGCAGAGAAACGAAGAAAAAAATAAGTTTGAAAAGAAACAACTGAAATTCAATGAAAAGTTTAATTGTTCGGGGTATGTGCAAGCTTTCTTTCTTATATAAAATACATAGTACGTGCACTTCATCGCAATGCTCATAATCGTTGTGATGATTGCTGCTTGGGTACATTTGTCGATACCTAACTCTTTCATCACACGTAACATCGAATCAGATGAAGATTCAAGACTACCAAGAGCGTCCATATACATATTTCTGAAGCTGATCTTATGATATTGTGGTTTTAAGTCGAGCAAAATGGGCTTATACTGAGTAGCTTTGCGATGACTATTAATTTCTATATTTGTTTGAAATCCGACCATTGATCCTAAAGCATATATATAAGCGAAGGAGACCATTGATCCTAAAACATATATATAAGCGAAGGAGATGGAAAAAGGAAGTTCAGCATACACTAGGCAATGCAGTATAGAAGACAATGATTTTGCAATGAAGATTAGAACAGAATTGTGACACCAGATGTACCTACCATCCTCTAGTGATAATTTCTTTTGAAACTTCATGATAGTAAAAGAATAGTAAAGTTACACTTATACACCTCACTATTCTAAGGTAGTGTACAATTGGCTCGTCTGCTATAGCTATACACCCAACAACAATCTAAAACCTAATGAAACACAGACAAACCAAAGAAAATAAACAACTGTCAAAGTGCACTAGCCCCGATCCTAACCATGAATTGCTGCGTCTGCAATAATTGTATCAGCTGCATTTTATTGCAATATTTGATGCTGTCATCATGATCTGCTGTTGATGAGAACTATTGAATGCAGATCAATTAAATGCTTCATTTTTTCATAATGATTAAATTACAATTGTACACCTCACTAATAACAGGCAGTGTAATATTGACTGTTTCAGCATTGGTAAATGGTATGTTAACAATAAAACAGAAATGATAATGCTAAAAATAAATAATTTAATAAAAAAAACAAAACAAAAAGAAAAAGAACAGGAAAATAAAACAGAGAAAAACATAAGTCATTGTTAGAAGTCCATGTCTGGATTAGGCCAGTCTTTGTTTCGGCTGCAAAATATAAAATAATAAACATACAAATACAAATCTCTCTAATGATAGGTAATTTGCACTTGGCTGGTCTACTTACAGATAATTTTAGTAAAAAAAGAAAAAATAGAGACAAACTATATATATATATACACAAGCTAACGGAGGAAAGAAAGCTGTTAATAAGAAAGAAGTTCTGGGTTAGTCCAGGGTCTGCTGGGCAAGCAGAATATGTAATAAGTTGTGCGAATTATTATACTAGTTAATTTAGTAGTTATGAAGTTAGTGTACCCTGTGTTAATAGTTAGATAGTTACACATCTGAATAAACGAGTCGCAAGATTGTCCAAGAATTCCAAGGGAACTTATGGACAAGTTCACAAGTTTGACGTAAACAAATCATTATAATGATAATAATATTTGAGATGAGAATCATACAAAGGACCTTTGGCTACAGATATTGGTCCACGCTTTTGATTATGTTCGCCATAAGATCTGCCTAGGCTAGAATGCTAATACTTACTTCAATTCATGGATATAATTTCACAACCTACAAATACAAATCTCACAACAAGGTAATTTGTACGTGGCTGGAAATTCAGTTTGTTATGGCAATGGCATCTTTTTTATGCCTTCTAGCATTTCCAGCTGCCTTTTCTGATCTATTTGTCTTGCATCCATACGGTAATATTTGATATTGGAATGCATCCATTTAATCCCATGCTGGCCTCAATTTTTGTCTAATACTAGTTTTTTAATCAGCTATTCATTTGCATTTACAGCAGATATTGCAACAATTTTACTTTAACATTTTGTGTGTCATTATGTATATGCAGTTGCTTCTTTCTCTTTCGGGCTACTTTTTCTAGTTTAGCCCATTTATAACTGGGTGAGATAAATTTTAATAACTGCAAGGGCTATAATTATTATCACTACCTTTTCATGTATGCCATGAACTTATTTTTCATGACAACATTTATCATACTCACTCTCTTATAACATGTTATAGCTTTATTCATGTAGTCACAATTTGCATTTGGTCAGTCCTTATGATATTGTGGGGTTACACAACATTCATGTAAACACCTCTAATTTGAATACTTTTTTTCTTAATTTAGTGCAAGGTCTTCCTCATGTATTCATTTCAGTCGAAGAGAGACACAATGAAACTGCCATTAATTACACAAGAGGTAGAGATGAAGATGGCAATTCTTTAATGATTTTGAGACATGGTGCAAACGTTGGAGAATCAAGAGAGAGAACCGGGAATGTTCTAAGCTTGGATGGTTTTGATGCTGGTGCAGGTTGTAGGAAATTTTCCAAGTACCCCAATTAAGTATGTCAGTCTAAGTGCTGTATGACGTTTGAGTATTGTCTCTGTGAAATACTTTTATGCAAACTGGTACTGGAGAGCCAATGTTGTGATTACAAATGACATTAAAGTGACTGAGTTAAAAAGTTCAGATTTTGATTTTCATATACAGTACAACTTTATAAATATTTAACTATTGACTGGATCAACTTGTCTTTCAGCAACCTAAACAAAGGAAAATCAACCTTGGATTCTGGACGACGGTCGTTTTAGCTCCATCTACACTACAGATTATCCTAGGAACTGGAAGAGCGACTGTCGACGGTGGGATATTGCTTAGAATCTTGGAGAACGGCAGGAAGATTCTTGGTAAATGTGCTCATGCTAACGCGTACTTGAAAATGGAGTATGATATTGAAGACAAACTCGCATCCTGGGCTCATATCGCAATAACTGAACCCAGTAAGAGTGGTATGTATGAAAATAGTTATCGTATGTCCGCATGAAAAGAAGTAAATATGGTTGATTTATAGCTGAATTGCCAAAGTTATTTGAATCCTTCAGAGCAGGTGTGTTCTTTGGCAATTTCGGCTTCCACCACGAAAATGCCTACGAAGAAACTTTTCTCCTGGTTTAGCGATCTCCTGATACAACGAACTATTGACAATATTTCCTGTTTCCCAGTAAAATGAAGCGGGCAAGGGAACCTATAGTCCTTCTGCATTGTTTAGCTTAACTGTTTGCCTTTTAACGTTACTACAAGAATTCTCGTGATTTGCACGTAGAAAAAATGGAAACCCTCTATCACAGCGAACAGATTTCCCTTTTGTCAATTGGCCAGCTAGAGCGCCACTCTTTTCAACTGCAACAGAAAATGTGATTACGAAGTTGCAGCTATGCAACATTCACCTCAATTAACCTAATGACGCTGAAATTGTGGAAGAGTCTTTAGCTTAGGATGATGGCAGCGATGATGAATCAGTCATACAGAAGGAAGATGAACCACTGCAGTTTCCAAATGAAAACGGCCTACTACAAGTTATCGAAACTTCGCAAAGGTTTTCATTGCTCTTAGGCAAAGGCAGCACTATCAAAACTTATGTGAATAGTTTAAAAAGAACAGTTAAATAACATTTTGTATAGAAGAAGACTCAAACTGTTATTACAGACTTTTTTCAGTGTATGTACATTTTTCATCGAAGACCCTGTTTATACTAAAGCAGATTCAACTGGATCCGTGCCTATTCTAACACAGATAGGCTTTTCGTTTACACTAGACCTGCTGGATCCATACTCATTTGGGTCTGCTATCTGGACCCGTCTGTGATCAATTTCCAATATATACTCATTTGGATCAGTTCGCGTTTAGTTCTAGTGTAAACGAATGGAACCGATCTAAACCAGTACAGTTCGGATACTAGGCATGGAAATTTCTCCTTAAAAGGCCACTTGTTAGCATCAAAACAGCTGAATTATTTTAGGAACTCTTCATTACCAATCGCACAGATCCATGGTGGACCAGTACCCATTCGCACCCGTGCAATTGTAAACGCAGCCTAGGACTTCAAGGGTGGATCCAAGCAGTCTGGGTTTAGACCTTTGCACTCCGTCGTTACTTGTCTGCTTAATTGCATAAGTGACTGGCATCTTAACATGGATAAGGGCCAGTTTACAGCAATGATATTCGTTGACTTCAAAAAGGCATTCGTCACCGTGACCATGAAATTCTACTAAAGAAACTGAAGAAGTATGATGTCATCGGTCTTGAAGATACATGGTTCGCATCTTATCTATCTAACAGAATGCAGTTTTGCAGAGCGAATGGAGTGTCCTCGGGGCTTGATGGTATCAATTGTGGAGTTCCACAGGGCTCTTATCTTGGACCTCTACTGCTTTTGATTTACATAAAGGACCTTCCATTTTCTCTGTGGCTGCGGAACTGTCCTGTCAACATATATGCTGACGATACAACCTTATCATATTCTTTCAACATCCTTGACCTCAGTGAACACCTTAATAGGGACCTGAACAACCTGAAGCAATGACTGCAAGGAAGTAAGCTATCTCTAAATTTGATTAAGACCCAAGCAATAGTGATAGGATCTTGGTCAAGCCTTAAGAAGATCTCCGATAAAAAGGTACAGGTGCCTACTTTTGTCATTGATGACTCACTTTAGGATGCGCATGTTAGATTTGTGTGTGCTAAAGTATCTCATGCTTTAGGGTTTTTAAAGGTATGCTAAGAGATTTTAAACTCTTAGCCATATCTATAGAGGCATCGTTGAGCCACATTTCCGTTATTGTAGCTCTGTTTTGGGGGAACTGTGGGGAACCCAAGCTGCTTACACTGCAAAATTTACACAATCGTGCTGCAAGAATAGTGGCAAACAGCAGCTACGATGCACCTGCTAATGTCCTAATTCAAAAGCTAAACTTGCCAACTATCTCCGAAATTATTAAACGAGAGACAGCAACAATCGTTTACAAATCTTTAAATGGTCTCGTACCGACGTATCTCTCAAATATTTTTGTAAGGAACTCTTCTCGAGACACTGTCTATTTGAGAAGCTCTGAGATTGACTTGCGAGAGTCTCTTTTCAAAACGGCTAATGGGCTGAAATCAATTGCACATCGTGGTGCTCATTTTTGAAAAAGCCTGGAATCCGAGGTTAAGCAAGCACCCTCTGTACTTGTATTTCAACATTGATTTAGTATTTAGACACTTTCTATGTTATTTTTCTGTTATTTTAGCTTTTTTATTAGGGTTTTTACTTTATTATATATAAATATATATATATATATATATATATATATATATATATATATATATATATATATATATATATATATATATATATATATATATATATATATATATATATCGAATTTTAAATTGTAAAGTTTTTGTAAGGGCCCCCTGAAAAGCGGCATAAAGCATAAATGGGGATACCGTGCGCAAAGAGTATAAAATGAAAGAAATGAATGGCGCCAAGAACTTTCCGACAGGGGGACTAAGGTACTATTAGCAGGATACTAGAACTACTAAAATTGCCCTGAGAAAGGAGCTCTTCAACTTCCGACGGAGGACTAGCAAGCCCCGATGGAAGCTATATCCCCCTCTAGCCCTCCCCTGGAGCCCCCTGTAAGAGTTTCTAGCCTGTATACTAACAAAGATAAAAATCACAGTTCTTTAGCTCTGTTATTGATTTTACACTATTTCGAATAATTCGAACATCCCTTGATTCAAACAAAGCATTTGGTTCCTTGCGTACTCGAGCTATGACTGGAATTAGCGGATGCGCACTGAACTATCGCTTCAATTTCATTTGATGCAGAGCCTTCGATGAAACTCTACGTAAATAGTGTGTTTGTTCACAAGGCAAAGGGAATCAAATCAAATTCCGTAGGTTGGAACTTTACACAACTGGTTCTTGGAAGAGATGAAGATCTGTCACCGTCCATCAGTGAAAACTACGTTAGTCATATTGATGACTTTACTATTTGGTTCAAAGCACTTTCAGAGGTCGAGATCGCTTATCTTATAACGCAAAGTAAACAAGCAGAAAATTATGTCGATGTTCTTTATATGCTTCTTTCTCTTTGCTTCTGTCTTTCTTCCGTTGTGCTCGCTTTTATAATATTATACGCTGTGGTCATATCTATTATAAAGTAGAATATATAGTTGTAATGTAGAATAGTAAGAATACATTTTAAATATTGTAAAAAATGTGTATACAGTAAATACAAAGATAGTCTAGTCGCTTCAATCAGGGTTGCCAGCTTAGCTTTTTCTAAGTCACATTTTGACAGATTTGGCATTTTTGGAACTTGTTTGGCTTCAATAAAGTCATTTAGCTTAGAACTAAAATTAGGCCTAATTTTGTTTTTTCCCAACAGTTTATCTCTTCAATGACAAATAACTAATGAAAACGCTCCATTTCATTAATTGATATGAACATATTACTTTCCAGCTGTATTCTCAGAGGGTTGCTATCTCTATTAAATTCAAAAGTGAGAATAAGGACAAACTTGATCTTCAATGTAACTGAAAGGGTGTTTGGCTTATTTAGCACACAGTACCGTGCTTTTGTTGGCCTTATTTGGTTTTAAGTCCCGTTACTTACTTGTTTCCGTTTTACTAATCTACATAACTATTTACTTCCTAGCCTATTTACTTACTTGATCACTTATTTGCATATCAACTGACATACGCACTTACCTAATAACTCACTTCATTGCTTACTTACTACTGGCCTAAGTTTGTGTTAATCTCATTACTTAATTACAAAAAGTTCTCGAATTAGCCCCCCTGGAGGAACTTACGGGAGAGGTAGGGAGGAGGGGATTGCACCAGTAACAGTATAGCTTATAGTATGTCTATTTTGCTTCATGCATTCCAGTAACTAAGTAATTTTCTTATTATGAGTACTTAGCTTGCATCAATTGAAGGCAGCACCAAGTCACACGAAAATCCAAGAGATGCTGATTTTATTACGCATATTTGGAAGAGGTTCACTCATGAATGTAGAATGCTTTGGGCTTATACATGACTATGCAAACAGAAGTCTGTCCTATGTACATCAGTACAGTTCTGCTTGCTGCGCCTGATGTCCCATTGCACTATTTGATGTCACAGATGCAAACGTTATTCAATAGTTCAAATATTATGTTGTTGAGTTGTCTTGTTGCTAAATATATTAAGATTTTTTTAACATTTCACACCATGTATCCCTTTTACCCATTCACAACAGTGTTGTATATGTAGACACTATATATATATATATATATATATATATATATATATATATATATATATATATATATATATATATATATGCATATCTGGTATCATGCAAATGAACTGCTGGGAAAGCACTATTAAATCTGTGTTTGCAGAGGACATCTCAGGCAGAAAGAAACGACTTTTGCAACTTTGTACTAAATAAAAACTTGTGTTGCATTCATTTCCAAGCTCGATAGAATTGTTGGGTTAAGTTTTATTGATTCACTTTCAATGATCTATACCCAGTAACCCCATAATTCCAATAAGAATGCATTTCAGGGAGCCTTGCTAAAGATTTTATAAGCCTATGAAACTAAGACTATTACCTGAGTCGATTTCAACATGCTAAGTAAATTCTAAGTAGACCATTCGTCATAGAAAGATTGGACAACGATCCATGATACATCCATTTAACAGTCCTATCTGCATGCCTGCCTAAAACTTCCCCTAGTTGGCATTGCTTTTCTTGCACCCTTTTTACTCTTGTACATTTGGCATTGTGCTCGCAGGCTCTGGAAGGGGTTATTAGGTGAAATTATTGGTGGGGACAAGTCAAGCCAAAACGGTTTCAATATAACGGGGAGGAGGTGAAAGATATTGAGAAGGGGGGGGCAAAAATTCTGCACATCCAGAGGGAGGGGGATAAAATATAAAGAGCACTTTAAAAGGAAGAGTACGGAGTTTCTTCTCAAATCCTGGAGTGGGGACCAAAAGTTTTTCATAAATCTGATGGGGGGGTGGTACAAAAATTCCATCAAACATATGACAATGTCTTACTCCCTCTCCATTCAAGTAATTAATGACTCGTTCTTTAATGCTCCTCTTCTTTTGGAGGAAAACTTGGAAGATGTAGTACCAACTAATTCGTACGTCGTTAAGTGTAAAGCCCTGTTTACACTGCACAAACTAACATAGGTTCATCCAAGGTTAAAACTAGTCCAGGTTGGTTTTTTGCAATATAAATGCGAACTAACCAAGGTTCGCACCAGGTTAGGTCTACCCACTTTTAGAGGTGGGTTCGCCCTAGGTCGAACCTAGGTTAGTTTTGTTAAAGTGTAGTGTAAACGCAAACCTGGGGCGAACCTGGGTTAGTTTTTCCTCTACGCATGCTTAGTAATCGAATTGCCACGTAAATTTCAACACAACTGATGAATTCATTTGATGCTTATCAAATTTCTGTCTTGTACCTGTCATTTAAATATGATTGATGCAAACAAACATTGATATAGTTGCTACTTGGGAAGAAAATGAAGTTTTGGCATTAATCAAGATCCTAGGTGCTCATCTTAGCTATAGTTGTTCTTCTTATCCCAGAGTGAGCTACTATGCTCATTACTTCCCATATAAGCATCAATCTGCCTAATTGAATACTCAGAATTTAATTACTTGCAATGTTTCTGCCATGTTGCTTTTGCTTCAGCCATAGTTTTGTGATCTGCATGTGGGTTGATGTAGATTTACCTGGGTTCGCTCCAGATTGCGCTTACACAACAAATCCTCATTGCACTAGTGTAAACGCGGCTTCTACTAACCTGGGTTTCAGTTTTAACCTGGGGCCAACCCAGGTTAGTTTGTGTAGTGTAAACAGGGCTTTGTTTTCAGGCCACGCAGTTTGCAAGCTTGTGTTGGCTTTAATCCGCTTTGTGAAGAGATCATTTAACCATCAAACATATTAAAATGATTAAAAATGTTTTAGTCCTGTCTATGATAGAAACTAAAAAATTTGCCGGTTTTTTGGTACGGCTTTAGGCTTTCCCCTAAAGTACAAACTGATAGATTCCACCAACTGATGGCTGCCATTATGTCTGCAAACTAAAACTATCTACTACTCACTGTTGAAAGACCTAACCTCAACTAATCAAAGCCTTTTGAAACTAATTTGAAGATATATATGTATATACATATTGGAATTATGAAAGGATCAATAATAGATACCTGCTTGTTTGATTTAAGAGGCTCTGATGATATTGCAGTACTTTTGCAGGTGCCTAAATATGCAATTGTATGGGCAACTGTTGAAATAGTAGAAAGGTTGTAAGATAATACAACAGATGCAGGATACTGGATTAATCACTAACTTGATTATTGAAAATCATATCCAAATAAATTGCAAGGTGCTGCCTGGGGTGGGAAAATTGGTTTGTACTTGGAAATCCAAATCTCTTGAGTAGAAAACATGTTGAAAGTCTTGGGATTTGCAATAAAGAGAATATAGCTTTGATATCTAACAAAAGTTACATCTGTTTGAATTAGCGCAGAGATGAGAAAATACCCAAAAATGGTCGCCTTTGACATTCAGTTGATTAATTCATTACTAGCTTCAAATGTCCCTCCTATTCTCTTTCTTGAGATTTCTACTCAATTTTAAAACATGGCGAGGTTTAACTTAAGCCAATTTACAAATTTCGACAGCAAAATTTATCTTTTCCTATTATCTATGGGCGTATCGAGCAATCTCATGCAACCGGCTAAAGGGAGCCTCTTCAAAGCACTCGTATTTATCGACTCTTGGAACTTCAAAATCACTCTTTCTAAAAAGCAGACAACTATTCAGATACTCTCAAGCATAGCCAATAGTTGCATATCTGATATATTTCCTCCTATTCTTATGATATGATAATGTAAACACATGAATTAAAGATAAAGACTATTCTAACGATATCCAGCAGTATCGATGAATTGCATTGCTTATATATTTCATGTGCATAAATAATGGGCGAGTTCCCGCATTGACACAGTCAATATTGTAGCTCGCTGGAAAGCATAGAGGACTTTGCGGTCACTGTATATTCTTTACTGGTACCCTGCAGTGATCAGAATTCAAGGGAAATCTGAAGACTAGAGTGAAAACCAATGCTATCTTCCGAAGAGAGACACACTGAATCTCATCGGTCGTACTCTATACCTGCTTGCTGCACTATGTCTGCTGCTATTAAGTGGCATATTTGTTTGTCAATCCTCTTTACCTTGCGTCAGGCATTGGTTAGCTGCAGAAGTGGATTTATTAGTGAAACTATTTTAGATTCAAAGTTTTATTGTGATACATCTAGCATGAAGGTCTTTAAAACAGCCAGTGAGTTGCAGTGCGTTCACAAATGTGCAATATTCGAAAAGTGCGAACTTGTGAATTATTGGATGGACGACAAAGGCGAAAGGAATTGTGAAGTTTTTCAATTGCCTAGAAGTCACAAGTCATGCAGAATGACAAAAGATGAATCAAACTGGAAAGCTGTTGTTTTTCAGGTAGGCCATTTGCATTTTATTAAATTGCATTTTGCCCAAATCGATTACTCGAAGTTTCTAAGAACCTGTAAAAATGGACGATGTATTTTGAAGGGGAAATAAAACGGCTTAATGCGAGTAAAAGGACTTACTTATCCTTCAAAATGAGTTGCTATATGTATACAAATAATAATTTCTTGTTTTCAGGTCTGTTGAAAACTTCAGTTACACGAAAGGCCAGTTATATTGTCAGTGCATAACATAGAGAATTTGAATCTCAATCTAGTTGGCTTGCATACACACATACATGCATACAAATATATATATATATATATATATATATATATATATATATATATATATATATATATATATATATATATATATATATATATATATATATATATAGTTGAATCAGAGCCGCATTCGCATAGTATATAAATATAGCTAAGAGAACGAATCAGAACTATACGTTACTTAAATTATAGACGTTTCGATAAATATCCTCATCAGTACTCATGAACTACTGATGAAGATATTTATCGAAATGTCTATAATTTAAGTAAAGTATATTTCTGATTCGTTCTGTTATATATATGTGTATGTCTGTGTCTGTGTGTCTGTTTCTGTGTCTGTGTGTGTATGTGTATGTGTATGTATGTATATCGATATACAAATATACAAAGATTCTATTTATTATTTATATTTTATTGTTATCTATTCTATTCTATTTTATTTCAAGCAAGTTGCTCAATTAGGCAGTAAAAATCCTGAAGTGGACCTGCATTTACTTCTACTTTACAGTAATTACAACCAAAATTTCATTTTATTCTATGATACTTCCGTTATTATTTCTGTAGTGTCGTATCAGCAAAATTCTCTGGTTGGCATGCTTCCCCGTGTATGTAAGCAGGCTCAAATTTTTTTAAGCGCTACATGCAAAGTGTCTATTTGATACAAGTTATCGCAAGAATTGCACAATAGTCACCGTACTTTGTAAAGAAGTGGTCCCACAAAATATCGTTTTCGGAAAGCTAAAAGACTAAGGACTACAGAGAAATTGAAAATAATGGTGGTGGTGTGGGAAACTTTTGAGGAGTCCCCAGGGAGGCGATTACAATATACGAATGAAGGGGAAGCAGTGCAAGGTAGTTCTTCGGTATCGTAACTTTAATGACCATTCTGTTGGAAGACAAATATTTGTTTCATGTGATTTTCAATGCGCCTATTTCAGCAGGTTTAATGTGACATAGAAAAGCTGATTTGCATATGTTTATTTAAGAAATGCAAAAACATATCATGAATATCACATTAACCTTTAAACAAGTAATAAAGTGTGATAGGAAACCAAGTGGGAGGTACTGCAGATAAATACATTTGAAACTACCATTCTTATTCGATACACCGGAATAAGTTTTATCAATTTACAATAGAATTTCCGAATGGAAGAGAGATAGCTTGAGAAGAGTTGGTCCTTTTTAATATCATGCCAGACTCCTTTGCTTCAGGGGGATATCGGTATCACAGCGTATACCTGCACCTTACAGGTACTTTATGCCAAATGCATTTCATAGTAGTCCAGCACACGTAAGTTGATTACGTAATATCCTCTAAGTGTGAAGGCAGAATTTTTGTAATCACTGCCAGAAGTCCTTGTCAGATCCAGTATACAGCACGTTTTGTAACAACAATGAGTTCCCAGTCAACTGGGAAGGATATGCACCCTTTGCGTTTGTGCCAGATCCATTTGGCTCTTTCCTTATCTAGATTCTATCAATACGGTTCCCTTGTAGGCATGGAGCTACTGAGGGAGGGACTGCAGACTACAATTCCACGATTTATACAAGAAATTGCTTTTCCTCGTTGCATACATTTCATTAAAGATTCTTTCTACATCCGTGCCTGAGCACCTTGCTAGTCGTTAAATTGTTATCTGGGAGATGCCTTGATTAGCCATCCAAAGGGGTGAAATTTAAAGCATTTTCCACCTTGTCGGACCCAGCCAAGGTGGGACCTCCTAAACGACGTTATCAGCAATCAGCTATCATCGCGTGGCGCCACCTATGCTTTTTGAATCCATAGATCCAATTGTACGGGTACAGGTACGGAAAGGATACACACACTGGTCTGTTCACGCAATGCTTATTACCTGAAGTTGCGTTTTAGTTTTGTACTAGTAGACTTAAGCATTTTGAGGACAAAATCGAAATCTCGTACGTTTTGAGAGCGTACTTCTTATCACCTCCTTACCAGTTTGGATTGGATTCGTGTGTTCACACGAGAGCCATATCGAGTAAAAGCAACTATAGCTTTCTATCTGATCTAAGTACAGATCGCGGAGCCAAACCGGATCGTACACGGGGACATGCTGAAGCAGGGGAGTCTGGAGATGAGCCACACTCTCCTTTTGCTAAAACCATCAATAATTTTTTGGCTCGTCAGTAATTATGGTGCCTTAAATCCTTTCGCTCGCCACTGACCATATAAAAATGTTCTTGTTTAAACACACATGGTTTACCCTAGTATTTAAAAAGCAGTGATCTTCACGGCTAAAAGTCGTCTTGAAAATTCAAGTATTGATATTGAAAATTAACATTAGTGCTGATTGAATTAGTGGTTACTGCAGCTATGAAGATTCTTCCAAAAAGGAGAAAGAGCTGAGGATGGGACAAGCTAGTCCCGAAACGTTCTGATTTATGTCAACTGATAATGTCAACCTAGTATTTATCTTAGCTTGTCTAAGTCATGGATATGTCGATGAAATAATGTAATAACAACAAATGGCTATTTTTTTCTAACCATCTACCATGTGGCTCGTCGTGGCAATCATCCTTAAATTCATCATTAAACTGCGCTTTCCAACTGACATCTCAAGGAGAAAGAGCTTGGAAATATTACACTAAAAATGCATTTCTTGTTGAAAATTGGCGTTGTCGTAGAAATGTGTCCTGAGTTCCGCCCATAGCTAATCTTAAGGCAAGTTTATCACTGCTCATTCTGGTCAAAGCAGAAGTATTTGAGCCGTACCCTTTGCAGGATGTCTTTCTGAAAGCGCCGACTAATGTCAACAGTTTTCAGCAAAATTAATAGAATGAACACTACGTAAATGATTGTTCTTAATATCATAGTTGATATCTCAATCAAAGGAGCTATGCGTACTAAAGGTCGCATAAATATTAAAATAAAATAAGGTAAGGTTTTGCCCATAACCCTTTGATGCCTGCTAAACGCCTATAAATCCGGTAACTTCTGCTACCATGTGACGTTGTAAATGTTCCTAATTTTTATTCCCTAGCCTATATACACCAGTATGAAATTGAGGCAAGCAAGCCTGATGTCTTGCACATGGGGCCTAATAGCAATGAAGAATTAGAGCTTTAGTTGCCTAAGAGTCATCTGAAAACGAATCTCGTTTGCTGCATTTATACCCCTGCATAAGTCAACATTGTTTTGGGGGTATGGATTGTTATTGACACATGAAAACTGTTACAAAGACGAACATCCTGTAGCTCAGAGTAGGTAATAAATTTACTGAGAATTGATTTACACATCCTCAAATGGAAAGAAATCCCTCAACAGTGATTGATCTTGTAAAATGTGATTTTGGGTTTTCGTAGCATATAGGTATCATTGATTTCCAAGGCAACCGATATAAAGCTGTCGGTTATGTGAATAGCTCCGTGGATAATACAACTAGCGGGGAATTGATGACTTCGTTTTGAAAATGCTTGCACAACGTTGATTTTAAGTAATTGATATATACCGCTTCCAGTGATTTCATTTCGACAGATGGAAAACTCATTGAATGCGCATCTTTTCGTAGCTTTGTTTAGCATTTGTCTGATAGACTCGCTAATTTTTTACTTGAAGAATGAGAGCTTGCAGGTTACATATCTTCTTTGATTCCGCCCAGCAGATTGATATTTGTTGTCATGGAAGTCTTGATAAAATGACACTTAGCTCTAAGATTCAGTAGTACTTATAAAACTTATTAGATTATTTACTAATCAATCGATTATATCAATATCGATGAATTTATCCTGCCAATTTCTTCAGAAAAACAATAGCTTGCATGAAAAATAGCTACAGCTCTGTACGGCTAGAAAATAATCGACTAGGGGAAACGTCGTTTATCCTGTCCACCCTCTTTGTCCATTCGGGCAGGCAGTTTGTAGCCTTCATATACTTAAATTCCTCCTACACCTATGATCTATGTTAACAGAAGTAGTTTTAGCAAGTGTTAATTAAGCCATGAGCTATTATAGTTAATTTATGATTGGCCGAGCAAGCAGAACAAAGAAACTTTCAGACAACAGACCTCTATTGTATAAACAATATAATCAATCGTTTTCCCATTAAAAAATTGTTAGGTGGCATTACATACTATCTTGTTAAACGGGTAACCATGTGAATGTATATTATCCACCAGCAAAGCCAGGTTGATTTACAGGTATAGCCAATTGCAACAATACTGTCATAACTTCATGGATTTGTTGACAGTTGAGCTGGCGTTATTTCATGCTAAAGCAAATGAGTATCATTGGATACAGAATAATTCATTAAATTCAACACTATAGGACACAGTATCACCGAATTAAAATGTTAACTAGTTCAGCATTTCTTTACAGCAATTAAATTAGAATATGGTAAAATTAATTGTGATATAATCATATAACAAATGATATACAATTTTCAGTTAAAACCGATGATGTGTTGCAGTTAATACTTACGAAAAGAAACAAGTACAAGTAACATTAAACTCATTTTTGAGGGAATTATTTTTATGACATTATGTCACAAAACATTTTTTTTGCAGGAAACGTGTCAATATTGGAAACATACCTATTGTTATCCATGCAAGTGTCAATCAACTTGCTCACGTGATGATATCTGTCAGTGTGACAAAGGTAATAAATGGGGTTGAGTTAATCAGCTGTACTCAAGCTTCTGCAAAGTACCACAATGTTATTGTACTGTAATATTCAAGAAATTACCCAACAATTTAACACCCTAAGTCAAATACGTGTTACTACAGTATGATTTCATTAGCAGAGAACAGAAGAATATCTATGACGACAAGTAAAAGTACAAATTTTTAAAAGACGGCATACCAACTTGCAATTATTTTGACAGATTTTGCATTTTGTCATTTAGATGATGTTGCAGGTATAGACATATATTCATAAAGCACCTCTCATTTGTAAATTTTTTATTCTCTTTAGTTCCAGCTCTTCCTCATGTATTCATTTCATTCGAAGAGAGACACAATGAAACTGCCATTAATTACACAAGAGGGAGAGATGAAGATGGCAATTCTTTAATGATTTTGAGACATGGTGCAAACGTTGGAGAATCAAGAGAGAGAACCGGGAATGTTCTAAGCTTGAATGGTTTTGATGCCAGCGCTGTTATAGGAAATTTTCCAAGTACCCCAATTAAGTATGTCAGTCTAAGTGCTGTATCGCGGTTGAACAATATCTTTGTTAACAGCCTATTAGCAAATTGATGTATGAAAGTCAATGGTACAGTTACTAATGACATAAAATCATTTATCAATAGCCGCAGAGTTTTACTACAGAGAATAAGACTAGCTATATGAACAAAAGAAAGCAAATATATGCAGTTGTGAATAAATGGGGAGGGGGCCAAGAAAGGTGGCTGTCTCAAATAATTTGGGTGTGGTCGCCAAAAATGCATTTCGGAGTCTAGCTCCATATAGATTGTGATTAACTTGCCCCCCCCCCCCTAACAAACAGCTAAGTATCTACCACTGAAAGTATGTTATAGATGGTTCAAGATCTGCTCTTTATTTATTTATCAGTTTTGACTGGATCAAGTCTTTCTTTCAGCAACCCAAACACTGGAAAATCAACATTTGCCTTCTGGATGAAGATCATTTTAGCTCCGGCTACACCCCAGGTGATATTTGGAATTGGTAGACAGAAAGACAATACTGGGTTTTTGTTTAGGATCTCGGACTTTGGCCGAAAAATATTAGCTGAAACGATTATTGGCAATTCGTACGTATCATTTGAGCACGATATAGGAGACACTCTGATGTCTTGGACACACATCGCAGTAGTGGAATACAAATCTTCAGGTATACAAACACCAGTACCTATTTTTTGGAATATTTCCAATATCACACTAAGCTATGGCAAACTTTAGCCACGCCCTGCATGAATTTGCTTGCTAACTGCATCCTGACTCTCAAAAGTTGCAGGTAATAGTACCTTCTGTTGTTTGACGCAACCTCAAATGGCATTAAATGTGTTTTTCTGGCGTACCGTGAAATGCTACATGAGGTTGTTACAAGGAATCATTTTAAAACTGGATAAAAGACACTTCTGAGTTTCAGAATTGCTAGAATTTGATTACACATGAAAATTTTCAACCCCACGATCTTATTTTCTTGGATATCAGAGTGTGGTCAGGACCACAGAGTGTGGTTAAGACTACAGTATAATAGGTACTGACAAGGACAATTTCCCATACCCATGAGCACAGAAGTATAGTTGGCTTAACATTTTCATTCCCTATCTTGCTTCCGAACGTGAACGGGTCGAAGTGTAGATTGAAAGGTACTAGAAAGCGACGTAATAGAAAAGGAAGTGGAGTATTACTTTAACATGGACTGTAGTAAAATCGTGTTTAGCAATTCTCTAATCTGTACCTTTATAACCCTTTCAGTTTCCTGCAGCCTGCAGAGTGGATATACGAATAGAATTACTTTCATGATAAACTTTCCTGTTTGATGACAAACAGAGAGTTTGCTTTCTACAAGGGACTTGCAAAGTGAATTTCGAACTTAGTTGCACATTATTGCCACTTTAACTAATCCTTCTGCAGCTTGAATTGCATCACATTTCTTCCCTTAAGGTCCTTCAATGAAGCTCTATGTAAATGGTGTTCTAGTACACACGGCAACCGGAGTCATTTCAAAATCTGTAGATACCGGCAAATTTACAAAACTTGTTCTTGGAAGAGACGAGGAATTGTCACCATCTGTACTTGAAAACTATGATGTTCATATTGATGATTTTACAATTTGGTTGCAAGCTCTTTCAGATGCCGAGATTGCTTATGTTATGACACAGAGTAGGTTATTATCTCAATATTCTTTCCGCATTTCTTGCTGGCCTTCGATAGTATAGTTTTCCTATACATACAAATGACAGACAAAATCAACAATATACTTACTTAAATGTAGACGTTTCGATAAATATCTCCATCAGTACTGATGAAGATATTTATCGAAACGTCTACATTTAAGTAAAGTGTATATAAATACATACATACATACATACATACATATATATATATATATATATATATATATATATATATATATATATATATATATATATATATATATATATATATGGTCTATTATCACCGCAGCTCAACCATATAGCAACATTTCAAGAAGATGTGACCTTTGTGCATCAGAAAAGCTACACATAATCAAAAGCAACAGTAATAATACCCTAAACAAACGCTCCGAACTAATCTCCAAGTGCAGACATGAAAACAAATATTATTTAATCAACAATAATACGTAATAAATATATCCCTTGATAGCAATTCGCTTAATCAACCTTGCTTTAGAATCTTATTAATTAATCGAATCTGCGCATTTGGAATGTTATTCAGTTATAGTCTGTCTGATGAGTGCTTAGGCACGAAACTTAGAGTAACAGAGAATTGGTCTTTTCCTTTTCTATATTTCTGCTATCAACGCTCTGTACTTTGTACATAGAGCACTATATGCTGGTGAAGACAACACCTTCTATTTGATATATATATATATATATATATATATATATATATATATATATATATATATATATATATATATATATATATATATATATATATATATATATATATATATATATATATATATATATATATATCACTTCCTCGTCAAAAGTGCTGGAACGAGCAAGGAATCTGAAGCCAACAATTTCTTAGGCACTTTAAAAAAACTATTTTTTGGCGAAGTCTACAACAAAAACCATTATTCGAAACTTCTCTTAATTTATACTAATGATAAAATAGAGCATAATTTATAATATTTTAGATAAATGAAACCCTTACTTAACGCTTTCAAGTCAAAATTGTTAATATTTTGTTGGATAGCCACAACTAGCACCATAGAAACTATTTCTATGACTAGCACGAACAGCATTGAGACGGCGTGGAATTGAAGAGTACAGATTGACTATTAATTCGCGTGGAAGTTCTGCCCAAATCTCAAAAAAATTTTTTACGAGTTCATGCTTGTTCTTCGGTGGATCTTTCCTAATCATATTTTTCATGTATTGCCAGACATATTCAATTATATTGAGATCAGGACTTTGAGATGGCCAGGGAAGTTGAAGGATTCCATTGCTTTTGAGGAAACTGCATGTTTGAGCAGCTTTGTGGCATGGAGCATTGTCTTGTTGAAAGATAAACGGTTGGTTCTCATTGCCATAGATTTTTCGGACGCTTTCGGGAAGATTTTCCTTTAGAATTTGTATGTAATACTCTGAATTTACAGATTTTTCGCAAAGTACAAGGTTTCCAACTCCATTAGGCCCTATGCATCCCCAGACCATAACTGAAACTCCTCCTGTGAAAGCTGGCACAAAGAATTCTGGATTGTCTGCTTCACAAGCAGTTCTCCATACTCTTCGGACCCCGGAATCATTTACCAAAGAAAATCTGCATTCGTCAGAAAAAATAACATCGTCCCAATAAGATAACGGCCATTCCATCATTGTCTTAGCCCATTTCATACGGTATGTACGATTTATTTTTGAAATATACGGTTTTTGCGTACGGATTCTACTTTTAATGCCATGTTTTGAAACTACTCGCATAATGGTGCTTTTTGATAAATTTTCTGAAGGAAAGCTCTTATCTATCTCGTCTTTTATTTCATTGAATTTGGCGAAGCGAGACGTTTTAAAAATTCGCGTTACGATTCTCTCGCCTCTACGAGAGATTACTTTTGGTCGACCACTTTTCTTACTTCGTAGTAGTGAACCAGTTTTTTCATGCTTCTGCATAATTCTGTATGCTGTTGACTTCGTGCAACCTACTTGTTTGGCAATTTCAGCAAATGAGTGTCCAGCTATTCTCAAATGATATATTGCTGCTCTTTCACTTTCATATAATTCTCGAGACTTTGCCATGCTTTTTTGATAATGAATTACAGAATATACTCCGTAAATGATAGCAAGCAAATTAGGTAAGCAAAAAGTGTAAAAAATTCTGGTTTGTTTATGTTTATTTGCTGTCGTGACAGGGCCCATTTCGCGCCAAAAAGTAAAGATGAAATTTTGTTTACGAACTGAATAGGAAACTTAGGCCGCCATTCTGACGTTATTGTTCCAGCACTTTTGACGAGGAAGTGTATATATATATATATATATATACATACATATATATATATATATATATATATATATATATATATATATATATATATAATATATATATATATATATAAATATATATATATATATACAAACTGAACCTAAGCCGCATCCACAACGTATATAAATTACACAAATAGAATAAACCACAAATATACTATCCTTTAAGTAAACGTTTCGATCAGAATCTTCATCAGTACTCAAATGATGTACTGATGATGTACTCAAATGATGATGATGTACTCAAATGATGTACTGAGTACTAATGAAGATTCTGATCGAAACGTTTACTTAAAGGATAGTATATTTGTGGTTTATTCTACATATATATATATATATATATATATATATATATATATATATATATATATATATATATATATATATATATATATATATATATATATATATATATATATATATATATATATAATGTATATATATATATATATCTATTTTTATATATATATATATATATATATATATATATATATATATATATATATATATATATATATATATATATACATATTTATATATATAGAAATTAAAAAATATACTTTCTTGTGTTGTAAACGTTTCGATATCAAAACGTTTACAACACAAGAAAGTGTATTTTTGAATTTCTCTATGTTTTATTTATATACTTAGTTAGTGCGGCTTTGACTTATTATATATATATATATATATATATATATATATATATATATATATATATATATATATATATATATATATATATATATATATATATATATATATATATATATATATATATATGTATGTATGTATGTAAATATGTATGTATGTATATACACACGTTCAAGCAAGTAAATTATAACATCATTAGAGTATCATGTGCTGCATTCATCCACAGTAGGAAGAACATTTGCAACGTTCATAAGCATTGAAGAATCCAATCCTGAACAGTTCTAGTTACTATTTTGACTAAGGGCAATCCACAAAGTATTAGGAGATGTAGGAGGAACGATTACGTGGAGCTGTAGTAAAATTCTTTTATAGTGTAAGCAGGTCTAAGCATCAGAATTAAGGTTTTAGCTTGCAATTTGTTCATGTTGCTCTGTGCATTTACATAGACAAACGTTTATTTTCTTATTTAGAATATACTACGTGCATCCATTGAACAAGTCTACAAAATCATACGAACTGGCCTTCACTAAAGAAAACTAAAGATGCTGATTGAATGAAGATACAAGACTGCAGGAATTCCACCCAAGATAACAAAGTGCTTTGGGATAGGGCACGCCTGCCTCAGATGTATGAATACTATGCAGATGGAAGTCTTGACTCTTTGATGGATATGAGTGTTGTTCTGTTTGTAAAGTTTTGTAGATGATCTATGGTAGTAATTGAAGCCAAAGCAACCTACGATTGACTGTGCATCAAAGTTTCAATTTTGCAATTGCTTTTTACATATTTTGATAAGAATATGGCTCAAAAAGTTAAGAAAGTTTGGTTGTGAATTTTTGAGACCTAAGAAAGATGCAAAGTTGATACACACTTGAAATCCCATCATCTCTTTTGCTAAATTTGCAAAGATTTCTTATGGACATATATGTACTTCAATACTATGTTTGTATTGCACAAACTTGGATGTTCTTGCGAAGAAAGTCTTATTGAAAGTCGTAGTATTGAGGTATTGAAAAAGCTAAAAGGTTTCAGAACTGGGCGAAAAACTCTCTTATGTAAAAACGGGTATAGCTACTCACAACTGTGATCTTGGTGCCATTGTACACATACTGTCTTCCTCATTTGTTGTTAAGCTTCTCAGATTACGTGACTTCCTTTTTCTCAATTCCCAAGACTTATGGAGATTTACTCGTTGTTCGGTCCCTTCTACGTGACTTTCAGATACAGCCTCTACTTATAGCCTCTGTTTGTACTTGGTCAACATATAACAATATGGACATATCCCTGGATCTGCTACTGGCACTTTGGCATTTTAATTGCTACTGTTTACGCTTTTCATATTTATCATACATAGGAGCAGTTGATATCAGCATATTAATGCTGAAGTGGTCATATTGTAGAGTTGCTGAATATTCGTATTCTTATACGTATCATTATATGATGTTCTGAATTTTAGTTGCAGTTTTAGGAAATAATTTTACTTTTGTGTGAGCAATGATCTCCTCTTCTAAAGAAACGTCAAAGGTGTATAGGGCTGTAAGTGTGAATTACAGTAAGCCTTCAATTACAATCCAACGCATTTTTAAAAAAATTTCAATTGCTGGAAGAAAGGAATCGGTGATCACAATTGTTCCGTTATCATTGAAATTAGATAAAAACACTGCATGTGGACTTCAGTATGAGCCTTGACAAAAAGTAAATTTTGGAAAGGTAGGTTTGCCTTCCTTCTTCAGTAGTAATAAAGTCTTGCTACATTCTCAAAAACATCATAACATGGGTATGTGCAAATAAATCAAGCAAACGTTCGGGAAATGCAGCCTTGGTCTTTCACCTTATGTTCTTACTCTCCCATCAATAATTTCCTTACGACAATAGAATTCTCGCTGATAGCACCTCTGACTTTTTAGCACAGAAGAACATGCAGGTTGTTGACTTCTGCTAATGTATATTTTTACTATTTGTGGAAAAAGACCTGTAGGTAAAAGAAACTAGAAAATTCCCGACAATAAACGTGCATAATAATATGAATAATTCATCACTGAGCATTTCTCTGAAAATAGGGGTCACTGGGCTGAGTCCTTATGAAGTGTTCTATAACCACGCCCTATTTTTTCGCTTCTAATGCTAGTGACACCCATTTGCCACGAAGTTAATGAAGTGACAATTGACTAGTGATTGTTATTGATCCGTAATTGATAGCCTATCTGAATAGAAGGAGATTTGATACAAATGATCGCGTGAATGCACTTTTGAGGAGTTCAGTGGTTCTGTCTCTGCACAAAACCATTTTATCGGTACACAAATTGGCCGTCACTACATACTAAAAGTTGGCATGCTTCGAAAAATATATTCACATCTCTGCACTGCTGCTTCTACCCAAGTGCAAGCCAGAAGAGTCCATTAAATGGTGCTTGTTGTTCTCTCTGTACATATTGCAAAATGTCTAATACCTATTATTAAAGAATGTCACCCAATTTAACTTAAAATGTCTTGAGCGTTAGTTGCACACAATTGCGTCACATAACTCTCGATACTAGTTGCATATGCGATTGACCTAGACATAAAAAAATTCTTTGCAAAAGTGTGTGCAATGATGTTGAAATGGAACAGAAGCTGCAAAATTACATGACTTTACGAAGGAGTTTATCAACTTTTGATCAAACTGCTATAGATCTTATTGAATATGGATGTGAACAGCAAGCTAGGCATAAAGGAATACTAACACATATCTAAAGCAATAGGCTGTGATGTAGTCAGAGTCGTCCTCCTAGTGACCTCAAATTTTCATGCCTTACAACAATGTTTTCGTTCAATTCTATAACAGTAATCATTTTGTTGTATGTCAAAGCAGTGGAACAATTGTTTTGCAGTAAGGTCATTAATTGCTTCTTTATACGGCTGACCGCATATAGAAATGCCCCTCCAGAAGCCTGAAGACATACAGACTCTGGGCAAGCGATCTTATCGTCCCTAAATTGCTTTCGCTTGCTGCACTATGTCTGCTGCAATTAAGTGGCATACTTGTTTGTCAATCCTCTTTACCTTGCGTCAGGCATTGGTTAGCTGCAGAAGTGGATTTATTAGTGAATATATTTTAGATTCAAAGTTTTATTGTGACACATCTAGCATGAATGTCTTTAAAACAGCCAGTGAGTTGCAGTGTGTTCACAAATGTGCAATATTCGAAAATTGCGAACTTCAGAATTATCGAGAAGACACCAAAGAAAGAAAGAATTGCGAAATTTTTCAGCTGCCTCAAGGCCACAAATCATGCAGAGTGTTGCAAAATGAGACAAACTGGAAGGCTCTTGTCATTCAGGTATGTTTGCTACTTTGATGTTCTCGAGTTTTTGACAACCTGTTCGATGACACTGGATATTTATTTATAATATATGAGTGCAATGAATTTGCCTTCGAGAAGTTATGAACGAAGATAAATCTGGGAGTATAAAATACAATATTTTCCTTTTGTAGGGGAAGTGTCAATCTATGAAGCACAACTATTGTTATCCATGCAAGTGTCAATCTACGTGTTCACGTGATGATGCCTGTCAATGTGAAAAAGGTATCTGCTTTGCGTGACGAAGGACTAGAGTTTCAAACTTATCATTCTTTTGCACTTCACTTGTGCACGCGGAGCATTACTTTTATAGACTTTACTGTTCATTTAGTCATGTGTTTGGTGTGGACATACTACATTTGCAAACATGCTGTAGTGCACTTCTGCTTGAGCGATGGAAATGTTGTGTAGCATTGAATCACTGGAGAATTTATTCATGTTTTGTACGTATACGATGATGTAGCTAGATACATCTGCTTTGTATAACAGGTTGAGCACTTCATGTCGCTGAAAATAAACTGCAAATCTTAAACAGGATGGGCTCGTATAAATGAAAAATCGACCAGTCACAAGCACATGTAGAGCAAATGTATAGTTGTTTCTAGAGTTCTGTTCTAATAAACACTTATATAGTGTCCATACTTATACTTGCCACGTCTCATGCTTTATCCACAGTTCTCAACAAGATCCTTTTAGCATTTAATCACTAGCAAACTTTTACAAATAGTCTCTGTTAACTAGTATTGGTTTAGTATCACCTACACTAGTTCAAGGATGGAGATGATTTGAGTTTGTGCCCATTGAAAACTTCACACTTTCAGTAAAGTGCGGTTGAATTGAAAGTAATTTTGTTCAATTTTTGCAATACTGCCATAACCGCAGACATTCCTATCTAACCAAAAATCAGTAGAATAGGGGTTTACGACAAATGGAAACGACTGTTACTGACAGTGAAACAGATTCAATTTCAATTCATTTACTTCGTAATTCTTGAAGTATGATTGAGATATTTCTAGGGATAGCATTGATCTGTAAGCACATCAAATTCCCAACCTCTTGATTGAAAGAGTACATTCAGCCTGCAAGCGACTACTGTAGTTCCATCGCTACTGCTTGAGATAATGTTGTGTGAACGTACTATAATTACATTGCATCTTATTCTTTTGGTTTTAGTTTCAGTTCTTCCTCATGTATTCATTTCATTCGAAGAGAAACACAATGAAACTGCCATTAATTACACAAGAGGGAGAGATGAAGATGGCAATTCTTTAATGATTTTGAGACATGGTGCAAACGTTGGAGAATCAAGAGAGAGAACCGGGAATGTTCTAAGCTTGAATGGTTTTGATGCCAGCGCTGTTATAGGAAATTTTCCAAGTACCCCAATTACGTACGTCAGTCTAAGTGTTGTTTGATGTTTTGGCAGTACTTCTGTAAACCCCTATAGCCGCATTCAATAGAAAATCACTTCTCTATTGACTGTACTGTAAGTAAGTTCATATATGAGACCCGATGTCATGACAGCTAATTATATAAAGTCACCTGTTCATAACGAGAATAAGATTCTATTAAAGGTGTGTGTCAAAGCAGGACGTTGGGGTACCACTCCCTTCACTTTCCAGAAGCAATCGGTAATTTCTGGCTCGTCCGGTCCGTAAAAGTTCGCATAATGATCATGGCCTCTCGATACTGATGGTGCTTTGGTGGTAATAATGGTGCCTTGTTTAAGCTTTTCTGTAAATTTCCTTTGCTACACTTTAACTCAAAAGTCCTTTGGCACGCCACTGATTTCCTATATGATGAAAAGAAACCTATTTTATGCTAAAGATAGGGCAAAACTTGCCTTTGTATATTCATTAGCACTCAGTGGACCAATCTTTCTTTGTAGCAATCCAAAGCAAGGGAATTCAACCCTAACATTCTGGATAAAAGTACTCATGGCTCCACTTACATCCCAGGTTATTTTAGGAACTGGAAAAGCGAGAAGCGATGCTGGAATATCCATAAGCATTTCTGACTACGGTAGGAAGATTCGAGGTGCCTGCATTAATGGAGATATGTACATGTCACTGAATCATGATATTGGAGACACTTTGCTGTCTTGGACTCACATCACAATAATGCAAGAAAGTGATGAGCGTAAGATGTTACTTGTATGCTTTCGTTTATTCGCACCAATAGTACAGAGCTATGTCGACCTCTTAAGCCTACCGCATACGGGCTTATTTGGTCGCTAACGGATGAAATATTTTGTGGAAGCGATTGTAATCGCCCGTGGCGGTAGCAAAAACATGCGATTTTCGTCGACTTAGGGTAATTCGGGGCAAAATGAGACACGGGGCAAAATGCGACATTTCTTGCTTCATAATGAATTTTCGGTTTGTCCGGCGGAGAAACAAATCAGCTCAATCTATGATATAAAAATTGAACTCCCTCTTTCAGCTTTTCAACCGTTGTTTCTGTGGTAACGAAAATCTACTCTTTTTCCTTAGAAGACTTTCGATTAGAGTTCTATTCACAATGTGGATGAATGCTTCGCAATTGAAAACGAAAATCTTGCACCCTTCCGAAGATGCTTATCACAAAGTAATTGCTGAATTTTATGGAATCTTTTGAATTTTTACTACTTCTTTTGCTGTCTGATTTTGCCTTAAATTTTTTGTTACAGGCCCTTTGATGAAACTCTACGTAAATGGTGTATTTGCTCGCATGGGAAAGGGGATAAGGGCAAATTCTGTGAGTTTCGATTTTACAAAACTGGTTCTTGGAAGAGACGAGGAATTATCACCCTCCATTATCGAAAATTATGATATTCATATCGATGACTTTGCGGTTTGGTTCAAAGCACTGTCAGATGAAGAGATCGCCTATGTTATGACACAAAGTAAGAAATCAGAAAAAACTATTTCTATAGTCTTTCATTGACTCTTTGCTTCCTTGTTTCTATCACCTTCTAGTTTATCAGTCTATTTTATAAATATCAACTGTAGATGGATCTTATCCATAATGAAGTAGAGCATATAGATGTGATGTATGATGATGAATATATATACTAAATGCAATATCAAATATGTGGTATATACTGCTAGTACAATGGAAGAATGGGACCCAGAGGACTCAGCCCTTAGATGAAAGTGAAGTGGGTACATCCCAGTACGCATCCCCTGCCCAAGGTAGATCTCTTGAAAGTTTAAGACCATTAGAGCAATAAAAGTATCTGCTAATATAGGAAGCTTTATGATTGTTGATTATTATAGACGAAATGCTTCGTTTGGTCGAGAAGTTGCTGAGAAGTTGCAAGCTCACAAAAGTTGAAATGCTAAAACCTTCTTTGCTAAGTCTTCTTCTCAGTTTCATTTGGAAATATGTTAACCATATTGCTAGTGTCTTATCAATGTGGCCTTGAGCAAAGAGCCCCTAGCTATCAATGCACTTCTACACCACAGCGATATTGCAGTGGTCAGTACTTTGGATTCATGAGACCAGTGCAGTCGGCTCGAATGCAACTCTGATAAGCTTTTGAAACAGCATATAGGCTCCTCTCGAACAAGATTGAAGGCTGAACGAACTGTTGGACCTTCCTTTATTAAAAGAATTATGCGGAATAAGAGTTTGATGAAATCAGGTGCGTAAGCAGAGTTTATTAGCATTCTAATTGAGTTCATAACTTGCAATTTATTTATGCTGTTTCATGTTTCATACATTCAATTAAAAAAATGCCTCATCTGATCTAGAGTACGTTACCTGTACCAACTGAAGATTACACAAGATTGCGCAAAAATGGTACCGCTACCCAAAGGCAAAGATATTGATTAGATGAAGGCACTGAATACTTTTGGTGGTGAAAGAAAGATCGTAAGAAGTTCACCCAAGACAAGCCAATGCTTTAGTTTCATAGGATTATGTATGCCTGCCTCAAAATGTATGAAGACTGTGTAAATAATAGAAGTCTCTTTGGTAATCAATCTTATTGTCTGTTGCGTTTTGTAGACTTTGTATGGCAGTACTTGATGTGAATTACGAAAAACTGCTATTATAATAATTAATTTTGCAATGAAAACACTTCTAACGGTATTTAGCGTTTGATTCTCAATTTATTTAACCAGCGTACTGATTACAATATGAGAGAACACCACTCAAATGAGCTCCTCCCCTGAGAAATGTTTTATTAAATGAGGTCCCCCTCGATTGAGCGCCCCCTCTCGAATACTGACTTTTAAATGAGCGCCCGGGGCGTTCTTTCAAGGACATACGGTATACAGTATTTTTTAGTTGTCGATAGCATTCACAATTCTCACCTGAGTTCTCATGTCCGTTGAACAGTCTTACATGTGGGTAGGTGAAGGGATGGCTGGAACTGTGCGGGAGTTCACCTCTATAACAAGTATCAAGCTATTCCTTTTTTGGATCGAGAATAGGGACGTTTTAATTGCTACCCCTTTTATAATTCTACAAGTTCCCAGCAGTGCACATGATGACGTTGTGGCATGGCCAAGAAACCTTTAAATTTTTTTGCAGTGGAGAAACTTGATTGTTTTCAGTGGCGGGGCTTGAAGACGAAAGAGCTTGGCCAACTTGATGAAAGACTATCATGCACGAGAGAACGGAAACGAAGTTAAGAAGATGGAGGGCAAAGCAATGAAACATGGACTTATGTTAATTTCCAATAGACTTCATAATATGCTGGAAAATGAAATGAAAAAACGATCTAAGTGCTTTGTTATCCTTCTATATAAAGACTGAAAACCGGCCTTATTTAGCAGGTCTGTCAAGTTTACATATCAAAAGCGAGTGAGAACTTCATTAAATAGGGAAAGTCAACTTTTTCTAAGGGAGAATCTAGGCATTCCCTGAAAATGTTGAAAACCATGCATTCAAGCCACATCTGCTTATGGAGGTAACAATCTACAGTATTTAGAATTTCAACATTTACTTTAGACAGTCAGCACTTTTACTTAATTTGCATAAATTCCTTGTGGTACCATAGTTACTCGGCTGTTCTTGATAAGAAGGTCTTAAAGAATTCTGTATTGAAAGCATTGAAGTCATGAAGAAGCTAAGGCAGTTTCAGTACTGTGCGAAAAAGAACTTTCTTACAAAAAACGTGTACTTACGGACAGACTTTTGTGTCTCACAAATTGTTGGGGCAAAAGTAACCATGGTAAAACAGGAAAGTTATGCGCCTCCACACTCATAGTGTGAAGTCCATTTAAATGATCCAACATTTATTTCATATAATGCTGGATTGATAAGTGGTGAGGTCTTCAAATGAGCCAGCATTTAATCAAACATGTGAAGGGATAAGATTGTTGACTGCCATCACCGAACATTTTTGATTCTGAGCAAATTTCACATAAGATCAGAAATGTCAATGTTTTGTGACCCAACGTGGTGTTGAACATTGGGCGAAATGTTGTGCTTGAGTCTCACACCCAATGCAACAGCGGACTCTATATTAGCCGCTGACCAAAGGGTCTGCTTTTTACATGCCTACAGGAGTGGCCTAAGTAGCTTCCTTGTGTTGTTGGAAGTTCTCGTACCTTTGCATTTGTTCCGTTTTCAGCGGATAATCATGGCGGCTACATTGAAACCATACTTAAATGCTGTGAAATCCACTCTTACTGCAGCAATGTGCCTAGAGAATTTCTCGTCTCAAATTGTAGAGCGTCATAACAAGCCGGAGATAGAAGTGAAGAGCAGTAAGGAACTCTTACTCACTCCTGTGTGCATCGCAAGAAACGAAAAAGAAAAGGTATTAATTGAAGGATCTGTTAATTCAGTCCGTGTGAGCATCGCAGTTAAGCAAGCTGATGAAATCGAAAGGATCCTTTGCCACAAATTTATGAGGTTTATGATGCTGAGGGCAGAGAATTTCTTTATTCTTAGACGCACACCGATAGATGGATACGACATAAGTTTCCTTATTACCAATTTTCATACAGAGCAGATGTACAAAACCAAACTGGTTGATTTCGTTATCCAGTTCATGGAGGACATTGATAAAGAAATAAGTGAAATGAAATTGTCGGTGAATGCCAGAGCCCGTATTTGTGCGGAAGAATTTCTCAAGAGGTTTTAAGTAATGGACGTACATCGCCCACTTTTTATATGGATTCAAAACAGAACAATGTGTAAAGATGATATAGTTGTTACATTACTATTCATAATGGGAAATGTATAATTTTGTATCCTATTTTCCACCGTCCTCATACGCTTTTTGAGTCTTCAAATTTTAATTAGCTCAGATAATCCGCGGGTGAAAATTAGTCTCTGTACATCATTTATTTTAAACTACTTATTCAGATTCTCTTGAAGACCATGGTGACATGAAAACATGCACTACGTTAATTCGCATCTGCATTCAACCTCAAGCAGATATTCTCATTGGTTTTTGAGACAAAAAAGTTAACAGTTTTATAGGCTTTCTATTTGTCTTTTTCCTGAAATTTATGTAATTTAGTATGATACGACTTCCTGAGTTTAGGGTTTCACACCAAAATATGGTGCAAGATAATATAATGTACTTATATATGCATCACTGTACATAACCAGTGGCTTGACTTTGCATAAATGTCATGAACTGTACTTTTGATTGCATTGCTTGAGCAGTATAATATAGCATTGATAGGGGTAGTTGTTTCCATACATTATCTCTAGCATTTTTTAAGGATGCTCTGTTTTACAATGAATCAGTGTGATATTAACTCAGTTTTCAGTATACTAGATTTATGTATCTTGAAGTGTGCATTCACAGTGGAATGCTGTGCCAGGTTGGCTGTCTGTAAATGCTGAATAGTCATTAACTTTGCACCTATAAGCTACTGAGGGTTAATGCCAGGTTGTGCCTGAAATGGTTAGTAAATTTGTGAAGCAAATAGAGTTATTCTGAAAAAGCTGAAGTAATTGGGGTTAGATTGAAAGTTGATAACTCAAATATGGGATAGATTGGAAATAAATCACACAGATGGACTCTCAATTGCTTACACAGAAATTTAAAGTTCCCGTATGAATGCTGGTGAAAACTGAATGTGCATTGGGGATTGAAAGAGCAACCACAGGAAAGTATTCAGGGCCATTTACATGCTTTTTCATCTAAGAAACAAACTTTGTGCCTTCAGCTTGGATGTTTCTTGATATCTTTCTTTTGTCAAAGTCTGAAAAACAAATTGGGAATTTGGTTGATTTCATGGACTTTACTTTTATTGTTGCAGTGTGGACAAAGTAAGTTTTCTCAAAGGTGAGTTTATTTCTTGTTTGGTAAAAAACTTACTTGAAGAAATTTTTTTTAAGGTTACTTGTGAAGTTCAGCCTTTCTGTATTCCTTCAGTTTTACTTGAGCTCAGCCTCGTGCTTGTTTTATGCTTGTTCTTTTGAAATAGTACATGTGTGGTTCCATTCAATTGTTTTAGAAATAAACATGACCTTGTTTCCCAACTTCCAAGGAATCTAAGCTGCTATCATTTGTATGGTTGTGTAACCCTATGGTAATCCGTGTTAGTCAGGGGTGAAACTAGTGGGGAGGGAGTACAGCACCCCCAATTATCAAACCAGTCCATTTTTTCTGGTGGATGTTTGGTTGCTCATTTATTAGTTGGGCAATATTAT
Source organism: Mastigias papua (assembly GCA_964019165.1). Lineage (NCBI taxonomy): Eukaryota > Metazoa > Cnidaria > Scyphozoa > Rhizostomeae > Mastigiidae > Mastigias > Mastigias papua. The sequence continues at coordinate 11,093,034 of OZ025272.1, forward strand.
GGAGAAATTCATTGAACTCACTCTTAATGCAGCCTTTGCACCAGAATATTTTAAAGTTTATGGAAAGTGAACAAACTTGAATGGTTCATCGTGTTCAATGTTCATGGAAAGTGAACAGAATTGAATGTTTCACCTTGTTAACCCCCATCTTCTTAGCTTAGTTTCATTTTTTAGGCACAACATGCACTTTCATCAAGCAAGCTGCACCCTTTTATTGGGCATCTGTGTGCAACACCCACTAATGAAAAAATGAAGTATTCCCCCTGATGTCAATACATGATTTAGCTTGGCTCATTTATTTTGTCGGCTCATTATGAAAGTTGGGAGTATCTCTTATCCATAGAACAATAAAGGATTCTACATATGGCAGTTTGACATCAATGCACACACCTTATCATCCATCATTCAGTTGAATCACCCTATAGAGGTAGGCATGAGGTGTAGAAGCTCTTTTGTTACTGCAGAATTTAGTACTTAAAATGCTCAGGTTGATTATATGATCTCCAGACTCATTCAATCAAAATTTTGATTTATGTGTTAGAATACACGATTTTTACTATATAAGAAACCTGGTTCAAGGCCTAGTGGTAACAGTTTTTAGTTTTTGGGCACGTTTTGATACTAAAGCGTTCTTAACAGCTTTTAAGTATTTGGAACTTATTGCACCCTTGGAGGAAAAGGGATTTCAGAAACTGACTGATGACTCAGAAATTTCTAAAGTTTCGTAGTTCTTTCCATGTAGTTCTAGAAGTATCCTTAATGTTGGGGTGTCTAGTACCAGGTTTCTTATAAATCGGTTTCTAATAAAAAACGCATTTAGCTTAAAACGTAACTGAAAACAGTATCGTCGAGAGAGTAAGGCAGCGGAGGTAAATTCCCGGGCAAATTGTTGCTAATGCTAGCATGTAGCTATTTTGAAACCGATAAGTTCCGTGATATTTGCAACTCCGGGGCCCGACCTGACTCTCGACGGGACCGACTGGAAACACTCCAAACTATCTAGGGAGAGGAGACAACATTTCAGAAAGGTCAAGTTGTAATTTGTTCTATCTCTTGCCTAAAGTTGTTAGAATACATATTCTAGGTACATATTCTCTTGAGCACTAGGATTTATAGCTCATAGCCAGTGGGGAACAGGGGCAGTGCTCCGCAATAATTCTCTAAGATTGTAGCTGAAGATGTTTTAAAAATTCCTTGTAACTCATAACATGATGTGACACTGCAGATCCATTTGATAGACATACACAGTACAGGTATATCCCTAAGGTTTCTTCTCAGGAGATCGTTTGAAGCGCTTGTTGAAAAAGTCAAACACGTTCTGGTAACAAAGAAAGCAATTTTGACCAAATGCACTTACACTTTATCAAAGAAAATATTCTATTTTCTTTGATTTTATATTCCATCAGTAAGTGGATATCAAACTGATTCCAGTAGAGCTCACTCTTAACTGTCCTCATGAAGAGATGCACCCCTTCTGGTCCAAATTTCTACTTAACATCCACGCTGGCTGAAGTACAGGAATGAATGACGGTTACATGCCCAAACTCTTTTGAATATATCGTTTTGAATATTCGGTAAGTTACATTCGTTCAAAAATTGTCATGAAAGCTATTGAGGTTTCTGACACGGGGACGGTGCTACGGGGTGTGTGAGGTGTGACACCCCCCATAGATTGAAAACTGGCAAATTACTGGACAGGTATAAGATTTTCAGCTGTCTACTCGGCAGACTCGCCATAGAGCATTAGGACTGTCTATCGACATGAATTCAAAAATTGCCCGTAAGCGCAGCTACCAAATGTTCCCAATACAGTGGACTAAAATTCAGGAAAAATTCACTTGGCTTTCTTTTAATTGCACTCACCTTCATTCTAGTCTGAAAGATGCCATTTTAACCAAACCTAGAGGACGCAATTCTAGCATTTTCTCCAGTGTCGGAGTCAACCATGATGGGTCCTCCAACGTCACGAAGCAAATTAGTTTGCTATGTATAGACTCGTTGTAACATCGATATGTTGGAAAGCTATAAGATTGTTTTCTGTCCATGCATGACAGGGATCATCATTGAAAAACTGGTCACTGCAGCGGTCCTTGAAGCATAAAATCTTGAATTTTCGATAGAGGAGCTCCCCCTGGACCCCTACATACTTGAAATTTTCAGCCCATGCATTCTGGTTTCATTAATGTTGGGCTACTATCGGACGTCCTGTTGTATACAGAGTAATATGCTACTGGAGATGATTCTTTGCATGACAATAGGCATTTAAAATAGAGTGTTGATGCATGCAGTATACCTTACCTACTCGGGAACTTTAGACCTGGTACCCCCCCCCCCGTGAAGCTTTTCTAGCACCACCCCTGTTCTCATACATATCAATGATGTCATCTACTGTCTCTATCTACAACTGGGGTGAATCTATACGTTTCAAAGGGCGTTCCCCTTATTTGGTAACTGGATAGCACCGTTACTTCAGCCCTGTCTCCCATTCCAGTTCAGCTGTTTACAGGCTAGGTTCTATATTATGCAAAACGACAAAAGGAATCTATCTATGACTGCTCCAAAGCCCATAGGATTTGTTTTTCCGTCAAGCTGTTGAATGTGAACATGTATGGACAGCAGGCCTCTCGTCATTGCTGATTCTTCATTTCAGTGTGCTGCATCTCGACAGGAAATATAATCTAAATCAAAAAGTGTGCTGGTTAGATAAACGAACGCGTTATTTAGCATATAGATGAGAGTAAACTAGAAGCAAGAAGAAGATGTAGATGTGTTGCTATGTAGTGACAGACTAGCCCGTACCTACAATGGAGTGCGAGGGTCTCACCCTTAAGTCTATCAACACATCACCAAAACGGACATCTATGTTGGCAAATGGTTTATGGTTTTGTATTCTAGAAACCAAAGAAGAATTAGCTGCTACGGTATAGTAGATAGCTGATTAATTTCTTCCATTTGTACGTTGACATAATTTGCTGACAATTTGAGTATAATAATTAAAACTTTAAGTGGATATTGTACAAAATTGTGACCCCCAATGTTTTAGTTACTTTAAATTATTTCCTTTGGCGTTTTCTTTGTTTTTGTTTTTTACTGCTGCTGAGAGCCAACTGCGTGTACCAGTTGGCAGTTAATCGCATGACCATGATTCGACAAGAAGTAACCGATGGTGGGCGTATTTTTGACAATATGGAGAATCGTCGCTGAACTCTCAGAATAACTCGCAAATTTTGACATGGAACTCTTCATATTTGAATGATTCGTTCTTTATCGACTTAAAGAAGCTCTTTATCGACGCCACAAACATCCAGGTGAACTCTTTCTGTATTTATTGTACATACATGGCTTTGGATATGCGTACGTTGCTGAGAATGTGGACCTATTGATTATTACCTTCGGACACTTTACAGTGCTATCGTTGTTTGTTATTTCGTTATATTACACTTTTTAATTTGTTATTTAGATATACTTATTGTTAATGGAATATTATACAGTCCTCAAGGCTATGAAAGGGAATCTTGAATCGTGGATCTGCTAAGAACCCCTACCGGGTGAATTCGAGAAAACAAATTCCTAACCTGCCGTGTAGGCCTTGCCTACGGACACCGAACTTAGGCAGGAAATTGTACATGGTCCACCGAGCCGGATTTAATGTTTGATTTATTATTCTTTTGAATACTTTGTGGTATTATTTTTTTGATTTATAACGAAATGTCTAGAGAGGGAAGCAATAGCACCGAACCCCCTACTGACCTGTCAGTCCCTGTAGTATCTATGGCATCCAAGAAGAAAAAGGTACGGGGTGGCTATCGCTCGCATGCCAAAAAGATATTTACAGAATGTGATACAGTTGTTAAAAAAGCAAACCCCCCTAAGGCTCAAGTCGAACGATTATGCGCGATCTTACGGGATAAGTTAACAGTTTTAAAGGCGATTGATGAAGAGATTTTCTTATTGATAAATCCGGAGGAAATCGAGAACGAGGCCGAAGAGTCAGAAAATTGGCGAGCAGAAATTCAGTCACGCTTAACTCAGTTAGAAGCAAAAATTTCAGTAGCACCTGTAGTTCAACAACAAGTTGTTGCACCACAAACAAGCCAACCAGTGGCTACGATATCAAATGTAGAATCGTATCTCCCTAAGCTCTATCTCCCAAGATACGCAGGCGACCCAAAACGGTGGCAAGAATTCTGGGATGCATTTGGGGTTGTTGATGGGAATCAGAACATCCCTCCCGTAAATAAATTTAGACATTTGAGAACACTCTTAGAGGGGAGAGCTGCGGCAGCAATTTCAGGCATTCAAACTACGGACGCGAATTACACCGTCGCTGTGAAGCTTCTCAAGGAAAGATTTGCCCAAAAGCAGATTGTTGTGAATGCACATATCGAAGCCCTAACGAATCTCCAAACTGTACATTCTGATAAAGATGTCAAAGGCCTTAGAAACCTTGTTGATAAGATCGATACTAACGTAAGAAGCCTAGAGACACTAGGGTACGATTTGAAACAATATGGACCTTTTCTCAACCCAATGATAATGGGGAAATTGCCAGAGCAAATACGGTTAGCCGTTACCAAAGAAATCAGAAATGAGGAATGGGAGCTCAATAAGATTCTGGACATAATTAAAAAGGAACTTGAAGCAAGAGAGCAATGTGCACATATAAATTCTCATTCCAAAAGCGTTGCAGATGGTAGACAGAACAAGAATAACTTACCCACAACAGCATCATTTTTGAGTAATGACACCAAAGTCACATGCAGCTTTTGCAAGAACCATCACCTTTCAGCAAAATGCAACATAGTGACAGATCCGATCCGACGAAAGCAAATGCTATCTAAGCAAGGGAGGTGCTTCGTTTGCCTTAGAAAATGGCACCGTTCTGTAGACTGTAAAAGCAATATATATTGCTTCATTTGTAAACAAAGACATCATACAGCCATTTGCGAATATTCAAAACCTGCATCTGATGTTCGCCCCAATACAGCGAACGACAATGAGTTTACCGCACATACTGCAAATCAAGGTAGTAGATCAAGAGCCAATCAAAGCAATTTTACTCCTATTCAAAAGCAAGGCAACCTATCCTTACCTGAATCAACTATGACTATGCACATAAATACTAAGACATCCATTCTCTTGCAAACCGCAAAGGGCTACATTTCTCCGCCAGCCGACCCACAGAGATCCGAAATCGCTCGCTTAATATTTGATACTGGAAGCAAGCATTCCTATATTTCTGCTAAGCTTAAAGAAACCCTTCAGCTTCCAATCGTTGGCCAAGAAACTATTGCAATCAAGGTTTTTGGAGATGAAACAGGTACTCTTCAAACGTGTGAAGTTGTACAATTCTGCGTTAGAAGTCCTTATAATGATCTTAGCGTTTATGTTAGCGCGTACGTTGTGCCCGTTTTGTGTGCGCCGTTATCAGAGCAAGCTATTAACATTGCTGTCAATCAATATCCTCATCTGGCTGGCCTAGGGCTAGCTGACTATCCCGCCAAAATGAATGAAGAATTAAATTGCGAAATTTTAGTAGGAGCAAATTTCTATTGGCAATTTTTGTCTGGCAAATGCATAAAGGCATACGAAGGTCCAATTGCTATGGAATCAATACTGGGCTGGATATTATCAGGTCCAGTTGATAATGGTTCAACCGTGGAATCAACCCATGTAAACATTGCGGAAACTCATGTACTGAGACTTGAATCTATGTCAGAGATAGAAGAAACTTCTCTTGAAGCACAAGTTTCTAAGTTTTGGGAGCTTGAATCTATTGGAATTCAGAAGCTTGAAACCACAGTGTACGAGTTGTTTGAAGATGAAATATCGTTTGAATCGGGTAGATACAAAGTCAAACTCCCATGGAAGCCATATCACCCAATGCTCCCAGACAACTACCAATTATGCAGAAAGCGCTTAAAGGGTACATTCGACAGGCTGTGCAGAGATCCTACTCTTCTTCAGGAGTATGACTCAATTATTAGAGAACAGGAAGATCGAGGAATTATTGAGAAAGTAGCATCCAGTAGCGATGCAATAGTTGGAAAGACGACATATTTACCTCATCATCCTGTAATTCGCAAGGATAAAAGTACCACAAAGGTTCGGATCGTGTATGATGCTTCGGCCAAGGATAGTGAGGGAACTTCACTGAACAAATGTCTCTATACAGGACCTTGTTTGTTGAAAACAGTCAGTGAAATTTTGACTCGTTTCAGGTTATATCCAATTGCATTAAGTGCAGATATAGAGAAAGCATTCCTGATGATTGCGATTTGGCAAGGTGACAGAGATGCCTTGAGATTCTTATGGGTGGACAATATAAATTCATTGTCACCTCAAGAAATAACCTATAGATTTAAGAGAGTAGTTTTTGGAGTGTCATGCAGCCCTTTCTTACTGAATGCTACCTTGAAACGACACATAGAACAATTCATGGTAGAAAATCCTGAAGTGTGCACCAAAATCTTGAACAGTCTCTATGCAGATGACATGAATACAGGTGGCTACACTATAGAAGAAGTGATCAATTTGTACGAATCATCAAAGGAAATAATGAAGAAAGGTGGCTTTAATCTTAGAAAATGGATTTCAAACTCTCAAGAAGTCACATCCTATATAAATGGAAGAGAATCCAAATCACAAGCTAAGGTATCTTCAGTGATTTCTGAAGATGACCAGTCATTTGCGAAAACGGCCATACCGAATAGTCATGACACTGACACTGATGATTTAAAAATTCTTGGTATGAAATGGGACGTTGAAAGGGACAGAATAACATTCAATTTGCGTCAATTAGCAGAAACATCAAATGGAAGGACAGTTACTAAGCGTAATGTCTTGAGTCTTACAGCAAAGATCTATGATCCATTAGGCATGATTTCTCCTGTTACCATAATGCTGAAAGTGTTTTTGCAAAGATTGTTCGGCAGAAAGATTGGATGGGATGAAATCTTACCAGATGAGTTGAAAGCTACATGGGAGAGATTGATTGAATTTTTAATGAAAGCTCCTGAAATTTCCTTCCCAAGATTCTACTTCGGAGAGGTCAAGATGAAGCCATTATCCATTGAACTCGTAGGGTTTTGCGATAGCTCAGAAGAAGCCTACGCTGCCTGTGTGTATGCAAAAATTACCGTGAATGGAAAGACAGATGTCAATCTAGTAATTTCTAAGACAAGAGTTGCGCCACTGAAAAAACCAACCATTCCTCGGCTAGAGTTGTTATCTGCTCTCGTTCTTGCAAGACTTATCAGCTCAGTTCAGACTATGCTAACTCCACTCTGTAAAACTACTGTAGTCAGATGCTTTACAGACTCAATCACAGCAATGTACTGGATAAAGGGGGAGGAAAAGGAATGGAAAACGTTTGTTGAAAATCGAGTACAAGAGATCAGAAGTCTCGTACCGAAAGAAAAATGGAATCATTGTCCAGGACTTGAAAATCCAGCTGATATTGCGACTCGAAGCAGCAATCCAGTAAAACTTTCAGAAAATTCTCGCTGGTTCAAAGGACCAGAATGGCTGAGGGGTAATGAAAACGAATGGCCAGAAAGACACATGACCGATCTCCCTGAAGATTGCTTAAAGGAAGTGAGATCAACATGCAAGGGAAGCTCGAACATGACGCTATTGATCGAAACTGGAACGCAAATGAACATATCTAAGATACTTGATGCTACCAGATTCAGCAGTTTTATGAAACTCTTGAGGGTAACTGCTTATGTCCTGCGATTCGTTAAGAACTGTAAAGACAGATGTATAAATACAAAGGAGCTGACAGCAGAAGAATTAGATGAAGCAGAAATAGTTTGGATCCGAGATATGCAGACGCAAATAGACAAGAAGAAATCAAGCAGTGTAGAGAAACACCTTGATACATTTATTGATAAAGATAAAATTATTCGTTGCCAAGGACGCCTTAAGAACTCATGCCTAACTTTTGAAACAAGACATCCAATACTTCTTCCTAGAGAACACCATATAACATCACTGATCATATGGGAATGTCACAAAAACGTCTTGCATAATGGAACAAATCAGACTTTACAAGAACTGAGAACCAGATTTTGGGTGATCAAAGGTAGACAGCTTGTAAAGAAGGCGATTTATAAATGCAAGTTATGCAAAAAATTACAAGGATTGTCGTATGGAATGCCACAGCAAAGTCAGCTACCAGGATTTCGAGTGGAAGATAAGCATCCCTTTACAACGGTCGGAATTGACTTTGCAGGGCCTCTATATGTAAAGAATTCGTCTGGTACCAGCCAGAAGATGTATGTAGCTCTTTTTACTTGCGGTATCTCTCGAGCAGTGCACCTCGAACTTGTATCTCATCTCAATGTTGAGTCGTTTCTTCTTTGCTTTAAAAGATTTATTGGTCGCCGTGGAATGCCCGAAGTCATTGTCACAGACAACGCGAAAACCTTTACAGCATTTTCGAAAACATTGAAAGGAATTTTAAGGTCTTCAGATACACAAGTCTATCTTGCACAAAAGGGAGTGAAATGGGTATTCAACTTAGCCAAGGCACCTTGGTGGGGTGGCTTCTATGAAAGATTGATCAAAAGCACCAAGTTTTGCCTCAGAAAATGCATCGGAAAGGCATCACTTTCAGTGGAAGAATTGCAGACGGTATTAATTGAAATAGAGTGTGTGTTAAATTCCCGTCCACTGACCTACCTTTACCCAGAAGGTTTGGAAGAACCTCTCACGCCATCGCACCTTCTTACAGGAAGAAGAACTCTGCAGTTTCGAATACCAAGCAGAGATAATGAAGAAGATTGCAACCAGAGTGACATTAAGTTGCGTCGTCGCGCTTTATTTCTAGGAAAATTGTTGAATCACTATCGAAGGCGCTGGAAATCGGAATACTTAGTTAATCTACGCGAGCAACACCGGATAGTAAAACCCAGTAGAAACCCAATAAAGGTTAATGAAGGAGATATTGTTTTGATTGAAGGCGAAGGGCTAAAGAACCGCATCTTTTGGAAATTGGGAAAAATTCAGAACCTCATTATAGGAGAGGACAACGTTGTGCGAGGGGCAAGATTGTTGCAAGCAAGCGGGACCACAATTGATAGACCGATTCAGAAACTCTATCCGTTGGAGGTTCAATCTGAAACCAGAGTTGCAGATTCAGAAACCACCTCAAGAGACGAGGAGAAGCAAGTACGACCGAAACGCAAGGCAGCAGCCATTGCAGAGGAATCATTCAAGGTTATTGACCAGTTCGAAAATGAACATATAGACTAAAGGGTTCTGACTGGTCAAGGGGGAGTGTACAAAATTGTGACCCCCAATGTTTTAGTTACTTTAAATTATTTCCTTTGGCGTTTTCTTTGTTTTTGTTTTTTACTGCTGCTGAGAGCCAACTGCGTGTACCAGTTGGCAGTTAATCGCATGACCATGATTCGACAAGAAGTAACCGATGGTGGGCGTATTTTTGACAATATGGAGAATCGTCGCTGAACTCTCAGAATAACTCGCAAATTTTGACATGGAACTCTTCATATTTGAATGATTCGTTCTTTATCGACTTAAAGAAGCTCTTTATCGACGCCACAAACATCCAGGTGAACTCTTTCTGTATTTATTGTACATACATGGCTTTGGATATGCGTACGTTGCTGAGAATGTGGACCTATTGATTATTACCTTCGGACACTTTACAGTGCTATCGTTGTTTGTTATTTCGTTATATTACACTTTTTAATTTGTTATTTAGATATACTTATTGTTAATGGAATATTATACAGTCCTCAAGGCTATGAAAGGGAATCTTGAATCGTGGATCTGCTAAGAACCCCTACCGGGTGAATTCGAGAAAACAAATTCCTAACCTGCCGTGTAGGCCTTGCCTACGGACACCGAACTTAGGCAGGAAATTGTACAGATATTCTTCAGTCGTGAGAGCCACGCCCATTTTTGTTGGCAAGTTGTAAGTTCCACACCCTACCCCAAAGAACACTTATTTAACTTTAATTTAAAGATATTTATGTAATTATAATCATAATCATCATCATTATTTAAAGTTGGTGTTACATAGTTTAAAGACGAAACTAATCAATACCAACTATTTACAATATACTTTACAACTATAACCTAAGATATGTATGCATGTTCATGAAAATAGCAACGTTTCAAATAGAAACCTGACTGAAGGCTCACTAATAAAAATTTATTAATTTTTTGCCACTTTCTAATTCTAAAAGTTTCTTAATTTAATGAAAAATTGTAGTGAAAACGAAAGGAAACCGTAAAACATTGTATTTGGTAGTGCTTATAAGGCTAATTGGCTTTTATGCATATAAAACATAGCGTAGTGGACACTTTTAAATCCGTGGATGAAAATGTGTTTACGAAACTGTGAAAGATAGCACAGAAATTTCTAAAGTTCTTAGCTCTTTCCGTGTACTTCCAAAACTTTCTTAGCTTCTTCTATCAGTTATTGATTTGTTATATAAAACATGTATGCGATATAAATGTAGTAAGTAATGGGGATTTGTGGTGGAACTGCCTTATTACACCATCAATGGCACCACCTGCCTGCTTCGAAAGCAGCATGATTCCTCATTACGAAATGCAGCTGATTTGCATAAAGGAAGCAAGATCAAGGCTGTGATCAAGGCTGTGATCAAGGCGGCGATCAAGGCTGAGTTTTGACTTTATCCAAGGGATTAAGTATTAACTAGATCAGTAGCAATCTTCCTGATGACTTACCCTGTCCCATTATGTGAGATATCTGATCTGACATGTCGTGGAGCCAGATTGCAAAGTCATCTATGTGAATATTAAAGTAGTGTCGCTTGAGGGGGAACAGCGCATCAACAGCACCGAATGCCAATGAAGTGAATTTCCTCGCATCAGTTTTGGCATCGGATAATACTATCGTCGTTCTGTTCGATAGGTGTCCGTTAACGAAGAGCTTCAGTTGTGGGCCTAAGAACGAAGTTCAGAATGGGAATTGAAAAATAAGTGAGAGGAAACTCCAGGCAATAATTATAATCAGATTATAATCAGAGCTGTTTCAACATTCCAATGATTTTCTTTAGTCCAACAGCAAACTTTATCTCATCATCATCATCAATATAATCGCATCAAATCTGTCACAGTCATAACCATAATTAGTTTGATTGGAGTTGCAATACTATACACTGTCCATAACAATTCATTTGTCATTCATCTTTATTCATTCATTCATTCATTCATTCATTCATTCATTCATTCATTCATTCATTCATTCATTCATTCATTCATTCATTCATTCATTCATTATTGGTTCATAGGATTGAATTAATATGTGGTTTAAACCAAACTGTTCATACAAATGGAAAATTAATGTCAAGAACCCTAACACTGAACGAAATTAACATACTTTGCTTAGATTGTAATACAATAAGACATATATGAAAAAGAACATAAAATGAATTTAAGACAAAATCTATTGTTGCTCCTTGAAGGTCCTCAAGGAGGGCGCCAATAGAATTTCTATACTTATCAGCCATTCTAGTTGGTATATCGGTCATAAACATGAATGGTATCGGGATTTCTTCATAATTTGGCATAAGGAGTTGCTTGCAATAATGAAGATTTTTTGCTCGGTTTCATTATTAACTACTGGATGTTTATGTTCCCTTAGGTCTTTAAATGACCTTGTTGCTTTACACTAATAGGAGAAATTCAATGGTATAGCTGATGATTTAAGTTTTACAACCAATGTTATTAATGGTATTTTTTCTTTCATAGAGCTACAGTGGTGAAAACCTATCTTTATTTATTCTTGCGATGATTGTTGATAATTTAAAATTTGGACTATTGAACTTAGCTATGATGTGCCATATTTTATGTCTCATGGCTGGTGTTCGTACATCTCCCAGGAAGATTCTAAGAACACGTTTACACTGTATCGGACCCCTCCTTGGTCCACTACAAAAGTTATATCAGAACAGCTTCCCGTTCAAGCACATGCAAGTAATCAGGTACAAAACTTTTTCGGCTAACCGATACAACTTTTATACCTGATATGAAAGCGAAGCACTGATGTACCTGTACAGTTCAAAGCTGTACCGATACAGTACAAACCCCATTACTTGCAGCAGTTTTGTAGCTGATCAAAAAGTGCTCCGATATAGTGTAAACGGGATCTTACCACCACAAACTTGAGGCCTCACCTTGATTGCTCGCCACCAATGCAATATGCGTCCATGACGTCAATGTATCCCCAACGTCACAAGTTAACAGACGATTGTTACGGGTTGTCACAATCCATGCTTTAATTTTACTTGCATATTCAGCCACTTGCAGCAGAATGCCAGTATCACGGTCAGCTCTTCCGGTACCAAGAATTGTTTGCGTTGCTGATTGAGGAGAGAGAACCTTGATCCAAAATCCGACGGTAAATAGTTTGTTATGCGGATTGCTATCAAAGTAAGAAGCATATTGTGATAAGTGTCTGATGTTTGTTTAGGTTGTGCAGGTTGAATATTTGGCCCAACCGTTTGTCTTAGATTCTTAGTCCCAAACATTTCTACAGCTTAAATCTTAAAGCTTCTCTTGCAAAAATAAACTCCTTGCTTTTAATCCATGTTAGTCTATTGACTATACGGCGCTGGTGGGTAATGATTTAATCAATGGGGGCACATTGGAGGCAGAAAATTGTATGGAGGGCGCGGCTAATAAGCTGAACTCGATTCTAAATAATAATAATTATGCTACCTTCTATGTACGTGAATGAAAGCAACTTCCAAATAATTGCAGTTTTAATCCATGGATGAGATGAAATTAAAGAATATGTTAATGTTCTAATTTCCAATCAACCTTTACGCGCTGACCAGTGTATGTGGCCCGCAGGTCGCGTGGTGCCCAGGTTTGCTATAATGTTATTGATGCAGTAGGGCATTGAGCTCACCAACTATTTAAGAGAACTCCAAGTTACATCAATTTGCCGGTAATCATTAACGAACCATTCAATAGTCCTTATTGTTTAAGCATAGTGCAGATCCATTAAAACAGTAAGATCTTTAGAGGGCTTACTTAATGGGATGAAGGTAAAAATCCCCAGCAATTGCTCCAGGGTCAATGCCAGTTAGCTGAAGTACATTTCCTATCCTTCCATTTGTAGGTGCGACTTTTGTGCCATTTTCTAAAGAAACAGATGAGTTTTGATTCACGTCTGAACCTCTGCTGTATTTGATCTCTGCATCATGGACTGCTTCTTCAAATGAAATGTATATAGATGGGACGGCCAGACCTACAGTAGTTAACTAGATTTGGTGAAAAAATGCCTCAGGTATCAAAGATAGAATAAATCTAGGAAAGCACTAATACATATTCGATCCTGTTGTTATTGTGAAAAGCAAATATGTGAAACTTGACTTTATTCATTAAAGCATGGATACTCTGTGAAAAAATGTGGCCTGTTCAATGAACAGAGACTTCGGACCCGAGAAAACGAAAACGGAGCCAAGATGATTGGGTAAAATCTATGAATCACTTAATTCTGTTTATTTTCCAAAAATTTCACAGTATTCTGGCGCAAATAGTATCAGTGAAAAAACGCCTTAACTGAAATTATCTGGAAATGCCCAACCAATATACGACAATGCATGACAGTAGTATCATTTTCATCATTGGGGGGGGGGCTGTATTTCCTCACATTCCATCAGTAGCTTCGTCCCTCCACAGATAGAATTTGTAGTACAATTTGTGTGATTCTTTTTCCAGCACCATAAATGAAAAAGTGACAGATATGCCAGTTCACTCTAATAATTTTGAATATCCAGTCTCCAAAATCAGCAAATTTGTAGAATGAATTAATAATATGGATTAGCAATAAAAGCATGTGTGTGAATAACCTTATTTGAAGTAATGGTAGTGTTGCAGGGTTTGCACTTTTCAAGAAGAACTATATGATTTTTGCGGAAGCTTTGTTTCTTACTTTTGCTTTGCAACAATTTTAGCTTGAATGCTCTTAGTATTGTTCTTATCTCAGTGTTGATTTTTTACAACTACATGAGGAATAGCAAGCATTGCCGAAAAATTCTGAAAACTTCTTTGATGATATGCCTGATGTACTAAATTTTCCAAAGCAAATTATTTATTCTGTAAAACATGACATAAATTGTCTCACTAAGTCCACTAAATAACAGTTTTTCGTGGCATTCAGCAATAATGTATCAATGGCTACTTTCCCATAATACATAAAAGCATAACATGAACTCAAAGCATACGTCTGTTTTGTCTACAAGAAATTAATTTGTCCGATGCATAAATGGCTATACTTTTGATCTTCAATCTGAAGCTGAACATGCTCTTACGTCGTTCTTATGTCAATTCGAGCTTCGAGATCCTTATGAATGGTGTCCTAATAAATATATGATTTGCTTAGAACATCATTATCCTTCAGTATCACTTTTCATTGGATCCCATTTTGTTGTAACGTATATCATCACAGGCCTGAATTGTCATCCCAGGAGTGAAACCCCTCTTTATCACTTGGTGCTAAGTTTAGAGCAAAATCTTACCTTAACTGGATTATCAATGAAAATGAGTTTTGAGTTAACTAATACTGATGACAACGTATTATATTAGTGCATACCTGACCTGCATTGACAATTGTCAACATTAGGAATGCAATCTTCTTTGCATATACAAGGATAGCAATAATTCTTAATGTTGCATCGAACCTGCAAAAATACCGATCTTATTCATGTGTGAATGTTGTAAAATTTGTATAAAACTCTCAGAATAGAACTTCATAGATAGCAGTCAAGAGAAAATTAATTACGTATTATCCTAAGAATCCCCTTTCTACGAGCCTTTCAATCAGTCCATTGGCCATGGTATGCAGGTAGAAATTGAAACTTGACATTGAATACAAAATCTCCACAGTTCTGCTCCTAAAGAGATAGACTTGCTTGATCTTTTGAGTAAAGGCTGCATCGTTGATAATTGTTGAATGAACTAGGGGCAAAGTCGTTTGCCTGCTGCACAGATTAGGTGTTGGCTAACTAAGTTAATGTGCTCCATAGATTCCTCTACACGTAGACTGAAGCGCCTATTAAATTAAGGCATCTGTCCTCATTCTTTCATATTGCCATTCAATGTGTGGCGATTTCAAGTCAAGACTTCTATTGTCGAGATTCAAAGATTTGATTCTCATATAGGCTAAAGGGATAAGTGTAAGACTCCTTTCTCTACAAAGAAGTTATTAGCAACTTCATGTGAGGAATGTACATTGTTACTCTATGAGGTCATGACTAGGAGGTCTTACTAGAGATTTCACGAAATATAATATAAGAATTAGATGTCATATTGAGAACAAAAAGCATTAATACTCTTTTTGTTTGTGATACATTTACCTGTCATTTTCCATGTTGCCCTTTCATATCAGACCACTGGCTGACAGTTTTGCTACATATACTTTGCTGAGGACAACTATAAGAAGCTTGTTAAAACTTTTTGTTGATGTGCACAGTTTATCTCCTTAACCAGACACACTCTACATAACACTGACTTTGTTTTGATATATACATTATATATCATTTAGAGTACCCTAGACAGTTCCTATGCAGAATGATCCAGAAGAATGATAAGCATTCTGTTGCTATATTAAATATTATACAAATAATTTTCTAGAAAGTATGTCGCTCGTTACTAGAATGTTCTAGAGTATAGCATGTATATGCCAAATGCATTTAACATATAATTATATTTTGGAGCTTTCATAAGCAGCTTCGCTACTCACTTGATACACAAGAGCCTTCCATTTTCTTTCATCTTTTATCATTCTGCATGACCTGTGATTGTGAGGCAGTTGATACACTTCACAATTCCTCTTCTCTTGGTCGTTGACCACCCGATAATTTAGAATTTCGCAATTGTCAAGCATTGCGCATTTGTGAACACATTGCAATTCACTGGTTGTTTTAAATACCTTCATACTGGATGTGTCACAATAAAACTTCGACTGTAAAATAGATTCACTGATAAATCCACTTTTGCAATCGACTAAGATTTGATGTATGATAAAGGATAAAGTAGCAAGAATATGAAAAGAGAGCCACTTGGAATTACTCATAGCTTGCATGTCTGCCATATGTTGCTGATTTTTGATGCATGAGTTTATCATAGAACAGCAAATCCTTCTTCTCTATTAGTTCATGAAGTGTTCTACCTTTTACACTGACTCTCACTCATTTGCAAGCGCATGATCATACATAATTCATTAGACTTCAGGGGGTACAATTGACTGCCAATTTGGATGTAGGACTTAGATATGGCTCAGAAAGAGCGAGAAATATTCAGTTGTCTGGTCGGAAGAAAAGGAGCAGAAGAGAATGCTGTGCTATATACAGTTAATATGTAAAAACTTTCAACACAGCCCCCAATCCTTGAGAATCAGCTATTATCAAGCCCTTTCTGCCTTCTAGGCCAATGATAGATCAACATTGGAACCTGCGCATTTGCTTTGAGACGAGTCGATGATCTCTCTTGTTTATTTAAAAGGTAGTAATATAAGGATTTTCCACGTAACGCTTATTCTTATGTTAAACAACAAGCGGCACCAATGAAGATCTCCATTTTCATTTCAATATTGATATCAATCTCAAATCATTCAAATACGTTATTAATCGAAGCACTTGATTAAATATTGTCATGAAATCGAAATGGATCGTATCTATACCATTTGTGTTTATAACGTAAATGGTACAGTAATATGCCAGTAGCGACTGGTTTTTTCCATCTCCGAAGACTAAACATGAGAATCGTACCTCAAGAAAGTAAATCTGGTTCCCATAAGATGATAAAATTACCGCAGACTGCCTGCAGTAAACGTGTTGCGCCTCTTTGGGATTGAGGTGACAGCAATCTGTAATGACCTAACTGTATGTGCAATATAGGACAGCAAAATTCAGATTTTGTGCTATAGAATGCATGTAGCATCAGCATTGAGCATGGTCACAAGCAGGGTAACAGTTTTGGGAAGCTCAGGAGCGGTCCCCTATCAACTTTATAGTAGCTTTTGTAGGCGCACCCTATTTAAGTTTAAAGTTGTTTGACATATGCCTGTGAATTTTCTCATGTGGTTAAGATTTACAAATTCATTTTAAAGTTTTAGTGCAAAGTTTTAGTGCAACAGTTTCTCCGAGAATTTTGATTGGGGACAATACGCAACATTTCATGATCTTCTCTTTGCTAATAGGGAGTATTTTCATGACGTACTAAGGAAAGTCAAACTATGCCATAAAACATTACTGCACGAAACTGCACAAGCTCAGTGTCGCTCCTTATGACCTATTTTTGCCTGTGTTATCATATGTTCAACTGGGTTCTGTAACTTATGCAAACTGAAGATTAGTATTACACCGAAGTATTCCGAAGTATTCTTTTCGCAAACTATATATGAGTAAGATATATAAGTTAAAGTTTGGAAAAACAAGTAAGCTTGGTGTGGTGAGCAGAGGGGTTGAGATATGTTTATCTGTCACTGGTTTTGGGGCACACAGCATCTGTATAGAAAGCGCTGCAGTTAAATGATGATCTCCGAGCCGAAAGGTGTGCAATGGTATTCATAAGTGATATTCCGTTTAACTAGAACAGTGAATGAATCTCATTAATAGTGTGAACATCAGCTAAGAAAAAACTTTCTCTTCTTTGGAAAGCTTGCTCTTCCTTCTGTGTATTCTTTATCTACCTTCGCTCAAGATCAATACTCTTTTCGCTGAATTCATTGCTGCCAGATGCCTGAGGAAAAATTTTGACACCAATGGTGTTAATGTGTTTAGCAGATGAACCGCCAAGACATTTCCATAACTATGAAGCACAATTCTCTAAGAACAAAAGGCTTAATTGATGGACAAGTTAAATGCATTGCAGCAATTCAGGATTGTAGATAACTTGCAAGAAGCTTCCAGATGCTGCGCCTTTTCTGCACGAATAGCGTTCCTCAATTTGAACCAGTTTAATTATTAAACCATAAAGCTCGATAATGTCAACGTTATATTAGATTATTATTATTTGTATTATATTGTACTGGATGCAAAGCAAACACACCTTCAAATGCATCTATAAATATTAATACATAGCAACACATTCAGCAATCAAAATAATTCATCATTGGTCTTCGAATTCCAAATCGGTGATGTGTTAATCATAAACAGCCGGTTCAATTTTCGAAAACTGAGACTTTGAACAGTAGACGGGCGTATTATTGCTTATCAAAACAGAGTTGCTTAGGGTGTGCTTGGGACACAGCACTATATTGGTAAATGCTCGGTGGAAATGTGTAGATGTTAACTGCGATCATCAATCGCAAAATCGTCGATACCGTCGATAAATGAAAATAATCACTATCGGTAGTATACAGGTATTTTTGATCGGTAGAATGGCAAGACCTGCATTATTGCAAGTAAAATTGCTTTTGTACACCACATCAACTCAAGCTTGCCCAGGTATACACCTGTTGCCTATCAAAGCATCTGGGAAATTTCGTCAGCTAGAAGACTTTACCCCTTCCTTTGCGATATAATCAATGTGCAGATGCGAACTACCGATATGCATAGCCTATTTGTGAGTGCGTATTACTGGGGATTAGTACGTTTGACATTCTTAAGTATAAAATTGTCTTGATATCTACATGATCAGTGCTATGTTACTACAGATCTGCAACAACTATTCAGACTGGCTTGGTATCATCAGCTCAAACACTGACGCTGTCTTCTTTTAACAAGGTCTATGCAGATTTAACTTATTTCTCTTTATTTCATAATTTTTTTATGCACGGTAGCCAAGTCAGCAGTGCAGGTTTGTCAGGGGCTACAGAGATGCAGTCCCATGCTAACAGTAAATGGCTTGATTTCTACATACGTTTCTACGCCATAGTCTTCTTCATCTGCTACTGTTCACTTTTAGAGCACAATAATTCTAAGTTGTATGCTTGTGATAAGCCAGCCTGTCCTCGTTGATGACTGAGCTGTTGAATTGATGAGACGGCGTTATTCGGGTCATGTCGTGGTCACCACTTTTGTACATGATGTTTCGATGATAGGGACTTTGCCTTTCTTCTTTGGCGAATAAATTGCGGCATTTTCTTATTTAACGTGTAGAGAATACAGAACCCGAGATACAGGACGTTGCGTTAACGGATTGATCTACTGACTGACTTTTGCATATGACTTTACACATATATATACACAAATACTGATGATATATCATTACATGTGAATTACTAATTAAATATAAACAGAAATAGGTCTACTAAGTAAGAGAAATGAATAGCAGAGAGAAATAATGGAAAGGTAATGACTTGTATGGCGTAATAACAGGAATGTCGGGGTGATATCAAAATGTGGATAGACTGGGGATGAAGTGGCAAAGATGGAAAGGTTTGATACCCCCAAAAGATCGCAAACTGGCAAAGTACCCCAAAGTATTATCTTTCAGAGCATTTCCCAACCCCCCAATTAGTCCCACCCCCTGTATATTCGGTACGCAAAAGTAGGTACCATAAAGAAGGTATCCTTTTCTAGGAATAGTAGTGAATGTTGTTGTAGTTGGCTCATGCGGGGCCTGGGGATGAATCAATGTTATCGTGGTGTATTGTTAGCAAAAACCAGTACCGTTGGAGCCCTAAAATGATGTAAGAAATAGAGGCAGAACAGTTCTACCACATACGTTTATAAGTTATATTAGAGGAAGATTGGAAAGCATTGCACTGCTGAGTACAGTTAGAAGTGATTTTATTGCATTCCGACGAGAACAGAGACTACTGTGTCGGCAAAGTGCAGTGGCTGGCACGGCCTAAATTGGGCATGCATGTGTCTTCGTGGAGATGAATTCTGGCCCATGTTTGGATGGTTTGTCGCTGGCTCTTTCCCAAATTAATTGTCTCATAGCTGACCTTACTAAAAAGAACTTCAAAAGTAATGTTACAGAGTTAAAAAATGTACGTATTTTAAACTTCCTTTCCAAATCCTTGCTACATTGGAATGTGAGCCAAATGCTTGTTTTCATGTCTTCTGTACGTCATGGAACGATTGTACGTGATGTTATGACTATTTTTCAAGGCCATAGACATAAAATGGCAAAGACAGCGTTTCCCATCACTTAGAAAGCTACGAAAAATTTGCTGTTATAACTCAAAGAGAAGGCACATGTGTAATTGTATGACAAGATAATGACATAGGTTTTAGTTGATGTAAATGATACATGTAGAAATATAAAAGTCCAATTTACTATAGGATATTTCAGCTGATTTGAGAGTTAAAGAGATCTGAAGCTTTCGCATATAGCATTTTCCTTGGTTTGATCAAAGGAATCCTCAAGCAGTTGGCTTTGGTGCAATTAGAGCTTCAATCTCTTGTGCTGTTGATTTTTATTCAAAGAGTGTCATAATATTGGTGCAATATTTGAGGTTTGATTTAGTTAGAATGGATGAATTTGTTTTCTAGCTTGTCTATAAATTTGGTACAGAGGCTGAGAGGCATTTGTTATTGTGTTTATTTGCATTTGTTGAGAAGTCCTTGGAGAAGACTGGAAATAAAGAAACACCACAGGTACTTTAATATAGCATGTAGATTGCTGGGTTATTTGTGTGTATGTGACATATGAGATATGAAAAGGTCAAGCTTTCAATGAAGGTCTTATTTCCTTAGGGGATGTTGATCGAAGGTAGCTGACATTTCACTTATATTTCCTTTGTTTTACATTTTCTGTAGTTGTCTGAACTTTTACTAGAGCTAGTATGCAGTAGTAGATTATCATATGGGTATATCATGCAAAGTTTTTGGCCAAGTTTTGTTCATTATGTTCACATAATTGTTCTTATCAACATGATATGGTCTTACAATGTGAATGACCTAAATGGAGAATGGCTATGAGATTTTGGTTAGGTTTTTTTGAAAATACGTAATTCCCCCCAAAAGCCTATCTTTAATTTCACTGGTAGAGATATGAATATGACTAAGAAAGTTCATTAGTCATTTTGCTTGTCTTTCAGCTTTAGTATCTGTTTTGCTATAGATATCAATTATGTTATGAACTAACTGATTTTTCATTTCTTCTATAGTTGTCTTTGCTTGTTCAAGAATTCCAAGATCTTGTAACCAAACCAAACTTTGTATCTATTGTTTGTAACTGTTTTGAGAAACTTGATAGTCTATTCAAGGTTTGTTGAATGATATAACTGATGAAGCCATGATAAATTTATTTTCAATATATATATATATATATATATATATATATATATA
This sequence comes from Mastigias papua, assembly GCA_964019165.1. Lineage (NCBI taxonomy): Eukaryota > Metazoa > Cnidaria > Scyphozoa > Rhizostomeae > Mastigiidae > Mastigias > Mastigias papua. The sequence goes on from OZ025272.1 coordinate 11,114,288, forward strand.
TATATATATATATATATATATATATATATATATATATATATATATATATATATATATATATATATATATGTATATGTATATATATTTATCAGGCCTTGTCATTTAGCGTGTGCAATCGCAAATCAAATTGCGTGTGCGATGGGGTGCACACACAAGCAGATCTATTGAGAGCTCATTGAAACCCCTATTCCAATTTTTCCATTTTGAAAGTTTTTTGGCTTTTATCTTTTCCCCGTAAGTTGCATGATAACATGCTGATCACAATTATCATCACTTATTCCTGACTTTCAAGTGCAATGTTTAGCATTCGAATTAGAACCACTTTGCAAAATTTTTTTATTGTCAATCAAACTGGCAATGACAGGTTAGCAGGATACTGATGATGATTCTATGGGCAGCTCAGGCATTTTTGCAATTGATGCTGATGGGAAAGATTTTGAGAATGATTCTTACCATGATTCAAGTGATAGTTATGATGATGATTTTGATCCCTTTCACTAGCCCTATGATGAAGAAGTGTTTTACGTCTAAAACCTAAACTAGTTTCTTTTTCTACAAAACATGTTTTTTCAATAAATCTTACATCTATTGTATGTTTTTCCTCTTTTGCATTGTTTCTTGATCCCTTTTGTCCGTAAGTAGAAATTTTCTTACAAGTGTGATCGCACATGCAAATGCATTTGCGCATCCTAATTACCGCATCCACAGTATGTTCCTCATGACAAGGCCTGATTTATATACATATAACAGTAGATTCATCATATATATATTTGTATATATACCATCTTTCTGCTAAGGCTGACATGAAGTGCTACATACTAAGCCAAGAGTGGGCTACCACAATTTTGAATAAACTTTTTCATACCCCAGGAGGAAGGAGCTGAACCCATGGAAACACAAACATATCATGAACAAGAGTCCCATGTTATTCCACTGTGCCATGGGTACTTTTGTGGTTCCATGGGTTTGATCCTCCTGAGATAAGGACGAAAAAAATTTTATTCCAAATTGTGACAGCCCACTCTAATATATGTGTGCATATATTATTTATATATATGTAGTTGTATGTAATTGTGAATTTTCATTTAATTGCAAGCCTATAGTCTGTTGGCTCTACAGATTTTTATTATACCATGAACAAGTAGAAACGTTCTGTAGCACACTGAAGGTTCTTTTCATCAGGATTTAAACCCTCTGATAAATTCATGTGAGAGGAGGAATTCTGCATTTGATTGGCCACATACACAAAGAGGGCTTTCAGTATGCTACCACATACAGTCATTCCATATGGAATGCTTCCATTTTTTCTGTGATACACTTTTAAGGCAGAATGAGCATATTTAGTAGGTATCAAAGAGGCTGTTTTTGAAATATGTGCCATATTCACATATATAAAACATAGTTTGTTTGTTGGAAGATTGGTTTTTCATTGTGTAAATCATAGGAATGCAGTTTGGCATAATCTGCACTTGCCTGTTTAAACTTCAGCATGCCTTGGCTTGTTGACCCCTTGCCTATAGGTAACTAAGTGATTTCATCATTAATAATCAAGACACCATATTACTCAGTATATTATTACTGTATGTCTGTCCTTAAAAAGGAATCTAAACACCACAAATTCTATTTATTGCTTTCAATTAGACCATGGTCATAATGGAGGGCTCCTCTAACCTCTCAGCCTCTCATCCTTTTTTGAATATTTCTTTATTTAGAACAAATCTCCAGTAGGAAGAAAGATATCCTCTATGCTAGATAGGGTTGTATGAAAGAACAAGAATAGACAGTGCTATAGGACCTTGCTTATAGTTTCCAAATTCAGTTATTGCTTGCTTGTCAGTATTTCTCTCTCTTATGACTATGGTTGGGCAGATTTTGTTATTTGTCATTATTTACAGGATTTTTATAAAAATCTTCTAGTTTGTAATCAATTTATGATGTATTTTGATTTGCTTTCCACTAGGCCAATAAACCATCACCATCCTTCTTTCATATTTTGAAAATCCTTAGACTGACAAAAGTCCAAGAGGTAATTCTAGAAGTATTCATTTCATTAGTTTGAGTTTTGTCATTAAACTGAAGAAAGGTTTTCAAAGGATTTTCAGGCTTTTGTTCCAATACCACACCAGTTGACAGTGAGCACAGTGAATTGTAGTTTAAATACTGTATGTCTGAACTCACCATGTCTTTTGTTGTTATTGTGCACACAGTTAGCTTTTACTGGCAGGAAATAAGTATTATATGAATGTTCCTGAACTGTGTACAATTGAATGTTCCTGAGCAGGTAAATTTTTCATTAGCTAATAATGATTACTGTGGCATGTCATTAGTTGGATTTTCTTGATAAGTTTAAGTAAGGAATGTGGTAGAGTTTTCTAAAGAAATTCTAGGGATGACAAGACAGATTTGAGGAAATTTACTGGTAATTGATTTGTGGTATCTACCATTCTTGACATTCTGTATGCTTTGCACAGTTGCTTGTTATGATTTGTGCAGATGTTGCGTGAGCTAAATCACAATAGAAGTTTCTTGGTCTCATCAAAGCATCACAATGTTTGTTGTATTCTAGGTTGTATTGGGAATTGCATTGCAGAGTTCAGAAAATATAGCTTTGAAGAACTTTGGTAGGTTTTTGCAGTTTCTAAGCATGGCTTTTATTGTTTTAGGATGGTCCCCCTTTCTAGCATTCTTTGGATGAATCTCCTATGTAAAAGTGCTTAGAACAAATCAGTGGTAGACACTAGTGGGACATTTGCCCCTAGTAATCTCAAGGAACAATGGATTTTGAGGATGTGATCACTAAAAGTGTTCTTTGGAGCTTTGCTGCAGACTCCTGTGGTCTGCTTGCCCCCCCCCCCAAAGTGTCCACCATTGGAATATATCTGTTGTGCAGTTTTAGCCAGTTCAAAATAATCTCAATCTTTATTGCAGTCTTCTCCTTTCCTCAACAACTTCATTCTTCCAGACAACCCTTCGGTGCTGGGCCTGCCTGCCTAAGAATGATTGTCACATAGGTTCTTTGCTACAAAAGGGTTTTATTTAGGTGCTTGTTTTATCTAATATTTATGTATCTTTCCTTTCAAGCTCATCAATTTCTCAAACAGAAACTGCCAGATCTCTTGAAATCTTACATTGAATCAGGTTTGCTGCTTTCATTTTGTATTTGACTTTAGGGGTTCATTATATAGTTTTACTTTATGGTCAACAGACAATAATCAATCTGGAGACTCTATGCAGAGTTGTTCAGCTCTGTCTATTCTTGTTCTTTAAAACAACTATATCCATCATATAGAGGTTGTCTTTTTGCTTTGGGAAAATTGTTCTAAATAGTGAGGCATTCTACAAAGGATGAGTGGCTGAGAGGCTTGAGGAGACCTTGTCTGCTGCAGTGCACTGTGCAGAAGATTTTGGTTCAGAACATTCCTCCATGCATATTTGTTGTCTTGCTCATTGATACCCAGTGACAGTGCTTGAGGTAAAATTGTCGAGGAAAGTAATTAGGCATCTTTTTTCAGTTCCAATGCCATGTCTCCCACGCCATATGCATTCCACAGCTAAATTTAGGCCCATTTTCCATGCTGAATTGTCAGTTAGTTTGAGAGAAAACAGACCTGACCAGAAGTCTCAGACATTTGAAAATTATGCTACCTCCAATTAAATTCGGATTTTAGATGTTAAATCATCTTTCCTGGTTCACATCCAAACAACTGAATATTGCAGGATATTTTGGGTATGGACTGAAAACAATGAGCTCACAATAGAAAACTGGATTAAATTGAGCTGGGCTGTATCAGTAACCACCCAAACTTATGTTTTGTGTTAAGGACCAACCTTAGCCTTCATCTCCATTTTAATCATAGTGTTGACACTTCCACTATTGCGTATTGTTATGATTGTTCAGTATTTTTGATTCTATTCACATTGGTTTGCATAATACTATATACTAGGTTTTTTCGTGGACCTGCTAGTAGCTTTAAGCCTATTACAGAGTTACTATTGTTATTGTTATTGTTATGATTATGATTATGATTATCTGTCGCGTTCATAAATCTCTCCATGAGCTCTGTTGGAGTTTACGCAATCTCTTGTCTTTCGTTTCTTGAAGTGTGTGACTCCCTCTCTATTGAAAACCACCAAAAACACTTTCTCATTTCTAAGTTATCTACAATTTCAATCCGTACAACCTACTACATTTTCTGCTGCAGAAATAAACCAGGGACCGACCCTGATCTATTTTACTTTTAGTATTTCTTTGTTTTGTTTGTTTTTGTTTTGTTTTGTATATAACACTTGTTATTTACTATGTTTTCATGTAGCCCAGGCTAGCCAATTACAAGTTAGCTTGTAGTAGTGAGATTTGTAATTGTAGTTTTATTGAATGAAATAGGGCTGTTTCCATTAATACAGATATCGGAAGCAGCCAAGAGAGCATTGGACTAAGTGACGTTGCAATTGAGGTGCTGCATCTATTATTGACATTCATAAGCAGCTGCTCTAAAGACGATCTTAACATCAAGCCAGAGGACGAAGTTGCTTTTTTAGATTCTCTTCGAAGAGGTAATGTGAAGTTTTCGTAGAAGTTTGTTCGCTGTATCATTAGCATTTACTTGAAGTTTTCGTTTCTTTATTCTTCCACACTGTATCAGCCAATGTTTTGGGGATTGTGAGACCATAAATGATTTGGCAGTTTACAGTATGATATTATCACAACGATATGTATAATAAGGATTGAAGTTTTGTTAAGTAAGGAAGATTTAGATACAAAGAATAAAGTTCTATCAGACCAGGACTTAAATTTCAATGTGCTGTAAGGTGTTTCAAAGTGTTGCAGTCTAAATTGAGTAGTGCTATCCTTTATTGTGCCTAGCACTAGTTAACTTAGTATACTGGTATGTGTACTAGTCCATTATTGTTGAAGTCAGCCATAGCTGAAATTAGACGACCGTTTGTCTTTTGTTACCATGGCTTACACAGAGTAGTGCATTGCTGTTTATTTGTGCTGCTTTTGTGCTGGAAAATTAAAAAAGTAACTCTTTCTACACTGTATCCTAAATGTGGGTTTCTTTTTCCTGAAGACTTCCCGAAGGAGAGAGTTCCAGTTGTTTTAGCTCCTCTTTTGTATAAAGAGGAGAGAGATCAAGAGGAAGTTAGTTTTCGGTAGGTCTATACTTCACATGTGCTCGCAGAGAGTAGAGATAGTTCTCTCTCTCTTCTATGCTTAATAGACCATTGAATTCTCTGTATCATAATTTGTTATTTGTATCTAGAATTGATGTATTTAAAAGCTTTATATTTGTGCTTCCTATTGCATGCCATGGTCCCCAAGGATAATGCAGACGATACTGTAGTAATTAAGTCTGCATTTTCCTAAAGGACTATTGATACATTTAACAGCTTTGTTGTTTCATATGTGTCAGTTAGGCGATTACAAACTGAGCAGAGTTTGCATGTCGACTTGTAGCTTATCAGATAATTTGGGAAGTACATCTTAAGTGCTTTAATCGTTATTTTTTCAGTACTTCGATGCGAAAAGTTGGTAGCAGTTTTAATATTAATGAGAGTATTAAATATTGAAATATTAATTAAAAGTTAATTGTATGTTTGAACTTTGCCTGTTATTTTGTAATGGAATCTTTCGTACATCCATTTTGGTGAGCCATTTCCTTTTTTAGGTTGAACCTTGATCCCGGAACAATGCCAAGATCAGGGGTGAGTCCTTTATCTCATTCCCTCATTTGGAATTTTTATTGCAGTTGTGGTTGCTGCTTACTAATATAATATTCACTATCATAATGTAATATAGTATTTATAATAGACCTTTGTTTCCTCTTTTAAGGAGCTTTTGCCCTTAAATATCACTTCCTCTATGTATCTTTATGGCTATTGGTGTCTCATTGTTTTTAGGGAGATACAAAGCTGTGTGATATTATGGAGGAGATAGGCTATTTGGCATGCAAAAGGTTTGTTGTGTATAGGAATATTGAATGAGCATATAGAACTAGTTCATTATATTTTGTTTTTCTGCTTCATGTCTGAAAGAGAATTACCTGTTTTTGTCGATTGTATAATTTTTTGTGATATTGGCTAAGCTGACGGCCTTTTCATTTAGAGTTCATCTTTCGGATTATTTTGTCATTTATGCCACCGTTTTGTGCTGTTGTGACGTCATAAGATATAATTTTGTCTCTGAGTTTTACAGTATGTACTTACAGTACGAGAGACTTGACACTGGCTCAACAACTTTTAGTGAATACTGCTTCATGCAATTTATGTGAATCATTTTGAAAATTTCACTTGGAGTGTTAATTATAGTGCAATAGCACTTTGCTGTAATCACTCAGCTAGGTGGTCTGCTTTCTCTTGTTAAGAATGTGTATTTGTGCACTTAGCTATCTTGTTTTTATTCGACTTTAGTCGCGAGGAGTGCAAGGAAACACTTAGCAGATATGGCATTCAAAATATCACTTCACAATGTGTTGCTAGAGTTTTAGGTATGTGAATATTGTAATGTCTCTGGTTTGATTTCTTTCATATTCTTTGGTACATCCAATGTGCCTTGTTTGCACTACACACTTAAAGGCGAATTTCTTTGTTAATGCAATCCAGAACGATTTCTATCATTTCTTTTTGTTAAAGCTTCATGCTGTAGCCTCTAGTAGCTCTATTGTTAAAGTTCGCTTTTGTATTGACCCTATTAGGGTTGTATTTATCTAATACAATAAAATTACCACTCTCTTTCACTGATGAATATTCAATTAATTTGTCTCGTTCTCTTAATGTTTTTCATTGATGTTTCTTCTCTTAGTCTTCATCTGATGCAAGTATCCCTTCTTAATAATTCAATTATGAAAAATTTGTAACATTTTCTTCTTATTTTTATTGATTTTGCTCTTTCTCTAGGAATGATGGGGAAGACTTTGACGGGGCTTGATTCCACAAATCTACTGCAGGTAATCATAAATAGTCAGGAGGGTATATAAGTCAAGAAATCCTATTTTAAGCCATACCCTGCAATCTTGTCCTAAGAGTACACCCCATTCATCTCCTCATCCAAGGGCGTATTGATACTTCAAGTATATATTGGGTGAGCGGTGTTAGAAATTTTTGCTCAAGTCTCCCCAGCAAGTGCATAGTACAACTAGAATTCAGTTCTGTGACCATTGATGTGTAGGATGTTTGCTCGAAGGTTTCCGCTTAAATGATGCATTTGTTTCTGTTACCTATGTTTGTCGACCGAATTAAAGGGTACCAAGGATCCAAGAATGATTAGTTGTCTTACAGTTATTCATAATTGTTAGTACGTTATATATTTAGCCGTGAAAAAGCTATTCTAACGCGAACGAATTGAAAAGGAACTTACTATATCATCGAATCTTTGCTTAATTTCTTGCTCTCTGTTTGGAAATATTACTTAATTTTTTTGGGAGAAAGGTGTGACACCCATACACCCTCCGGTTGCTGTTCCTTTGTTCGCATCCTTGTTTCGTTGTCGTATCATCTAAGAAGCGACTCATATTTGGTATTACTTTGCGTTCGTCTCTCCTATTTGAAAGTTGTTATTTACTCATCCCCATATAGTATTTTCCTTAATTTTCACTTAAGTTACTTCCTGTTGTCTTTAGGTAATTTTCATTATTTTTGTAGAGCGCAAGTGGAAGTCACAAGAGATACGATGATCAATCCCCAGCTCCAGTTACGTGGAACGTGGAAGTATTTGTCGACTCAGTGAAGGAATTAGTGCCAAATCTTAATTGGAAACAAGTCATCTTCGACTTGGATTATCCTGGGTTCTTGATCAAAACCCCAGATGCTATACGCTTAATTGTCATGGCTTATTTGCGAGCAACGAATGATATCTTCCCCGTAGAGGCCATCTATAAAGCTTGGAACAACACCTACGGACAGGTAGTGTAAATTCAGTTCTTATTGACTGATCTACGCGTATCTTCTCTGCTAGCTGATGTGGTGTTAAAACTCTTTTTGAGACCTTTATTACTATTGGTATTATTTAAATGGCATTTTCGGCATTTTTAGCTGTATCGTGTTTCAAGACTGTATTCACAGCGTTGCATTTTAAAGTTAAATGTCCCATCAGAGAGACTTCCAGCCCCGTAGTATACGAAAATCAAAATTTCTTACTTATACTATTTATCTAGGTAAATTTAAATGCACACCATGAACACCAGATCGACTAGGTTTGAATCTGCTTCCTATATTTTACAGTTCACATGGATCGAAAATGCCCTATGTGACGTTAGCACCTTTTGTTTTGCTGACTATCCGTGCAGATGCATATCTCTGGATATTCTGAAATCTCCACCCGATGAATCAAATAAAGACGTAATGACTTGGTAAGTATTTTACAGTAAATACTATGGGTAGAAGGGTTCTTATCCGAAGGTTCATTTATTTTTCCCTGTATGAAAAAGAAACTATGGATTCTAGTGGCGTGTATATACATCTAAAATCCTCACTGGTACAGTGGTCTGAAAACTTTTTCTTGTCGAAATGAATTGTATGCTGAACATACACAGCTGACACTTTTTATAATCTGTGAGCCTTGTCTTTAAGAATCTGGCAGCCTTAGGCATCAAAAGCCAACTTTGTCCCCTTGCGATATGAACCTGTGTGTCTATCAAACTGGAATAGGCTCTAATTATCAAGATGCATACTACGCGAGAAACAGCCTGTAGGTTCTTATTTTTGTATGTTCTAAAATGGGGGAATTTAGTGTATAAAATTTCTCTCTGAGTCAAATAAAGCCGTGATTGTGACTACTTGCTCATTATGGAAAAGATACCTTAGTACTGAATGCTGAATAGAACAGCATAGCGGCCAGGTGTGTGAAGCTTCTAATCGGGTCTGTGTTCTCCCATTCTAACTGACCAATCACCATGCAAAATTGGCCTAAATGTAGTCGTGGAACGCATGTGTGATGAGAATCGTGATTGGTCAATTAGGTTGGGAAAAGGTAGATCTGATCAGACTCTTAAACATTTGGGACTATGCTGAATAGAACTAATGAACTCATAGGCAACATTTGTTTGTTGTAGGAGGTCTTTGGATCTGATGGAAACGCTGCTCCGACTCTCCGAAGCAGAACACTACGAAGCTGTATTAAAGTTGTTTGCATTCCCAGTTAAGAATTGCCCGGATGTGCTTCTACTCTCACTACTACAAGCAAACGTATGTATCTTGTTTCTCGTATTGATAAATTCGCAGAATAGATAAAAAGTATCGGAAACTGGGAACCTAATTCCCAGAAGTTTGTTTTGGCTGCGAAATGTTTGTACAAGGTCTCACAGAAATATCTTGAATTGTCGAAAACAATCTAATGACTTAGTTCAAGTTAAATTGTAGAGAACAGTCTTCATAGAATAGTCTCATTGAATCTCTTGACTGGAAACTGTATATTGTAGTGATATAAACATTTTATTTTTATATAAGCAGAACAACAGATATATACGTACAAGCAAAAATCGTATTGGTCTTTCCCTTTAGAAATATTTGAGGTAGATAGCTACAATAGTGGCCAAAAGTCCTTGGGACACTTGGAAGAAACAGATAAAAAACCACTTTCCTCTACATATTGTCATAGTTGCTACAAACATGCACCCCCCTTCCCCCTAGAACAATGTTGGTTCGCTTGTGGGACACTTGAAGTTGGCGTGCACGCGAAATTTTCCCATTATCGCAGGTACTTCACCAGAAAACCAACATTGTTTCAGGGGGAGAGGGGGATGAAAGTTCGTTGCAGAATACAAAAAGTGCGAAGTGTCCCAGGACTTTTGGCGGGTATTGTAGGTCCCCAGAAAGGAAATAGCTATTTTCACCCCTGATAGACTCAATAGACTGATTTACTGATTGATCAATTGGTTGATACCTGTATCGCCTGCTTATCGAATTTTTAGGGCATTTTTTCAAGGATTTTCGATGAAATTACTTTGTTTTTAGCTTTTTATATTGCTATTTTGTTTTGTACGTCTTTTTTGGCACAGCCTCTTGAAATTCCGTCACTGTGCCATATACGAATAAGGGGTTTTTGACACAAGGTGAAGTAGGAGAATTTGAGGTGAACTGTGTTGAAGATGAGAGAGTTCATATATGCCAAAGTTGTATTACTGGCAGACTTATGTTGCACCCAGTGTGCATCAGTTATTATCGTTCCACTAGATGTCCGTTCTATATTTTTGGTTTATTCAATATTTCCGTAGATGATTTCTCTATTGAGTATCTTTAGCTCGGTCATATGAAATTGACTATACGCTTCTTTTTGTTGCACAGTTTGTTGTGTAGGTTTGAGTATTTCCATTGCGATCTGTGCAATTTGTGTATGAAATGAGGTTATTCCACTGATTATGTTATTAATTCAGGCAACATGGCATACCCTGAGGAATGATCTGGTGTCGATGCTGATGCCGTTGTTTCTTCGTAATCACCCAAACTCGATGAGTGTTTTACATTATGCTTGGAATGGACAGGTATATTCAATTCATTCGTACGAACACACGTGGTTTTTATTAGCATATTCACAGTTAGAATGTGCCTCTTCAACGCAATTAAATAGGTTATTTTTGTATTGCGCATTTGCAGTTATGTTAAAGGAGTCCTAAGACCGCAGAATTGAATTGCTTGCAAGGTATTCACTGTAGTGCTTGTTTCATGAAGTTATATAACGATTCCTCTGTGCAGCAGATACTCCAGAGCATAGTTTTGCACTTTCATATGTTTTGTTGTCTTACTATTTGTCAGCATATCCCCTTTATTATTTTATTTTCATCATGAGTGTCACTCAGAGTCGTAATAAATATGCCCTGAATCAAGAATAGTTGACACCCAAAAAGTCATTTTCACTGTTTTAGTTGTTTTTGTTTTAATTAAATATTTATTTCAAATGAATCTCTGTTCTTATGACTGGTATAAATGTTTACATTCGATGACGTAACAAATACTGTTTGAGTTCACCAGAAATGAAAAATATAAAGTTAGCCTGTAAGTGGAAATTAGAAAGAAAAATACAGGTGAAAAAATCACATATTGAGATTATGTTTCTCACCATGCTTTTCATGCAGTTGATGATGCAACTTTTGCTGTGATGTAGACGATGTCATTCCTAAGGAAAGGGTGGAGTCTCATAAGTGCAGGGATTTTTGCTGTATAGGAAGAAATTTAGTTTGTGATTATATATTCATTGAATAACATTTGTGCTGTAAACTTCATTACAGAAAATTTCGCAAGTTTATTTTACATATCAACATAACATTCCATCGAGGATGGGAAACCACTTGACATACGGCTGTCTATTGAAAAGCATCGCAAGTGGAACAATAGTTCCTTTCGCTTGTAGTTATTTGCATAATGCGCGGCAGCCCTTAGAGATGTACCCAAAGCTTTTTCCAGATTTTTCTATCGCTACGATTAGTTTGGGGGATTGTACATTTCATTTAAATTCACTCTGTACATTTCTTTATACGATTCAAGTTGAAAACTGCTCTTCCATGCTGAGAATTCTTTCAACAACTGGAACTCTGTTGGAATTGAAATAATGAGGAGTTTCAATTTACGAGCCTTAATAAATTAAGCATTGGAAGGACCTCGTTGAACTTTCATGTTTCTGGTTTGGTTTTTAAGATTGGACTAAGGGAGAGTATGCCCTAGAAATTGCACTTGAAATTAAGAACCACCATCTCTTGTTCAAACTATTATCTTATTTTCATTTTGTTGCCTGAAGTATCTCAGCTCAAAAGGAATTTTTGAGGTAGGCTCACAACTACTTTGCAAATATAGTCTCTATGTTCTTTTCCTGCACTGTTTACCATTAGTAAGTAACGATTTCGGAGTGCTTTTGTTGATAATCACAAATACTTTTGGTGTTCAATACAGGGACAACTGCCAACAATCCGTCATCTTGTGATGCAGGCAATGGCGGATTGGTACACAAAGTCAGATATGAAAGGTGACCAAGTTGAACAGCAAACCAAGTTGTCAAGAATTCTGGACGTTGCCCAAGATTTGAAGGTAAATGTTGGCCTAATGTTCGTACTATGATTTAGTTTTGTACAATCACGTTGAAATTTAAGCTTAATACTTTCGTGTTTTTTGAAGTCTTATCGCTAGTTATCACAGGCATATGTTTACTTGCCCAGGCTTAGTAAGCATGATACCCTTTTAAGTGATTTCCCGGCAGTAGATTATGGTATTGTATGGATAACGGTAACTGAAGGTTGCTTGATGGATGGTTAACTGTTAGATAGGTTGCTTGAAGTTAGAGGCAGAAGAGATACTAGATGACGTTCGTATCAAACTATATATAATCCTTAAGAGCAGAACAAGATAAGGAAGATTAGTGAATGTGCTCCTCTTCTCATACTTATCTATCGAAGACGTTGTACTGTGAGAAAAAACACAGTCAAGCTGTCTGCATCCCATATGGCACTTCTCATAATCACTGTTGTTTATGAGACTTGCTTACATACCACATGCGAAAGCTATCTGCATGTCCTCTGTATCATATGCCGTTGCCATAGGGAGAGAAACGGACGGTGATCCTTTTATCTTATGATAAAATATTGTTCTCATGAACTTTTATATTGTCTAGCAGCATTCTGTTAGCATTCTGGCAGCATTCTGTTAATATTCTGGTAGCATTTTGCATCCTTTGTTGGATTGCACTCAAGCTTTAATTATGGTCACTTGTTTAGTGAGTTTTGACTTTGTATTTGCTATTTGAAGGCCTTCTCAATGCTGTTGAATTCAACGCAATTCTCATTCGTTATTGACTTGGCTGCGCTGGCATCAAGAAGGAAATACTTGAACCTTGACAAATGGTTGAATGACAAATACAGAGAGCACCAGGTGATTGCTATATTTGTATGTTACCTGCCTCACATTATCACATCATCCAGGCATAGATTGCTAGAATTCTCAATAGCTGGGTGGTGTGTTCAAGGCCATGCGAATGTTAAAAGTAACGGTGTTTATATGTTTTTCCAGAATCGCTTGAATTCAGGTAAAAACCGTTTCATTATTTTCTGATTAAAGGGGCTGCAGCTGGTATAGATCTATGATCTACTAAAGTTTCGATATGAGATCTATTGAAAGTGGGCCTTGATACGGTATACGCATGAATTCCAAGCAATTACACTTACATTGCTATAGTTGCACATGCAATACGTGTCCTCAGTTCACCCCGACTGAAACACCAAGAGAGCCCATTGTTTGGCTAGCCAATTTGATTGCTGAAGTGCTATAAGTGAGGACACTCACGTGGTGTATTCTTTAGTAATTGATAGAAGGGGGATTTGAGTAGCGGGAAAGTTGGAAAGTTCCCCAAAAAAACCTAATACACCAGAGATTGGAATGAACAGGTTGAAAGATTACCTTAGAGTTATGGCGAGAGTTTTTCCTGAACTGGTTTAAACCAGCTGTATGCTAGGGGCCACTATAGTCAAATTTGAACTATTTTCTATAATCCATGGAGACAAGAGAATGGAACAGTTGGTAAACCAAGATGGTTTTATGACCTGGCCGACTTCTGCACGTCTTCAAAATAGCCATAATGTGAATTCTCTCTCTCATATGCTAATAGTCAGGAGAATGGGATCGGAATAGCAATTTTCTAGCTGGAGAAGTTTGAAAGGTTAGTTAGCGGTATCCCGCTGGAGGGACGTCTACAAGATACCAAACTAAGGGTGCCCTACCTTAGGCATTTATTGACTTGTTTTGTTGTTTTAGCAGTCTTTAACCGTCTTTTACATTGCTAGTCGATTTGTATAGTATTTCGTGCGCAATTTTCTACTTTAGGAGCAATTTGCAAATGCACTGGTTAGTTTTTTAAAACGAAGATGCCCGCATTTGATTGGTGTTTCTCCTGAGAAAGAAGTCCCAAAAGCCGTACAGCTACCAGAAGAGACCATTTCAACCATTCTTTCTTGCTTGCAGTCACAGATCGCGTAAGCTTTCTTAAATTTTTCTCCGTCGCTCATCCAGAGTTTTTAAAGGTCGTGATGATTTTGTCCATTTTGATTCCAGTTAAGGTTCAGGTTCTTTTAGTTTGTTGATAGTTGTATTGTCAAGTATGAGCGGCAAAAAGTATATTTTTGCCGGATATGCATTCAAGCAATGGACCAAAAGAGCTCACTCAGTCCATGACATATCCACCGCCAAGTCTTTGTACCGAATTGAATTTTTCGCATTGTTTTTGTTGGTCACAGTTTTTCTTTCTATGCTCAATTGAATGCTTTGACTAACAATATCCACTACCTCGTCGTACAATATCTACCATCTTATCTCACAAGCACGAAAATCATTAAATGTGCAATGGAGTATGTAAAAAAAATAAATAAACAGAAGTTTTATGCCCTTGGGCGCTTTCATTTCATTTATTTTATTTCATTTTCATTTTCATAGTGGAATTGAGAGGTGGCCCTCCAACCTTAGCTGATTTTCAAAGGGCCTCTCTTCTACAGAAAATTAAATTACAAATGGAATATCAGAAAAATATATTTACAGTTATAAAATGGCTTTAAAGATATAGATAAGGATACATGCAGTCACCTATATATTGGCTTTTCCCTGTGACTTTTAAACGAGCCTGGATTACCGCTAGATTTACGTTTAGCACTGCTCTAATTTGCCTGGGTACATACCGGTCAGGCTGTTGTACAATTCATTGATTGTTCCAGAAGAGCTTTCCCGAGTGGAATTCGAACCATGTAGGCCCTTATTTTGAAACAGAGGTACAAACCAATACACTGTGGTTTCTTATACATGTCTGTGAAATTGTTCGCACACGCTTGATTTTGAATCTTTCTTCTGCTCAGCGTCTTGAATCCAGAGGTTGCGAATACATTGAAAACAATGCTGGCAAACCATGGCCCAGTACAGAAGACAAGACCCAATCCATTGACAATGCCCCCAAAAAGACCTGGTCTCGATAGTGGTCTTGGAACCCCACCTCTGAGTGGTGGCCAGGTAGGGATTAAAGATGCTTTGGTTCATGGAAGACCGAATCTGAACTTGCGTTGAATGATGAGATCTCTATTAGTTATGGCGTCATCCAGCATTGCTTTTAATTTTTCCTTTGTCATTTCTTTCCTTTTATTTGTCTACTAATTCATATGAATTAAGCTCAGTTACTTTCAGGCCAGCTTCTTTCAGAATGTACTAAGCTATACCCGGGGGGGGGGCGGCTCAGGGACCTAAAGCTGCCTATTTTCCTTAAAAATTTAGCGATTTCTTCTATCTCCCTTAGGCATTTGACATTTTGTCCCCTCTCCTTTAAAATATTTGGAAGTTTCTCCCTTCTCCCTTCATTTGTTGAATCTTGGTCATTCTCCCTTCAGAAGCTTGGAAAGGGGAAAACTGCAGCTGTTATTGATGTTGTTAATAGACATTGTTCTTTTTTGTTATGATTTTATGATCTTGGTTATGGTGGAATTTAAATTAGGTGTTTTTATTTATTGCATTGTAACTATAAATAATGGGCGAGTGGCCAAGTGGGCGGAGCGCTTGACTGCTGAACGGATCATAGATGATTCGAGCCGAACCCTCGGATCGTAGTTGTGATACTCACTCACTGTCCACCCAGCGGTAAATGGGTACCTGGTGGCAACACTGGGGAAGCTAAAGGCGGCGAGGAAAGGAACTGGCCACCCTAGTTCAAATGCTGACTGCTCAGGATAAGTGTCCCTCTAGCGGGCACTCCCTCGACGTACGGAATCGTACATGGGGCTCACCTTTACCTTCACCTTTAGCTATGAATAGCCAAGTATGAAGAAAGTTTTAAAACTGATAGCAGTTATCATTTTCAAATCCTTTCTTCTTTTAGACTGATCCTTTTACATCTTATGGTTCAACTGGGCAAGGCACAACCCCGCTGACCGGATTCGGTTCTCACCCATTAGCCGGAACTCCTCTAGGTTCATCCTCGACATTTAGCGGCCTGGGCAGTCTGTCATCAACGATCCAGCCTCCTAAGCAAGGGCAGAGCCCAGGTGCGATCCTGTCTGGTTCGAATGGGAATCAAGCATCCGGAGCATATAACAATCCAATTGGTTCCTCCGGTATCTCATCCGGAGCGAATTTTCTCCATATGTTACAGCAAGGCTCTGCTGTCCAAAGTAAGTGATTATTTTGCAACTTCTTTACTTGAAATGTAAATACAGTTGTCATTCGGTAACTCGATTGCCCGACAACTCAAACATTCGCTACCTCAAATGAATTTGCACCCACTTCATTGGTGTTTTCAGTAGGAATTCTGCTCGATAAGTTGAAGAAATTTCAATTCCCCATGAAAGTTCGAGTTATCAAATGTCAGCTGTATTGACATCAGCAATTAGAGCAGGTCCTTCGCGGAGACCCAAGAATGGTTAGGACATTAGCCGAAGGTTCCATGACAGAAATTTATCCGTTTTCTCAGTTGTACGAGAGTGGTTGGGAATTCGTTGACGTGGCTCTGGGTGGTTCTCTTTTTGTGCATATAAGATGCTAAGGTGCGAGAAAAGTCATTATGCATTTGAAATTCCTCCCTACCCCCTGTGCGGAATGTATTATGAGTTCTGTTGTTTATGTTATTTGGCATTTCTGTTATAATGATCTTTGCAAGCGTACATGTTCATATCTCCTGATTAACATATTGCTGTTGTTGAAATTATAAACATATGTTTGTCTCTTTATACTTTCAAAGGTATTTCATGATCTAAACTATGCTCTTTGTGTTTTTGTTGTCATAATATTTTTTTCATTTCTTTTGCTTGGGAGGATTAGCCATATTCGAATATTGCTTTTTCTTACGTCTTTTCAATCGATTTTCTTTCTTTGCGCGATGTACTGTGTTTATAGATTTCTCTTTTGTTTATGAAGTAAATGTTTGCGTGTTGATTCAGGCTGATTGGACTGAACAAATAATAGGCAGAAACTGGGCTCCGTTGGCAATTAGTGCAGCCGCTTCGTAATATGAATGCCACTTTTCAGCTGGTTAATTATGACTGCAAAACAGTACATCGGCGGAAAAAGTATTACTTGACATGATTTTCTTCTTATTGAGAAGTTATATTTTTGGTTTGATTAAATTAGGAATTGTTTTTGCTCTAAGTGCATAAATTTTTAGCATTTCACTCTACAGTTGAAGTAGCTAGTAAAT
Organism: Mastigias papua; assembly: GCA_964019165.1. Taxonomy (NCBI): domain Eukaryota; kingdom Metazoa; phylum Cnidaria; class Scyphozoa; order Rhizostomeae; family Mastigiidae; genus Mastigias; species Mastigias papua. The sequence continues at coordinate 11,131,428 of OZ025272.1, forward strand.
TTCTTCAATACTCATTGTTAGGCTGTGACAGCTATCATTCTCGAGCTGTGATGAAGCTCCTCCTCATTTGGTTGATTGTCTTGTTTATTTGAGCCTATCGGTGGGTGTGCTTTTGTCCTAGGTGGTGGTGGATTGCTTAGCAATAGCCCCATTGACACCTTGCAGTCCCTGCCTTCATCAGTAGGAAGTATTGGGCCTTTGAAGCGTGCTCCACCTACTCCATCACTTGGTGGATTCTCGTCGTATCAACAGCAACCGCAGCCACAAGCAGCATCATTATCACAAAACCGGCAGCAGGTGGAGCGACTGAAACAAGGTCAGAGAGCTGTTTCGCCTTGTGAGGTTCTCAATTTCATGAGAGCAGAACTCAATTTAAAGAATCTTTTCAATGGATTTCAAGAATCTTTTCTGTCAATTTACAGAATCTTTTCAGTGAATTTGTGTTGTCCCTAGTTAACTTCAAGCCGGATCTGTCTGAACCCTGGAATGACCTATTCATTGTTTAAATAGAAAATTAACTGTATCATACACTAAAATGGTTCCAGACATAGGTTCTCCTTCTCAGCAACTCATCCATAAGAGTGCTACACTCTTTTCCTATAAGACCCTGGTAATTTTTGCCTCGGCTCTGTGTTCTTAACGTTTTGATAATTTTGGAGTCGAATATTCCAGAAATTTTTCAGATCTCAGTAGTGACTTTTTGGCAATATTTGAGAAGCTACATGCAGTATAGAGTTTCTATGACATTCGGCTGGATTAATTTGGAAAAAACAACGAATGCTATTGTCCATGAACCAAATAAAAATTTCTTTTTCAAAGGAATGTATGCAGTGGAGCGCTGTAGAAATCTCTTTTAATTTCTCATCTGAGGCTGAACGTGTTCTAGTCTGTTCTAATTATTTTAGCAAATGGAGCCTCAGTTATCTTATTAGGTGTCTTCTTGTAGAAAATGAGTGTACCCAGGACTGTTTGTTACTTTCATCATAACTGTCCAATTATTTTATTTGTAAAAAGCTTCTGAGAATTTATCAGGCGAGAATCCAAGCTCTTTCTGAATTCTCGTTTTCCATTGTACAACATATTCTATCTTGATCATTGACTTTCATTTGACCCTTGTTTTAGTTGCAACTGGTGACTTGTCTGCAATTTTTCCTGGTATGGATCAGAATTTCTCGAAAGAAATCGAAGATGAATCTAATACTTACTTCCAACGGATTTATAATCAGCCGCCAGGCACAGCGATGTCCATCGACGAAGTACTTGATATGCTTAAAAAATTCAAAGATGCGACGTCCAAAAAAGAAAGGGTAATGTACACATTGTTGGGTGTTAATTTTAACCCGGTCGTAGTTTTAGCCCAGTAATGGTGTTCAGTGAAGTGGTCATGTTTAACCCTATAGAAGTGGGTGATCTAGTGGTTTCATGCTGTGGCATTTTTACGTTTAATGTTAACTTTACTCCATTGTTAATCTAAGCGCAGTTGTATTTTACCTCAGTGGTAATTTTAACTCAGTGGTAGAGTTTAACCCAATGGTAGTTAGAAATCAGTGTGGCAATTTTACCCCATTGGTACTTTCAGTATGATGGTAAGTTCGTCCTGGTGGTAAATTTCGCCCAGTGGTAATATTTAGCTCCTGGGTACTTAAGCCCTGAATGATAGTACTTTGCATCATTTTTTGAACAGAGTTGTTATTATTGCAATCCAAAAGATGCAACATTGGTTTCAGATTAGTCTTCGATGATGTCACAATGCTCGCTGCCTCAATCACTTCTACCTTAAAGCCGACATTACTAAACCATTGCTTGTCACTGTCATTGGAAAGCTTTTTACCTTCTGTTGACGAAAAATGGTAGTGTATTAACTCAGCTACAATCTTTTGCAGGATGTCTTCCTTTGCATGCTCAGGAATCTGTTTGAGGAGTACAGATTTTTTCCTCATTATCCAGAAAAAGAGTTACACATTACTGCCTGTTTATTTGGAGGCATTATCGAGCAAGGCCTTGTCACGTGAGTGATTTCTTTTCTCAACTCTGGACAATTCACTTTTGTATAGAATTGTTGATGTACGAAGAATTTTCGTTGTTGTTATATTAATGTTTTTAAGGAAGGAAGAATTAATACTTATGCTTTAGAGTAGTATGGTGTTGTTATAGATTCTTCTGCCTAAACTTATCAGATGAAAAGTTTTACTGACAATATATTGTGCGCTTTTTAAGACATAAGTCGAATTTACATGCAGAAAGTTGTTAAAAGGAATCAAAATAAATACGTAAAGTCGTATGGAATAAATGCATTGTCATGCCATTCCTCATTAGCACAGCTTTTTTCTTATTGAATCAAAGAGTGAAGCAGGGTTTGAGTTTGTACATATCCGTACTTTGTCCACCTGCTTTCTCTTTGTTTCTCTGTCAATGACCAGTGGTTCGTTTATGGCAGGATTTGGTAGTTAAGAACCTCCATGTTTGCGTGTTTTGTTATGATGAGTTATTCTTTTTTCAAACCATGTAGGTACATGGCACTGGGAGTTGCCCTGCGTTATGTGCTCGAAGCCCTCCGTAAACCCCCAGGCAGCAAGATGTATATGTTTGGCACTACAGCCTTGGATCGCTTCAAAACAAGGTGATTACGATTCCCCCCTGGTTGCATATTTTTCTTTGAATTTTTTAGACAAGTTGCCAAAGTAACTAGAGAACCCGGACTTGCAGCTAGCAATAGAAAGATTGAGTGTTACAGTTATTTGGTGATCAGGCTCTGTTGACTTTGCTCCTTAGATATGCTCACTGCAAGCAAATTTTAATTTCGACTAGGACCTAGTTTTGATGCTTTGAGGAACAAGTGTCACCTTTTATATCATTAGCCTTTTCAGTGTAATATACTTGCTATTGGTTTGCAAACTTGTGCAATTTTTGGACGGGCCAAGGGAAATATCCATTAGGAATCAGCTTCCTTTTTTTGATAAGGTTTTTGATTGCATGTTGATTGTTTCATGTCCCACAAATTATATAACCGGTGAGCTTTGAGTGCAAGTTATTGTATTTGTGAGGTGTCATCTTTTCTAGATTAAAAGACTATCCCCATTACTGTCAGCATTTGGCCTCGATTCCACATTTCAAGGAATTCCCTCCCCACCTTGTTGATTACATTGTGTTTGGTCAGAGAAACCAAGAGCCACCAAGTGCATCCAGGAATATTCAAGTGTGTAATTTGAGTTTTGTATGATCTTTAATCATTTGACAATGAAATATGTAGACCCATATCTATTCGGTTTTAATTAAGAAAAATGCGGCATCAATTGCTCCAGTACCTCGATATTTTGGTCGGGTGCAAGCCGCCATTTGTCCTGAAATCGAATTGGAGAAAGGCGAAACTGATGAAAAGTTTTCAGGTAGTTTGATTCGAGCTTGAAGTGGATGTTCCTATGCACAAACGTAGTCCTGAAACATGGACACAGAGCTTCTCTCATTGGCTTTTCATAGTTAATATATTATATTTGGCCTTTATAAAGACCACTGTAAAGCTTTAGTTTTTGTGACTCATAGGTGGTTAGACTTTGCCATTTCAGGCGATCTTGGCTGATTCTCTCAAAATCAAAGTATTTTATTTGCTTTTCTGTTTCCCTGAGTCAAATTTACTCTTGGTTGTAGAGTGATTCGCCATTGTTCGGAGGTCGTCCAGCATCAGGAGGTGGCAAACTTCCAGGATTCTCATCTAGTTCACCGACGCCTGGTCAGCAAAATACACTGCTCAGTTCTGCATTCTCATCCTCTTTGGCTACGACCTCGAACCCATCTCCAGTTTCGAGCATAGTAGCAAGCTCATCTGGAACAAAAGCGACCGCCACCCCAGTATCAACAGGTTTGTTATATCGTGAACAATTTGAGATATATCTTGCTATGCCTCGAATCTTAATGAATTCTTACTTTTGTGATCAATGAAGATACCAGTTTGGTGGGAATTCTACTTCATCTTTTCAAACCTAAAGGGATCTAATCTATCCAATCTAATCTATCCAATCTAATCTATCCAATCTAATCTAGTCTAATCTGATCTAATCTAATCTAATCTAATCTAGTCTAATCTAATTCAATCTTTCTCAATATCCAGTACTATATTGTAGGGTGACCCTCCTGGACAGTTATAATCTTGGCTAGTTGTCCTTTAGTAGAATTTATTATTCGGACCCATACATTTTGATAGTTGTTATAGTTTGTATATGACTGGTAGGAGTTGAATGTGATGAACTAGCTCATGTTTGATGATAGACTTAGCCAACTTTTGTGGACTAGATGCATTTAGCATTCTTCAATATTGATTTTCAGACAGACATATTACGAAGGAAGATTATAATTTTCAGTGGGCAAGACCAGGTTGTTGGGACTCCATTTTTAATATATTAGATACTTGAACGGAGACCGTACAATTTATAGTATTTTGGGGAAACTTTAGATATAATGTAAAAGCAAGAATCCTTATGAAATAGTTTTTACATTTATTCAAATTTCAGCGCCCACTGAAGCACCGGTAGTAGGCTCATCTACAGCAAGGAAAGAGGTACTAGCACTTTTCGTTTTGCATTGTAAATAATTGTGGGGAATCTATGTGTTTTATTTGTTCTTGAAGTGAAGAAAACGTGGACCATTTAAGATGCAGATGAATAGGATGAAAGATGTGCAGAATAGAGAGCATAGTTTTAGAGAGAATTAATTGCATATTACCAACTCAAGCTTGAAATCGTATCTCAAATTGTCATTGATTCAATAGTTCGTGCCCTTACAGCCCACAAGTTGGCCCTTACCTACAGGGAAATGTGGGATATCACACCATCTAGGAAAAGGTTCTGCTGAAAAACTTCACCAAATTTGCCATTTTTCTCTGCTGATGTTTTCATACTTTTGCGTTCTAAGACACAAGGAAGAAGAATCAGGTGTATTATTCGTGAAACTATATATTAAGCATTTATCAGCTCTTCTCTTGCAAGTATATATTATTCAATCATGGGAACTGCTTCCATTTTTTTCATACCACTGCTTGAAAAGTGTTTATGGACGGCCCTGTTCACAAAGTTGTACTGAAGAATATTGTGTATGCGCTAGAATGGTCTTAGCATATTTGTAGAGTTTTTTTAATCTGCAGTAGAACCCCGTTAAGTCGGATTCTCAAGGGAGATTGGAAATTGGTCCGAGTTAACGAATGTCCGAGTTAACCGAGTCACTCAATAGATTGGAGTGAATCCAAGTAGAATGAGAAATCAGTCCGACTAATCGAAAGTCTGACGTGTCCAGGGCACGACTTAGCGGGATTTAGCTGTAACTAATTTCCATCAATTTAATTAGTAGTGTATTTAATCTAGCGAAGATTATTGTTGAGCCTTAATGAAATTTCTTTCCCTGTGGAAATTAAGTGTTTTAAACGACAATACGAGTTTCGTAACAGTAAATAGCCTATTTTTATTGGGATGTTACATTGTTTTACTAGCCTTCGATTGCGAATACGACGAATATTGACACGCTCCTTGGTGCAACAGAGCAAGCTGAAATCAAACAGCCAACTGACAATGCCCAAGACAAGATTCATTTCATTTTCAATAACATATCAAACAGTAATATGTCACTAAAGGTATGCATAGTAATAGCATTGTTTGATTTGAATATCGGCATTAGGAAGATCTTCAAGACTGTATTGGTTATTGTGTTAATTTTCGTGGTATTTTATATAACATATGTTGGTGCATGTAGAAAGGTACATTTTGTCAAACATACACGTACACACAAAAAAACACACGCACGCACGCACGCACGCACGCGCGCGCACACACACACACACACACACACACACACACACACACACACACACACACAAACAAGAGAGAGAGAATAGTAGTATATTCATTTGCTTATATAGCCATAAATTTATCTTATATATATATTGGTAATGTTTTGTTTCTTCTAACTTGATAATGGTGCTAGAATCACATCGAAAAATCGCTTATCATAATCTTTTACGCTATTTATTAGTAGGACTTGCATCATTTTTTCGTCTTCCTGAGGATAGAAAATTGACTTGTGTCATTGATTTTCAGCAGTTATTTCTACTTGGAGGATTTTCTTTAAACACGCTTTTCTCAATTTTCAGGCTGACGAATTGAAGCAGCTCATTAAACCGGAGCACTATCCTTGGTTAGCTCAATATTTCGTCATGAAGAGAGTTAGTATTGAACCAAATTTCCATCAGCTGTACACCGATTTTTTGAAGTCGTTGGATATCAGTGATCTAACAAAGCAAGTCATCCAGGAAACTTTCCGAAATATCAAGGTCAGTTGTGTGCAGCTTTGTTGTCAAACGTTTGTTGTACTTTTCTTGTTTGTTTATCAACAATTTTTTAGTTTTTGTTTTTCTCGTTCTGCCTTGACATTGATACTAACTCATTAATAAGCGTTCATGTTTCTCAAGATAAAAGGTGTGACCTCTGTTAGAATATTGTGGTACAATTGTTGATATCATTGTTATCAATTGTTATTCTGAAGCTGAAAATTGAGTTTTCAGATCTTTGAAAAATTGCAATATATGAGCTTTTTATAAGTAACTCCTGTGCAAGTAAGTGAACTCGATTTGACAATTTTTTGAGCAACTTCAGTTCCGTAAAGATGTGGGCCTAAGAAACTACAGAAATATTACTTATGTTGCATTAGAAACCGCCTCTCTATTTACAGAGTTACTTTCAAGCAAATCGTATAACAGTCCCAGAAAAAAGTGTGCGATGAATTCTTTACCTAGATAAATGTATAATATAGATATTGAAAATCTTATTTCTTTTCTTACTTTACCTTGTTTTTGTATAGTTGCTGAAATTGAGTTAGGAAGCAACCGTTAAGCAACTTAATGCCTAAATTTTTGCTAAAAAATAAGCATCTTCTGATCTGATCAATATCGTAAGTTGCTTACAAAACGAACATCGTGTAGTTTTTGATATACCCAGGAGGTGCATCACTTGTTAACACACCAGATGTCAAAGGTCCTTTGGTGATTTCACCTCCTTCAAGATCTTTTGTCGATTATATTAGATATCGTACGTTGCATGCGAAAATATTCAAATTGATATGTTGGTTTTCCTTTTAGGTACTTCTAAGGTCCGACAAAGGCCCTGCCAATTTCTCGGACAGGTCACTCTTGAAGAATTTAGGACATTGGCTTGGAATGCAATCACTGGCTTGTGATAAACCCATCTTATATGAAGTAAGCGTCACTAAAAAGCATAGATTAGAATCAAAGGGTAAAACTGTTGCATCTCAAACTTTGAGCTATGAATGTCAGGAATTGTATTTAGGAAATTGATTTGAAGGAATGTTTGAAATTCATATCCGCTCTTTTTTATATTCTGAGATGTAATTATTTATAGTTTTTATCCCTGTTAAGTGGATTTTTCACTGCAGTAGTTGATTAATTGACTGTGTTCAGTAATTTATGAATTACTTATTAAGAATTATTTCATTTTACTATTTATTTCTCTGCACATCTCTTTACGGGTTCATAACTGATAATTGCAGGATCTGGAATTGAAATCTCTTGTGATAGAAGCATTTTTCAAAGGACAGCAAGTACGTTTTCCTTATTTTTTTATGGAGATTTTATGGGTTCAGCTAACATTTTTAAATGCTTGCTCTTCCAACGAGTAGTGGTCATGCTTGCCTTCGCCCCATAGAACGTCTATAAATTGCAGAATCTTCATGCACTCCGCCAAGTTTTTAGTTGTGGTTGATTGAACAACACTGTGGAGTAGTTTTTCGTTTCTATAGGAGGCTATGTCGATTTAACAGTACACATGATCTGCTATGCTTTTCTCTGCAAGAGCTTTTTGCATATAGCAGCAAATTGGCCCACCTTTTCATGGTTGGAGTGTTTAGAGAACAGCAACTTTATGCAGTATACTGCTGTTGCTTAGTTAGCTATTGCGATTTGTTTTATATTTTACTGCAATATTATCATCGGAAAAACTAGATACTTTGGTAAATGGTAGTCTTTATTGCCCTTCTTTGTGCCAACTTGCTCTCATTTTTCATGTCATTTCTTTATTGTAGGAATTACTATATGTTGTCCCTTTTGTTGCTAAAGTTCTAGAATCTTGCGGAAAGAGTAAGGTGAATGTCATTTTACACTTCTATCATACACGCACTGAATATATTATTGCGTCTCATTGTTGAAGCAAATTTTATTGTTGTTAAGTAACAAGTGCGGGAAGGCTCAGCCTATGATGGATCTTGTTAGAAGTAATGCCAGAGCGATTTTTTCAGCTCTTCTGGCTGTTTTTAGTAGCATTTATAATCTGGAGTAAACTTTTGACTTTTTATTATGCGTGCTGAAGTATTCATTCGGCGTTTTTTGGTCATTACGAGTATCATTCAAAGCGTAAAGGGAAATTTGATAGCGTTTTCTTTGTCTATAGTATATATTTATCTAAGCATTTTTCATCCTAGCATTGTTAGCCTTATTGATAATTAGAATTAAGAACTTGCGAAGTGGGGATTTTTTACTTTTGCGTATTTGGATGCATTTCGCTGAAACTTTAAAGTTCTATTTTGAAAAAGATAATGCCTGATATCTTTTTATAGGTTACATTATCTACATAATGAATTGATCTAAGTGTATGTTTCATTGTTAGGTATTTAAGCCACCAAATCCATGGCTGATGGGAGTAATGAGTGTATTATCAGAACTGCATCAGATGACAGAGATCAAGGTATTCCTTTCGTATCCCATCAACATCATTGTAATATATCAACATATGCTGTCCATTGCACTTAAATACCGTTGGAGATTTTTGTTACGAGAGTTGTTGCACCCTCATTCAGATTTAGATTTATGTGATTTTGTTTTTTAGTTAAACCTGAAATTCGAAGTAGAAGTGCTGTGTCAAACATTAAATTTAGAATTAAAGGTGCGTAAAATTATAATCTTGTATCACTTCTTCCTTACCTTTATTAAGACCTGTCTTGCTTGATTTTTCAAACATGGTTGTAATACTGCATGTTGGTAGATTTGCCGAATTCTTAAAAATTGTATCTGTGTTTACATTTTGTGTGAGACTAAGCGTAGGTATGATGAGATCTTTTGGTTTTAATGATCTTCGTAGTGTTAGTTGATTCGAGCTCCGCGAGGACTGCTTCTTGTTGATGGAGTACTGTAATGCTTGATGGAGTGTTTATTTTGCGATTAATGTTATCATTGTATTGATGTAATTACTGTATATTGAGGCAATTGTATTTCAGTTTTTACATTAAATTGCCAATGTTCTCTCTCTCTCTTTCTCAGGATTTACACCCAGCTGACTTGTTGAAGGATCGTGAAGTACTAAGTAAGATAGATCACCAGTTGACATTGCCAGAGAAAGAAAAACTAGGTGAGAGCGGCATTGGCATGATGTCGATTACTTTGGTTGTACATTTTTGACTTGACACTATACAGAGCAAGATCTGGCTTATCACCATTGTGTTACTCTTTCTTATATCAATGTTTGTATACTTTTATCATTATCAGTGACTTCGACCTAGTCACTCGAACAAAAGCATTCAGACCACGCCTTGTTAGAGTAGTGCAATTGATACCTTTGTTTCTGTTTTTGAATGTCTTATTTCCTGGCCGGGACGAGGCACCTTGATATTTACCTTTGAAGCGATTTGTTAGAAATAGGATGTAGAACTGCCATCACACATCAAGCACTGCTTCTTACTTGAAATTTTTGTCGAAAAGCAGACTTGCGCCATCTTGCAACTGTTTGTTTACTTTTTCTCTTGCTCATTTGGTTCTATTCTTCCTCCAGGTACAGATGGGTCACATGGTTCTGCAATGCTACTTCCACCTCCATTGTTTTCGTATCAGGAAATCAATGTGTCGGCTGGTATTGCTGGTTTAGCACCCTTTATACAGATAAACCAAAATGTATGCTTGAATATTTACGTGTTGGTTTGTTATCTGTTAGGAGTATTTTTGGCAATGGAAAATGCTTATCATGGCTTCTCTTTAATCTACTATCAGTAAAGGCTGTAGACGAAGATTATTGTGGGCTAGTTGAAAATGCCGCCTTGCATTTACTGGAGAGTTAGTTACAGATCAGAAACAGCCACTTTGGGATTAGTGAATCGTGTCTAAAAGTATAATCAATATAAGTCTTCAGTTATCATTTCATTCTCCGGGAGACTTTTCGAGGACGAATTGCCCAACCTTTCCCCTAAACTTCAACTCTTTTTTGAGCATTTTTATCGAGTGAACTGTTTGTTCTTTAGTCAATACTGCAAAGATGAGTTTATGTGTTGAAGTATGGTGGGGATATAGAGCTATAAGTTGAGTTTGAAGAGGGGACAATTTCGAAATAATATCCAAATTGGCGGTTGCTTGCTGTCAGGATGCCCCCTTCGTGTAATGGGCCATTCCCTCTTTTTTCGTAAGGGCCTTCACCAACCTTAGCTTACGACATAAAGATTGAGAAGCAGTTAACTGATGTAACAAAATGAAAACACGAAAAATTTTGTTGATTTAATGAAATAGTTTGAATTAAATGAGACGTTTTATTATTTCCACATTTTCGCTACGTCTTGCCTATAATTTGTTGGTTGCTCCTTAGATTCCATTGTTCCAGCAATACCCTCACCTTAGGCAGTGCATTAGGCCGGCAATCGAAAGAGCAGTCCAAGAGCTGTTGTCACCGGTTGTTGATCGGTGCATCAAAATATGCCTTACAACTGTTGAAATGATCGTCAAAAAAGATTTCTCATTGGATCCTGAAGAATCAAGGACGCGTACTGCTGCTCACCACATGGCAAGAAACATCACTGCAGGCATGGCCATGATCACGTGCAGGGAACCATTGCAGCAGAGTCTAAATAGTCATATTAAGAGCAATTTATTGGCCACTTTGAGAGTAAGAGCTAGATATAGATTATATAATATATATAAATATAGTATACAATTATATGTCTTTACTCGAAAGCAAAATTATACATCTTTTTTCGAAAAAGCGGGAACATTCTTTAAGCGTTCTTTAGTATTTCTATGTATATATCCATATATATAGAATTCTACAGAAATTTCAACTTCTTAAGCGCTTCGACTTTCCTCTTCTTCAGTAGTATGGCATTCCAGCTACATATACATATACATAAATATATATATATATATATATATATATATATATATATATATATATATATATATATATATATATATATATATATATATATATATATATATATATATATATATATATATATATATATATATATATATATATATATATATATATATATATATATATATATATATATATATATATATATATATATATATATATATATATATATATATATATATATATATATATATATATACACACACACACATCTTATGTATGTTTGTTTTGTTGTTTAGTTGATAATGTTATAGGCATACATGTAAAGTTATAAGTAAAGTTGCTTGTAAATTAATAGTTGTTGATGAAGTGTTCTTATGGTATATTATAATGCAAGAATTCTTTTTATATTTTAGGGTGCAAATGCTCAGCAGAAAGAGCAATTGGAGCATGTTGCATCTGATGTTGCCAATGATAATCTTGAATTGGCTTGCGCATTCATCCAGAAATCTTCTGTAGAAAAGTGCTTGTTGGAAATTGATAAAAGACTCATGTCTGTAAGCAGTCATTTGTCCTTGTTTTCAACAACAGCTTTTACCACTGAACTATTAATTAGATGCATTTGCTTAATTATTTTTGACTGGAGATCTGTTTTCAGAGAGAAATGTTTGATTTCTGGGTAACGGGTGGATCCAACTTGCCATCCTTATGATAAATCAGCTGCATTTCAAATTGTTTTAAGTCTTTGCTGCATAGCTAGAGATTTTGCGTACTGTCCGCATTCTAATATGTAGCATTTTTTATTTATGTATCCCTTTGTTCAATACAAATTTCTCTTCTTATTATCCCTTGCTAGAAATTTGAAAGTTTTATCTTTTTGAATTCCGGTGCCTTTACACACACATTCTGCAACAGGCGATACGGCCTAGCGGATATTAAGTAGTGGCAAATTGTTATGTTTAGGAAGACATTTATATTTGGAAAATAGGCTGACCGTTTATTTGGCTGATAGTGCAATCTCAATATCATATAACATCATATTTCCAGGAATATGAATTGCGAAAAATGGCTCGCACAGAAAATCGTCGCTACTGTGATACATATGCACTAACGTACCAAGCAGAAAGGATGCCTGAACAGATCCGGATGAAGGTATAGATTGACTGAATTCGCCAAGATTACATTAGTTAGAATAGCTAGGCACACTGAGATGTGTTTCTGGTGAAAACATTTGTAATCTTATTTTTATAGGACTGCACATCACCTATTCAAACACTCTTATCTTTCAGGTTGGCGGAGTTACTTCTAATCAAATGAGTGTTTATGAAGAATTTGCAAAATCAATTCCAGGTTTCCTACCACCCGAAGCAACGGGTGCCCCCGAGCCGTTTCCAAAGCCATTACAAGAGCAAATCCCAGGTCTGTTTGGGAATTCTTCGCAGGAAGGAACTGTAAGTATCTCAGTCATTCGATATATAATCACTTAGGACCTGTGAACCTGGTGATAGTTTTAGAGTCAATTTCGCTCATATACGTGTTATCTTTTGAGCCGTGACATACTGCTTCCATTGCAAACTGCATATTTGATGAATACACTGCAGTGAATTAGGTTATAATGAAGAACTGATAGCTTTATTAGGAATAATTTGTATGCACACGTTTTGTAGACTTGACTTTATAGCAAACTTGACTCACTTTTTGAGTATTCGAAGATTGCAGTACTGAAATGCATGTGCAAGGCACATTTTAGATATATAGAGAGCTACGAGTGTTAGACCTTTGTTTGGTGTGCCAGTGGTTCCTTAGAAAGTACCAATGAATGGCCTTGTTTCATGCAGATGCCTGACGATGTCGTACATATTCTTGGTAAATGTGCAGCAGAAATTGAGCAGCACATCCACCACATGGAACAAACAATGCACCAAATGATGGTGCCTCCATCGAATCCACATCTAGCCCAGCTTCATAACCTTCTTGATATGGTAGTCAATGCAAGAGTTATACGGGATAATGCATCCGCAATTTTGCTTATCAGAAAGGTAGATACGTTTGTGTTGTTTTATTCTATTTCAAGCCAAAGTAATGAACATGCGCGTTACCTTTTTAAGAACATCTGTGAGCAAAACCTTAAAGAGCATTTATGAAGATGGCATTTTGTTAATGTCATTTTTGTTAAGTATTTGAGTATTAGACTTGAGATTTCATTAATTTACTCTTTCAGTGCTAATAAACTGGAGGGGGCGCGTATTTTTTGTCTCGGAATTTTCCAACCCCTGAGCTGACTAAGACCAAGTATTTTCCTATATTTCAATCGGAGCAAGATTTTTCTTGTCAAGAAGATCCTGGTCGTAGCCTTAATCCGCTCATTTCTACAATATGCCATTAGTATTATCTACTTATGAAAGATATCAATCTATAGTTTTGAAGGTACTTTACAGCACTAGAGATCAGATAGAAATTAGCAATTAGATTTAGGACTTGGAAACATTTGGTAGTATCTTTTTCCCTGAGAATCAGATCTGGAGAGATTCATGGATTCAAGTTTCCTTATTGAATAGCTAGATGGGAGTATTGAACAAATACTTACAAAAGTTGGTTTTTCTGTAGCAGGGCAAAAGAAATTAAAGATTTTAACTAAAAATCAGGATATTTATCAAATAGGCTTGTAAAAATACGACCTCACTGTTTTGTAGGCAGTCGAAGGAATTTTGGAGATTGTTGTACCAGCGGATACAGAGATGGCATTACGATATAAAGATTGCCACCTGATTGTTCTCCGCGGATTTCAGGATCCTCGCGGTTATGGGCCATTATGGACGGCAAGACAAGTATTAAGGTGGGTTGTTTGCATTGTGATGATATCTAAGTTAGATAATTCTTTCAAATATAGATTGCATCACAGTTGGAGGGAGATTTTACGTAAAGAGGGCGTCCATAACATCTTTAATTGAAAGCAGAGTTATTCGTTTAGAAAAGTAATTGATCGAGAGGGGTGGTTTTTAATAAAATGCTGGGGTGAGTGAGTATAAACTCCGTGTTCTATTCATGCAGTATGTAAGAAATATGTTGGAATATGCTGTTCACGTGTGCTTACTTTTCAGAGTTTTGGCTGAACTACCACAAGAGGTGAAATTCAATATCGAAGGCATTGATATCCTCATACGAGCACACCTGATTAATGTTGGCCGAGATTTCGACCCTCTCTTAGCTCAAGTGAGTGCGTCCTTTCTTTGGCTTTACTTTATTTGTTAGCTGTTGCATTCATTTATGAAATAAACGGAACGTTTGACTTGGACGCAATTTCAATATCACGAAAACCATTGCATGAAGTTACGATTTTCTTTATTTTAGTGGATAGATGGTGGACAGAACTACCGCGCGGTGAATTTTGCAATGCAGCTATGCAGATTGTATTTGATTGATGAAAAGAGCAGGGCGCCAATAACAATGGTATTTCATTGTCTCATTATTGATTTGCAGTTCATTTATTAAGTTTCATTTTCGCATACTGCCATGGGCATTTTCACGATTTGCAAATTGAAACAACCACCATTTCTTTCATCGTTTGCAATATTGGACATTTTTACCGTGCACTATTTACCTGGAAAATAAAACATTCCGTTCAAAATACTAGGAGTGGATGAGATTACCCAGCTTTAAGGTCTTTGAGGTCACTCACGGGAATGCTTTAGTTGGAGAAGTATGAATGAATTAAGTAGGCCACGCGGATTGTTTGTAGAATTTTGGCCCAGAGGTGTACTAGTTCTCTATCTACGAAATGAGAAGATGCCGAATCAACGGACATGATCGACACTTCAGCCTGACCCATACCAGTGTTTTTATTTCATGTTTTAAACACTCGTCAATGGCAGAATGCGTTTGGTTTGATATAATTCGTAATAGTTTATAGCAGATCGTATTCAAAGCGAAGTATTTATTTGCCGAACATCATCTTTGCTAGCTTCATGTTATTGTATCAATTTCAACATTTATATCAAGGAAAGGGAGGATTCAACAATTGCTTTGATATTGAAATACCTCCATTTTGAAGTGTCATCTTGAGAGCTCATGGCGTTCTGATCTTTTGTAGTTTTGCTTAATTTTACTATTCCATCCATTTTTTCAGAATGACCTTTCCAATACTTATGAAGCATTATATCGGGTTTCACAAAGCAGACAGGGCACCGAGGGGTAAGGTTTATTTTTGCAATGAAAAGAGTACAGCATTTGAAATTAATGCATTAGCACCCACGGTTGATATTAGTGCCTAGATCTTGGTACATAGCCGCTATCGGCGTAAACACGATCGTAATATAACTTTGTTCATCGTATGGTCGAACATATTGAAATTGTTTGCATTGTTTTGCCTTCTTATTTAAATCCCTTGAACAGTTATATTCTTTGATATTAAACATTTTTAAAGAACAGGCAATGAATTTGAGAAGTTGATTATTTTTGTAAGCGTAAACACAGTAGCCATAGTATTTTTTCAAGGCGTAATTTTGAGCGATTGCGTCATTTTTGCTAACAATCTCCTTATCTTCAATAAGCTCTTACTTGCAATGGACTCCCCTTTATATTAAGTGTTGAAGTAGTCTCGCAGGTTACGTGAAAGTTTGCTGTGTTTTGAACAGCGAATTATGGTACCTTTGTGTGTTTATTGCACTTCAGGTTGTCAAGCCTTCTCGATAGTGTTCATCCGCAAGCCAGCCTTCAGAGCTCAGGTTTCATGGGTCATTATCAGAGCGATTCACTAGAGAAAGGATCGTCAATGCAAGGAGCTCCATCGTCACTGTCCCAAGGTTTGCTCGGGCATGACTTCGAGGACCCCCCGGGACTCTATGAAAAGGTAGTAAGAATCGTTTTTAAGAGAGAAAGATTTTTTTGTAATTAGCAATCTAAATCTAGAGTATTCCAAGAAAGGATTTTCCTATATTCAGCTCTTAAGGTCTGGAATGAAGTCCCTCTAAAAAGAAGAGATATTCCCTCTCTGAGTCACTCCTAGAAACAATTGAAAATACATTTGATAGGTTGAAAACTAATTGAAGCACGACCCCTTGTAAGAGCAGCATTCGTTTTTATATTAATTTCTATTTATTGACACAAGCTATACATTCGTAATCACTGTCCTATCATTTTTTTTATCATTTAACTCTTTTATATAGCTGAGGGGTTTTTCGTGTAAGCATAAATTGAATTGAATGAAATGAAGTATTTGTAATGCCACTCAACTCCGTAACAGAGAGTCAGATATGTAGCGATCTGACAGCCTTTGTCAAGAATTTAATGTATTGTTTGTTTATTTGATACACCATCTGTTAATTCTGCTGGGGTCTTTTTGTTTCACTCATCTTCTGATTTGTTTAATTCTGCAGGTTGACTATTTATTAAAAGAATGGGTGCGACTGTACCACCACGCAAGTGCCGGTAGATACAGTGAGAAGGCATTTCAGGCCTTTGTTCCTCAAGTTAGTAGTTTTGCTCATGTGTATTCAGTTTAATAGTACTAGATCAACGTGAGTATAAGATACAGGAGAAGGATATTTGGTTGGTGTTGAAAATCATGATATTTGATCCAGCCCCGTAGCCAGGGGGTGGGTTGGGGGTAGGGCCCCATCCTTGGATCTCAAAAAATGATTCAGTGCCCCTCTTAGAAATAGAGCACTGGAGCATTTTTGCATCACCTATGGATCATTTGTGAGAATACAACCCAAATCATGCATCTGAATACATTTCGGACACCAATGGGGTTTACCAGGCTGCACAGCTGATTGATACTCGCTACGCCGATATTATCTGTGCCCCCCTCCCCCCCCGACAAAATCGCGCTGGCTACTATAGGTCTGATTAAACCTTATTATTTGCCTGGTTGCTTCACTGCAATATTAGCTTATCAGTCTTCGAACACTGTTTTCCTTAAGAGAATCTTTGCTTTTCCCGCCTGAAGAATTCGAACAGTATGTTTAGCTTCCACTATCATGTAGCTGGAGATTAGCTGATTTGATTCCTCTTTCTTTTCAGTAGATTTTCCGGAAGGAACATCAATGCATCTCCTCAATCATTTATCTACTCACCGTCAATTTTACAGTTATCGCTAGTTTGAAACAGTTTAGTTCCTGGATTAGAAACCCTGCTTGAGTTATACCTTGTGTAAAATCTGTGTGTTCAAGGTTGCAAAGAGTGGGAGCTTTGACTTTCCTGCGTATTTTCAAGCATTTTTACTGCTAGGCCTCATAGTCGTCATTTTTTTTTATTGATTTTTGTTTCAGTTACATCAGTACGGTATTTTGAAAACAGACGACCTCATTACAAGATTCTTTCGACTGTGCACTGAGATATGCGTTAATATTACCTATAAGGCACTAAACGAATATGTAAGTATTTCGGCAGGTTGTCGTAGTATGCTGTCATCTTGTTATTGGAGTTAGTAGTGTGAGAGTTTTGATTTTAATTGAGAATGGACATTTGCTAGGAAATTTATGCTAAGTTTAGAGAAGAATAAAGTTAAGTCTAAGGGTGCACTGGTCAACCAGAAATTCAGAAAATGTTAGAATTAGTTCGAACGGATTAGAACTCTATTTTTATTGTAAAACCTTTTGTCAGAGATTTAGCTTTATTACTTGACATTGGACAAAAAAAGAAAATGAAATTAAATAGAAATCCAAGCTGTGCCATATTCAGCCTTGTTGCAGTGTCGTACAGAAGGATATTTGTCAGGCCTTTTCGTGCATCATTGTTGTCTAATTTTTCTTGAAGTTGTATTTGCTGTAAATGTGTACCTAGATTCCCGGTTTTCGTTTAGGGTTTGAAAGTTTTGTAACGGAGCTTTAGCTTGGTTTGCATGTCGATATAATTTTTGTATTTTTAACAGGTACAAAATCCTTCTCAAGCAAGGACCAAGTGCTTTACTAACACAGATGCATATTGCCGACTCATTTCTCTGCTTGTCAAACATTCAGGGGACTCCCAGAACAATGTGACCAAGATAAATCTCCTTAACAGGGTGAATGTCATATTTCTGTTGTTTTAGTTAATGTACTATCATAACCCAGGTTCCCAGCCCTTGGCAAATGGTACATCGTTTTGTTGAAACACTCAAAATCTCTGCACTCGGGGCGTTATACTTTCTTCCATGGATACTATCTTGTATGTGAAGAATATGTTTCTATTCAGAGGCTGCTCGTATTACTTTACTAGCCATGGTCTTTATTATTCAACTTTTCGGTTAGCAGATCAAACACGTGTCTTTCTCTGCCTTTTTATTAAATTTTTCCTTACTTCTTTCTTGTTTGACTTTCCCGGTTGCTTTATTGCCCAACAGTTGTTTTGTACTGTATCTTGCTTGAAATTCTGATGTTCTTTTCTCAGGTACTCGGTATCATCGGAAATGTTTTACTACAAGATCACGAAGTGCGCAAAGCAGACTTTCACCAGCTACCCTACCAGAGAATGTTTGTCATCCTACTTTTAGAACTGAATGCACCTGATCCGGTGTTGGAAGCGATTAATTATCATATTTTATCTTGTTTTGGCACCGTTCTTCATGACCTTAGGCCGTCTCGTGCTTCTGGATTTGCCTACGCGTGGCTGGAGTTAGTTTCACATAGGACATTGATGTCAAAATTACTTCTTAATTCACCACAGCAAAAGGTATAGAGCTATTGTAGTATTATTTTTAAAATATTTGTTAACTTTTGCTCTTTCTTTTAATTTTTGTGTTGGTAGCATGGGTCACATTGTTTCTGATATCGTCTGTTATGCATCATAATATATCATCCTACTTCACATCATGGGCCGTATCATATGATATGTGATATGACATCATATATCATATCTTACCATATCATATATCGTATCATGTATCATATCATATATCATATCATATATCATATCATATATCATATCATATATCATATCATATATCATATCATATATCATATCATATATCATATCATATATCATATCGTATCATATCGTATCATATCGTATCATATCATATCATATCATATCATATCATATCATATCATATCATATCATATCATATCATATCATATCATATCATATCATATCATATCATATCATATCATATCATATCATATATCATATCATATATCATATATCATATATCATATATCATATATCATATATCATATATCATATATCATATATCATATATCATATATCATATCATATCAATCATATCATATCATATCATATCATATCATATCATATCATATCATATCATATCATATCATATCATATTGTATTGGCAATATCACATATTGTACCATACCTATTACTATATCCTATTATCCTATTTCATATTACTGTATATAGATATGTATGTTTGTATGTTATATATATATATATATATATATATATATATGTTAGCCTCTCTCTACATTTCATCTTTTTGTTAGGGCTGGGTTATTTATCATCAGCTGTTGGTGGAACTGTTCAAGTTTCTCGCTCCATTCCTCAGAAATGTGGAACTTGCTAAGCAAACTCATTTATTGTACAAGGCAAGTATATAGTTATCGAGTGTAGACAATGTTATTTCCAAATAAATGGTTGTTCTGTACTTTTTGCACAGCCAATATTCATACTTTACCGGCCTGTGTCTGTTTTATATTTGGTTGATACACTATATAGCAGGACATGCCAAATTGTGATGCGCTTTTCCATAGTATTTTGAAATGAATGTTTCTTTTTCTTTTCTTTAGGGCACTTTACGGGTGTTGCTGGTGTTGTTACATGACTTCCCAGAGTTTTTATGCGACTACCACTTTAGCTTCTGCGACGTCATACCACCAAATTGTATACAGATGAGAAACCTGATTTTGAGTGCATTTCCAAGGAACATGAGACTGCCAGATCCTTTTACTCCGAATCTCAAGGTATGTTTTGCCTTGTAGTGTACTCATTGACATTTATTGGTCTAGCATCATTGGCGCCAATGGCTTACACTTCGATATTTGTTTTCAGAGATGGGGGGGGGGAGGGGGGAGATGGTAAGGTAAGTCATTAGAAGAATCATACTCATTATCCGCCAACTTTTTGATTTGACATTGTTGGATACTCTCTTTTGATTTCCTGTAATGAAGTTGTATTTACTAAACGGAGGATTGAATTCCCTTAGCTACTTAGTGTACTTTGTACAGGTTATTTGGTGAACAATATTGTAATTTTCTATCTGAGCATTGCGAAGACTGCTGTATCATATATTGATGCTTGCAGAACATTACACAAAAAATATTCAGTATAGCAATGGACAGAATTTTCTGTTTTGTCTAGATGAAAGTTGGGTAGATAGTCAAATTTCGGTATTTTTGTTTACAGTTCTTTTTCTGTCAAGTTTCCTAGTTTAGTTACGTCAGTTCTAGTTTGCAATCTAATCTGATCTGCTTAGAGGGAGGAAGTCTGTTACTTCAAAACTGTGTCAATGGAATCACTTCCTGCTTGAGAACTTTGTATTTTTGTTGCATAACTTTAAAGCACTAGACATTGGTCATCTGTATTTCTTCTCAAGCACGCATGATGATTAGAGCGTCCGCCTCATAACCAGGAAATCGTGGGTTCATAAATCATAAATCTTTAACATTCCAAAATTCACGCAAGACAATAATCTATTTTACTTAAGTTGTATAGATTTCTTGTGTTACCAAATGTAGTAGAGTGTTACGTTTATGTGTTATGCCTGTCTGCCTTTGTAGCAATGTACTGTCACTCAAAATTTTTGCTATGAAAGTCTTGGGAAAGCTTTAGTACTGAAATCATGAAAAACTAAGAAAGTTTCAGTACTGGGCCAGAAAACTTTCTTGTAAATAACCCGTTTTGTGCAGCCTTTGGAAAAATTTTTTTGAACTTATTTCAGGAGACATTCCATCTTTGTCCCCCCTTCTTTAAGTGTCCGCCTGTATTTGCCTCCTTAGTGAGCTTTGTTGTTCGAATGTTTGGTGAAAGGATGTCCTGTACAAGACGTTGTTTTCTTTTCGACCTGCTTTTCCTCGTAGCCATAGTCACTTCGTCGAATTCTTGCTATGAAGTCATTCAAATAGGATTTTTTGCACTTTCTTCTTAATTCTTCATGGTCATGGGATTATTTTTTTCAATGCATCATATGTTGATAGCATTTTTATTTCACTGGGATGTGAAGTCCGAGTCCTAGTGTAGAATATGCAGCTATGTGTCAGTGACGTTTTTCGTGTTGAGATCGGATAAATTTCGCATGGGTGAATTGCTAATGGTATTTGATAGAAACGTTACCCATTGCCAATTATGAACGCTTTTCGAGAATGGAAATGATTGACAAAGGGTAGTATTTCGCTGTATAAATAAGCCGGAGAGCAGACAGGACTTTTATTTATATTGGAATTGCTTATATTTTTTCACAACAGGAATTTGATTTGATTAGATCCATATTGAAAGTTGCTATTTGCAGAAGTAGTAAAAAAGATGCTAATTTTGACTAGCTATCAACAGTGAAGGAAACCTTTATCATGTACAAAAATTTAGCGGAAATTTTTCAGGTGCATCCTCCTTGTCAAATGTTCGATCATCCTTTTGAGACCAAAAAGTGTTGGCTCATTTAGGACACTGTCATTCTGGGTATTCGAAAGCAATCTCCCTCTGAACCAGGGGCGGGCAATTATTTCTGTCATGGGGCCTCATTGGAAGCAGAATATGTAGCGTAGGGCTAGACGAAAAGACTGAACTCATTGTTTCATAGTATTTCTTTCTTTTTTGTGTACGTGAGTAGTAAGCAACTTCAAAATAGAAGCAGTTTGAGTGCATGCATAGGATAGAATTATTAACCTTTCAAGGACCTGTCAGATTCGGCCAAAGCGAGAATTTTTGGGTACGACTCTAAATGGAACCTACTTTCTTGGTGGACCCTTTTGCGTACGCCTAGCGGTTCTGTACGAAGCGGTTCTGTTTGAAACGGTTCCATTAGTTCCTGTTTAAATGTAAGGCCTATCCATAACTATCTGGGTAATGTACCGTTTCGAACCATTCCCGTGTAGATGGGACCTTGGAGCTTGATGTAATACTGAAATAGTCTCTTGGAGATAGGAAAGTGACCATCCATAGTGACAGGTAGGATCCCAACTTCGATGGTGGATATAAGTACTTTTGATGGCTTTTTAATAGAGGACTGAGTAGGTACGTAAGAATAGTAGCGTATAAAGTTGTGAATCGGTAAGAGGAACACCTAGCCATTATTATTCATTATTACCATTGGCAGAATTTGCTAACTATAGTTGTAACTGATAGACCTGCTTGGAATAGACAGAAGTAAAAGATTACGGGCTCAATATGTTAGCCCAGAATTATGTAATATTTGTAGCTGAACTTGTACCGGTCAGTTATTCTTTCGGGTATTTGCAGTTGATAATCAATACAGCGGGGGTGTCTTTCTAGAACATTGGCGAGTCTCTTTCCTTAATTTTGAAGTAAGTGTATTTCGTGATAAAGCAGCCTGATATAGCTGACAGAAGAGCACTGGTAGGTGTTCTTTCTGGTAAAGCCTTGCAAGCATATTTGGCAACAATGCCTGTATAAAAGGATGATACTGTATATATGAAGGAAAGCCTTAGCTATTGGACGGAGAACATACTGCAACAAAGAGCTGCTATCGCATAGAATGCTATGGGTTGTCTATCTCAAGAAGAGTGTTTCCACAGATTCAATATATTTATATGTATAGATGTGAAAGACATCTGTCCGGCAAGTTTATCCAAGGCAGGTACCTGCAATGGGCTTGTGTGCAATAATATCATTTTCAATTAATTCGCAGAGATGTTATGAAAGAATACTTTTGATAAATCAGTTTTTGTTATACTTGTTTGTCGTATTGTATAGTTGCGTTAGGTGAAAAACAGTTAATAGAATTCAACAGCGATGGCGGAAGACGAAGGAAGGACAGTGAAGGAGAACCAAAACCTGTCTCTTGGCAAGGCAGCCATCAAAAACTTTTGTGAGGCATCCACAATCCACGGTATTTCATCGATATTCTCAGCCAAGAGTTTTATTACAAGATTGTTCTGGATTGCAATGTTTCTATCTGTCTGTGGTCTCTTATTATGGGAAGTTTCGTTGCTAGTCAAGAAATTTAGAAGTAATGACGTTGTAATGACAAGTAGAAGGGTGTCTGAAAGTGAAATGGAATTTCCAGTGGTAATGTTGAGTAATGCAGATCCGTACAGTAAAGCAAAACTCATGAAATTTCCACAAAAAGCGAATAGTACAGGAAAGGTGGAGCATTTGAGGAACATTCTAAGCAATCTTTCTAATACGGAAGCGTTTGAACTTGGTAGTACCTTGGGTGGTTATTGTCGGTTTGGTGGGACTCTTTGCTGGGTAAGCGTTGTACCTTTCCCGTGGATTGGCAACGTCTTTCAGTTCAATGGTTATTTTCATTGGAAGCAAATGAATCCTGGTCCTGATTATGGATTAGAAATGGTTCTTATGATTAACGAAAGTGATTACTCGAACATATTTAACAACGGGCAAGGATTAATTATCAATATTGGTAAAGATGGGTTCCTTACCCGTTCAATTCAACGCAATAAGGGAATTCTAGCTGCACCCGGAACATTGACTAAAATTAATATGAGAAAGAAGAAAATTGTTCGTTTACCACATCCGTATCCGGACAGATGTAGAAAGGACACTGATGTAATGGAAATGAAAGGATTTCACTTTAAACTGCCTTTAGACCGAGTTTATTCTGTAAAATTCTGTAAATTTCTATCTATGTTCAGAAATCAGATGAAGTCCTGTGGTGTTATTGATCCAGAATACAGATTTATCATGCAGAAGTTCGTTTTGATTGAAAAATCAAATGTGTCATTTAACATATCTGGCAACAAAAGTGAAATTGAAAGCACCCATAGCTGTCTGAAGAGAGTGGCAGTTGAAAATACAAAAGGCGACTGCAGGCCTCCTTGTGCTGAGGAAGAATATGAGTTTACTATATCTCATTTGCGTTGGCCGTCAACTCAGGAAGCTGAGGAACGATTGGCAGCTTTCAGGTCATCTAAACCTTACCAAAACTGGACTTTGGACAGCATCTACAGTAATATGCTTAGAATTGAGATTTATTTCAGTGATTTTGATATAGAAATAATGGAACAGAAAGCAGCGTACAAGTTGGTGGATTTTGCAAGTGACATGGGTGGTCAGATTGGCTTATGGATTGGTGCATCTGTTTATTCGGCATTTGAAATTTGGTCTCTTTTGGTTAGTCTTACATATCACCTGTTTCGATCAGCATTTACAAAAGGTTGGATAAATAGTATACGCTCAAGGGATATACAGACTTAAGAATGATAACTTCTATTGAGTTCTGCGAATTTTGTTGGAATACGAATATGATCGGACTAGGTATGAAGATGACTCTAGGGAGTGTTGTTGAAGGAGCATTTTCAGGAATAAAGAGCATGAATGTTAAATAAAAAACTCTTACATAAGAACCTTCATCTGTTATGATCATACAAACTGAAGTTGTATGTGTTGATTTCTCTTACTTAAAACTTTTCATCCTGATATTCTAACAAGGTTCTTATAAACATCCTTACTTTTTATCTACTGAGAAATAAATTCAACCTGTTTGCAGGCCAACCCCTTTCATGGATGGTCCCTGAGCAGTACATACATAGGTGTCATTGGTATGGTTTTTGTGGGAATAAGACTATGTTAAGAACCTGCACCCTGAGTAAAGGAGCTACGTCATCACTTAAGAACATGACCGTGCTCATTTCAAATTTCTATATTCTTATGTGTGGATTATTGCTGTATTGCGCTAGAAAGTAAATTACTTTGCAGTTCCATATTTGTCTTTTCCTTGGCGACTAGCTACAGTATGTTTCTGGTGTGCAGTGCTGACCGACTTATGCACGTTAAAGTTCTTCATTTGCTTCGTACTACGGTATTGTACGTATAATATTTATGGTGTCACGTTGAATTAGTATAGTCATGTTGCATTCTTTCCTTAATTTGTTGATTGATCACTTCATTTATTCATTGACTAAATTTAATAAATTTTCGGTGATATCATCTGATATAGCGTTAGTGTGCAGAATGATTGCATACTGTCAGTGAAAAACTGTGAATCAGTCGGTGTATCGCTAGTGAGATAGTGTTAGTTGTTTCACTCATAAAACGCTTTTGTGATCGGATGGGAAACGTCGGTGACAAGCAATTTGGGTTGTAGAATCGTGATATTTGGAACGTGGTAGTGACTGGATGGTTGATTAGAAGGCAGAATTTCCTGGACTTTTTTGATAGTATATTGTCTAAATTGTTTTCAAAGCAAAAATTTTAAGAAGATATCAACTTCCTTAGGTTGATTATCACTACCAAGCTTACTGTAGCACACTGGAATTGTTTCATGCTGATTGGATAGGAATCATTCATAGTGATCCTTAGGGACCCAATACAATACAATACAATGCAATACAATACAGTACAATACAGTACAGTACATTACAATACAAGTGTATGCAATGCAATATAACACAATACAATATAAACTATACAAATGTATTGTTAGATGCTTACGTTTATGTTTGGAAGCAATAGGTTTATTCAAGGAGGATACTTTATCAACACAGGTAGTTATATATTCAAAAAGTATAATACTTGAAGAGACAACTGCCGAAATGCTTATTGCATATATTGTTCCCTAGCTGTGTGGCAATATTAATCCATATCATATTGACATATTATGAATTGATAACTTCATGGAGGAAAACTGTCGGGCAAGTTAATTAGAGACAGGTACCCGCAATATACTTGTACCATAATATCCTTTGAAGTATTTCGCGAAGATATCTGAGAATACCTCATGAGATATCAATTTCTCTATTTATTTGATTGTCGTGTAGTGATTTTTAGGAACCAAATGTAGCAAGGGATATAGGGGATTTTGGTAGTTGGCCGACATTTTACTTCAAGACTGGCTAGGCACATAAGGTAAATGGCATATGAAGCATTGAAACAGGGATTAAATATTTGATAGTCAGCATTGTTTCTTGCTATCTATGATTCATTGCTATTGGAGGATCTTTCATAACCGTAGCGCTGTTTCCTTAAATATTTCCATTTGCGCAATAAAGACGCGATGTAACGGTGTAGTTATAATAAATGTGGTTTGTCAATCCTCATTTCTGTAAGGTACACTTTAAGAACTTGTTAGTATGTATTGTAGAACTCGGATCGATATGCTTGTGATTCTTGGTAAGAAGCATTATTATCATCAGACCTCGTGCACTTGTAGAACTTTAATATCACCATGGTGCAAGCTCCATAAATCTACAGCCAAATTGCCCAATACGACATCTCCCATTCTCAGGGCTGACACGCAAGGTATATGAATTATACATCCCTCGTATTCAACCTCAGAGGTTTGTAGTTCGTTCACCCGACCTTGTACTCTTTAGTCACTGTATTTGGATATTTCTCAATAGGCAGTCAAGACATCTGGATTCACTGTCTAGAGTAGGGGTGGACAGCCTACGGCCCCTGTACGCAAAATCCGGCCTGCAAAGGGGATTTCCAGCTCAGCCCTTAATTTCTTTGTAGTAACGAGCGGCTTAGATTTATTAGGTTCTCACTATTACAAGTTTACTTCGTTTGGTATACCTTTAGCCCTCTTGACGAAAATATTTGCGGATCTGTCTGGTATAGTTTCTGATGCAAGTGTTTGTATTATTAAGTGCTTACATTTACGTTTGGAAGCAAAAGATTTATTCAAGGATGATACTTTATCAACACGGGTATTAGATATACAGAAAGCATACTCCGTGAGAGACTACTGCCGAAATGCATATTGCATGTGTTGTTCCCTAGCTGTGTGGCAATATTAATCCAAATCATATTGACATATTATGAATTGATAACTTCATGGAGGAAAACTGTCGGGCAAGTTAATTAGAGACAGGTACCCGCAATATACTTGTGCCATAATATCCTTTGAAGTATTTCGTGAAGATATTTCTGAGGAATGCCTTATGAGATATCAATTTCTCTAGTTATTTGATTGTTGTGCAGTGTAATTGTGTTAAGTTGTATTGGAATTAAGAACGTCTGCGGTGATGACGGAAGACGAAAGAGAGAGACTAAAAGAGGACATTGGCGTGTCTCTTGGCAAGGCAGCTATCAAGAACTTTTGTGAGGCATCCACAATCCATGGTATTTCATCGATATTCTCAGCCAAGAATTTTATTACCAGATTTTTCTGGATTGCAATGTTTCTATCTGTCTGCTCTCTCTTGTTTTTGCAAATTTTGCTGTTAGGCAAGAAACTGAACAGCAATAACGTGGTAGTGACAAGCCAACGGGTATCTGAAGATGAGTTTGAATTTCCAGTTGTTGTGTTGAGCAATGCTGATCCATACAGTAAAGAAAAGCTCATCGAATTTCCACAGGGAACAAACGGTACCCGTAGAGTGGAGCATTTGAGAGACATTTTGAGTAATGTTTCTGATGCAGAGGCACTTGAACTTGGTAGTTACTTAGGTTATTCTTGTGAATTTGGTGGGACTCGTTGCTTTGTTGATAGAGTAGCAGTTCCATGGATTGGGAATTGCTTGCGATTCAATGCTGATTTCAGTTGGAAGCAGAAGAATCCGGGTCCCGAGTATGGACTGGAAATGACTGTTTTACTGAATGAAAGTGATTACTCGAACACATTTGACAACGGACAAGGTATGTTGGTTAGAATCGGTGCCGCTCCGCTCGTCACATATTCATCACAACGCAATAAGGGAATTCTAGTTGCTCCTGGAACATTAACAAAGATTAACATGAAAAAGAAGAAGATTATTCGATTACCATACCCGTATCCTGACAAATGTAGAAAGGATACTGATGTAGCTGAAATGAAAGGATTTCACTTCAAAGTTCCTTTTAGCCGCGGCTATTCTGTAGACTTATGTAAACTTCTGTCTATGTTCAGAAATCAAATGATATCTTGTGGTGTTATTGATCCAGAATACAAGTTTATCATTGAAAAGTACGTATCAGTTCAAAAATCGAATGTGTCCTTTACTATTTCTGGGGAAAAAAGTGAGGTTGACGGCATTCATAAGTGCTTGAAGAGAGTGGCAGTTGAAAATACAAGAAGTGACTGCAGACCTCCTTGTACTGATGAAGAATTTGAGTTTACTATATCTCATTTGCGTTGGCCATCGACTGAAGAAGCTAAGAGGCGATTGGAAGGATTGAAAACAACTGGTCTAAGAGCGAGTACTTATCAAAACTGGACTTTGGACAACATTTACAAAAATATGCTTAAAATTGAGATTTATTTCAGTGATTTTGATGTAGAAGTATTCGAACAGAAGGCAGCATATGGGTACGTGGAGTTTGCAAGTGACCTTGGAGGTCAGATTGGCTTATGGATTGGTGCATCTGTTTATTCTGTATTTGAGATTTGGTCCCTTTTTTTTAGTCTCATTTATTGCCTCTTTCAATTAGTATGGACAAGGGCCTGTGTAGGTAGCGTGCGCTCAAACACAGAGACCTCTAACGCATAAGTAAAGTTAAATTGCCGCTTAGTTTCTTTGAGCCCTCTGAGAATACGTAAGGTTGGCGTAGGTGTGCTGAGATTTGGAAAGGGGAAGATGAATGTGATGCCAACTTGGAGTATGTACTATAGTGAAAAAGGAGAATTCTTGCTAATTTTGATGTAGTATTTTATGATAGGAACCAAATACATGATTGTTAGGATCAATACCGCGTAATCATAATGCAACTGTACTACATACAAGTTATAATTTTCGTTTTGTGTATATAGCCATGCTGGTACTTGAATCGTAATTCAGTATGGAGGTATAGTGGGTAGTCTTCGACACTCCGTTAAAATTTGTTCAAATTTGTTCAGATCAGAGCGTCATGCTCCAAACAGACACTTTTTAGCATGCATGCTCCGTACTTCAGCACAGACTAGACGTGTGTAATCGTAATGGCCAAACTTATACTACTTCATTAGTGTTTGGATACCTTCTTTTTGGCAATCAATACATCTGGATTGACCATCATTACATCTGGGTAACTGCAGGTGGATTACATATCTCGAACATTAGCGATTCTCTTTACCTGATTTCAGAGGTATATATGCTTTTCGGTAAAACACTAAGACTAGTGCTTTCAAATATCAGTCATGATAAATATTTGCACTTATGTTTGACAGCAATACGTTTATGCAAGTAAAGTAGTTTATATAGGCACAACAAATAGGTCAATGTTGACTTGAGAAAAAATTGAGCAAAATATTGCTACCGCTCTGCATACCTCAGGTTGTTATCTTCTCCATGAGAATATATCTTTGGCATTGTTTGTATGTATTGCAGTGAGTTTCGGGAATTGATGATTTCCCGACGGGCAAGTTTCGAACAGGTTTATCCAAGACACGCACCTGCGATAGAATTGTGCGATGGAGTGCTTTTAGAGTAATTTGAAGTATTTCGGAAGTATTTTATGAAAAGGAAACCTTACTAGAAATCAGTTTTACTTGTTGATAGCGTTATATAGTTACGTAAAGCTACTTAGTTAATAGCATTGCGCAAGGATGGGGGATGTAGAAGTGGAGGAAAACAGAGAGGACATAAACCTGTCTCTTGGCAAGGCAGCCATCAAGAACTTTTGTGAGGCATCCACAATCC
This sequence comes from Mastigias papua, assembly GCA_964019165.1. Lineage (NCBI taxonomy): Eukaryota > Metazoa > Cnidaria > Scyphozoa > Rhizostomeae > Mastigiidae > Mastigias > Mastigias papua. The sequence continues at coordinate 11,161,216 of OZ025272.1, forward strand.
ACGGTATTTCATCGATATTCTTAGCCAAGAATTTTATTACCAGATTGTTCTGGATTGCAATGTTTCTATCCGTCTGCGGTCTCTTATTATGGCAAATTTTGTTGCTTGTCGAGAAATTTAGAAGTAATGATGTTGTAATGACAAGTAGAAGGGTGTTTGAAAATGAAATGGAATTTCCAGTGGTAATGTTGAGTAATGCAGATCCGTACAGTAAAGCAAAGCTCATGAAATTTCCACAAAAAGCGAATAGTACAGGAAAGGTGGAGCATTTGAGAAGCATTCTAAGCAATCTCTCCATTGCGGAAGCGTTCGAACTTGGTAGTTACTTTGATTATCATTCTTGCCGTTTTTCCGGCATTCAATGCTGGATTACAAGACTAGCGTTCCCTTGGATTGGCAACATCTTTCAGTTCAATGATATTTTCTATTGGAAGCAAAAGCATCCTGGCCCTGAGTATGGGCTGGAAATTATACTAATGATTAACGAAAGTGATTACTCGAACATATTTAACAACGGGCAAGGATTTATTATCAATATTGGTAAAGACGGGTTCCTTACCCGTTCAATTCAGCGCAATAAGGGAATTCTAGCTGCACCTGGAACATTAACTAAAATTAATATGAGAAAGAGGAAAATTGTTCGTTTACCAGATCCGTATCCTGACAGATGTAGAAAGGACACTGATGTAATGGAAATGAAAGGATTCCACTTCAAATATTCTTTGTACCGAGTCTACTCTGTAGACTTTTGTAAATTTCTATCTATGTTCAGAAATCAAATGATGTCTTGTGGTGTTGTTGATCCAGAATACAAATTTATTGTTGACAAATACATAGTGGTAGAGAAGTCGAATGTGTCTTTCACTATTTCTGGAAACAATAGTGAGGTTGAAGGCATTCATAAGTGCTTGAAGAGAGTGGCAGTTGAGAATACAGAAAGTGACTGCAGACCTCCTTGTGTTGATGAAGAATTTGAGTTTACTATATCTCATTTGCTTTGGCCATCGACTGAAGAAGCAAAGGAGCATTTGAAAGATTTGAAGACTGTTAGTCCGAGAGCTAGTAGCTATGAAAACTGGACTTTGGACAGCATTTACAAGAATATGCTTAAAATTGAGATATATTTCAGTGATTTTGATGTAGAAGTAATTGAACAGAAAACAGCATACGAGAAAGTGGAGTTTGCAAGTGACCTTGGAGGTCAGATTGGCTTATGGATTGGTGCATCTGTTTATTCTGCATTTGAAATTTGGTCTCTTTTAGTTAGTCTCACCTACTACCTGTTTCGAAGTGTTTGGAGGAGAGATTTGGTAATGAAGACAAACTCAAAAGACATAGAATTAGGGGTATCGTAACTGTATGTAATCTAGCGAAGAGTCACATCTTCCAAAAGCAAGAGTATGGTATTGAATGTAAATAATGAGACTTGCATGGAAGGAGAATAAATGTGGTGGCAACGATGGCGCATGTGTAGGAATAAAAGTCACGAATAAAAGTGACGTCTGTGTAGAGTATGCACGTGTGCTGTAAAAAGATAGTTTACGACAAAGCAGTAATCAACTGTTCAAAAAGCTAACAAAGTTTAGTATTATAGTTTTGAGACCTAAGAGACTTGCTTAGCTGATACACATAAGTTTATTTTTAGGCGGCTGATTTCCCCCAAATTTTGCATACACTTTGCATTGTACTGCTTTTCTAAGTTTCAGAATTGGCCATGAATAGTCCGAAAAGCCTTGTTTTTAGAGCTGTTGATTAGCAGTGTCTCAACTGCTCTAACGACCAATTCAACTTCTTTCACAGCAAATTCATTTTCTTTCACGGCAAGCTCACTTTCTTTCACTGCAAATTGAACATCATTCACGGCAAACTCAACTTTTGTGATGGCAAGCTCACTTTCCTTCGAGACAGATTCATTTCTTTAACGGCAAACTCAACTTCTTTAATTGCAAGCTCAATTTCCTTAAGGGCAAACTCAATGTCTGTTACGGCAAAGTCAACTTCTCTAATGGTAAACTGAAGTTCTTTATCGGCAGACTCAACTTCTCGAACGGCAAACTCATCTTATTTAATGGCGAACTGAACTTCTTTAACGTCAAACTCAACTTCCTTAACGGCAAACTCAACTTCTTTAATGGCAAACTCAACTTCTTCAATGGCAAACTCAACTTCTTTAACGGCAAACTCAACTTCTTTAACGGCAAACTCAACTTCTTTAATGGCAAACTCAACTTCTTTAACGGCAAACTCAACTTTTTCAATGGCAAACTCAACTTCTTCAATGGCAAACTCAACTTCTTTAACGGCAAACTCAAATTCTTTAACTGCAAACTCAACTTCTTTAACGGCAAACTCAAATTGTTTAATGGGAGACTCAACTTCTTTAATGGCAAACTCAACTTCTTTAATGGTAAACTCAACTTCTTCAATGGCAAACTCAACTTCTTTAACGGCAACCTCTTTTTTCTCGGCAAAACCAACTTCTTTTACGTCATATTCTTCCGTTGAATGACAGTTTTCATAGTTTGTATGTTTCGCACTATCTTTGCATTTAAGCTACTGATTCGTATAAGCCCAGATTGAATTGTAGAGCTGTGTTGTGAATCTTTGCTATAAATTAATATTCATAGGAGTTAATGGCACACCAAAAACTGTAAAAGATGATTGAACATATATTACAGTTAGTGTCGTACTTATATAACTTTGCGTCATGTTGATATGATGGAATTCAAGTACGAAATCGATGTTAGCCAAAAGCTACTTTATTTTGAAAATTACTTCAAAATAGGTAATGAAACCTCAAGATAGTTTCGAGTTACATTGGGTATATTTTGTGAACCAGTCAATGCCTGCAGACAATATAAAATTTGGACATATTAAAGTTTATTGGCTAAATGTGCAATCAAACCTTACATTACACCTAATATACATACATATATACATACATACATACATATATATATATATATATATATATATATATATATATATATATATATATATATATATATATATATATATATATATATATATATATATATATATATATATATATATATATATATATATATATATATATATATATATATATATATATATATATATATATATATATATATATATATATATATATAGAAGGAGTAAACCACAAATATAATATCCTTTAAGTAAACGTTTTGATTAAAATCTTCATCAGTACTAAACTTGCAGCGACATTGGGCCTGCTTAAATTACCTACATAACAATGAGGTAACAATTGATATTACCTAAGGGGGGCCTACCTATTAACACCTCATGATATATTAAGAATCCATTATATAAGGAGGGCTGAAGCTGTGAAGTAAGAAACAAAGGAGGATAATACATAGCATATATATATATATATATATGTATATATATATATATATATATATATATATATATATATATATATATATATATATATATATATATATATATATATATATATATATATATATATATATATATATATATATATATATATATATGTATGTATGTATATATATATATATATGTATATATCTATATATGTATATATCTATATATGTATATATGTATATATGTGTTTTCGTGCAGAAGTGTTTTCCTTTTCATGAAGCAATCATTATTCTCACGATTTCAGCAATAGAGTCCTTAAAATGTTGCAACGTATGTATAGGAATAATTGGATGATGAAGATCACAGATTTTTAGGACAAACTAGAGATTGGGTCCAACGGAGAAATAAAAAAGACATTAAAAGAGATATGATATACCTTAGCGTAGAAGATTATTAGATACTTTTGGTTTCAAAACATTAGCTGGACGGACACGTAGGGAGTGGGGCCTAGCGGACGGTCGCATCCTAATACTTTTAAAGAACAATCAGATTTTTAGGGTAGGGTTGCAAAAGTTCGTCTCCAAAGCTTCGTGGTCGTGGCCCCCTCTGCAAAACTTCGTAGTCCGTTTGCAGACAGGCCTTGAAAGGTCATATTCACCAACCTCACGTCACCGAATATCTCATTACTCCTATTCCTATGCCTCATTCTTGTGCATTTTCAGTGTGGTATTCTAAAAATGCAGTGCAAAATATTTTTTAAGCTAATAATTGCTCTGTTTGTTTCATAGAAGTGTTCGCGTTGAAACTTACAATGCCCATAATTACCTGTTAAAACACTTAACACCTTTAGCGTCTGTATGCTCTACTGAATATGCAGTTAGAGTTACTGAACTATTAAGGAAAATATTAGGAGTAGAACGTGACAAAAATACTTCCAAAACTTGAAGAACTAGTTAGGCCTTGTGATGGGTTCCTCGTAAAAAAACGTGCATTACAATCGACAGGCACGAAACCTAGATTGACTGTTAGTAAGTTTTCCTTGGAATATCTTATGTTCGATTAAAACGATATAATGTTAAGATGTATCGTAGAACTCTTACGACGAGCTATCATTATTGGCTGCACTAGTAGAAACTGGCAGTTACATTTGGCAGCAAAGCATTCAAGGAAGAAGGGTACCTTGTAGGCACAGGCAACAGACGTACGGAAAGTATAGTACGTCAGAACACCACTGCCGGAATGCATATTATGCGTGTTACTTTGCTGCATGGCAATATTGCTTGTTAGAAATAATATCTCGGACTCACTAGTCCAGTAATAGCCGCTCATTGAAGATTCAACTCGGAGAGAACACGTCAATTTTGTAAAACTAAATCTCGTTGTGATTTTCCATTTTGCGACCAGATCTGCACTCCTTGCAGTCTCAAGACGTACTGATTTTTCATAGCGAACATATAGATCTTTAGTGAATTCATTACATCAAGAATAACAGGAAAGTAATCTTAACCAGATATGAACTCCATAGTATACCCAACTGCTTATTGGCCGCAATATGGTGATGTGTTTCCAGATGCTATACTTAATGTTCATATTCGTATTAATTTTTGATTTTGATTGTTTACAATAGAAATACTTATAAAGGACCATCTTAAGATATACGAAAGCTTAAAAGAGAAACATATCTAAAAGTGAAAGAAAAGCTGGTACCGTGTTCTGATGTTATGCATATTCTGCACGTGCACTGTTCACGTGTGTAATGTTTCATTTTGTTTTTAAAATGTGCCAGTGATGGTTCTTGTTTTATACTGTCATCAAGGGTATTCCACAGAAAACTTCCCCTGAATGATAATGACTCTACTCCGTATGATGATGTCTTTGCTTCTGGAATTTTGCAAAGCTCTCTTTTCCTAAGATCGTATGTTACACACTTTTTTTTATAAAACTCCCATACAATAGATAGATTCATGTTATTTAATGCCTTGTATATTTCAATCATCAGCTTTTGCAAATTTTTCATATTAATGGTAAAACTGTTACTACATGCGAATAACGATTGAAATGAGGCACCATAGTCATTTTGGAGGATCATTAATGCACGTTTATTGGCATGATCTATATTTGTTTGCACTTTTATGGCAGAATAGCCATATCAAAGGGCCTCGTGCATATTCAGCCTGAAAACAGTACTGGTCTTTCTGTTGACATATTGGCACACATTTTTTAACATGGTTTTCAATGTTAGCTTGTTGTCCACCTAATCCTAGGGGTATGACATGCTTTTTTGCTAATATTTTAATACCGTTTATATTTAGGCGTAGATTTTGCTCGTTCGTCATCCTAGGGAACATCAGCGAAAATTATCTGGGGCTCACTACTACCATTCCAGTAATTTACAGAGATCGTCCTCCAGATACACAACTATTCGTTTAGGTCATTCCCACATGCGAAAATGGTGTTGTCATCTGCAAAATTAAAGATCTCGGAATCCATATCAAAGAGAGCCAAGTCATTGATGAAAATGTTAAATAGCATGGTTCCAGGTACTGACCCTTGCGGAACATCTACCTTTATTTTTGCGGAGTGACTTCTAATGAACCCAATCTTTACCAGATGGTGCTTAAGATGAATACATAACATCACATTCTTAGATACTTGTAGGCTTCCAATAAGCAAACTAGCTGCAGTATATCGTTCCTTGCTGGTGGAAATGGAATGGTAATTAATACAATAAGTGGTCTATAGTTGTTGCTGCGTAGGCGCGCATGAGGCTTACCAACCTTGCTATCAGTTCTATTAATATATTTGAATGTAGCACCTGCAGTAGACTTGTACAATGCAATCTTTGAGGCATTCCTGTTAGTTAGATATTATGATTGGAATACCTTTTGATATACAAGTTTCAATTTATGATCGCATTGCCCAATGTGAAGAAGTCAGTAAGTATGATGGAAGGAGGTGAAAAGAAAGTGGGAGAGGATCCAAACGTGTCCCTTGGCAAGGCAGCTATCAAGAACTTTTGTGAGGCATCGACAATCCATGGTATTTCATCGATATTCTTAGCCAAGAATGTCGTAACAAGATTGTTCTGGATTGCAATGTTTTTATCTGTCTGCTCCCTCTTGTTGTGGGAAGTTTTGCAACTAGTCAAGAAAATTACCAGTAATGATGTTGTAATGACAAGTAGAAGAGTATTTGAACGTGAAATAGAATTTCCTGTGGTTATTTTGAGCAATGCAGATCCGTACAGTAAAGCAAAGCTCTCGAAATTTCCACAAAAAGCGACCGGTACGGGTAAGCTGGATCATTTGAGAGACATCTTAAGTAATCTCTCTAGTGCAGAAGCACTTGAACTTGGCAGCTATTTGGGTTATTCTTGCCAATTCGGCGGGACTCGTTGCTTGGTTGAGAGACTAGCTGTCCCTTGGATTGGGAATTACTTACGGTTCAATGGTGATATAATTTGGAAGCAGAAGAATCCGGGTCCTGAACATGGACTGCAGATGATTGTTGTATTGAACGAAAGTGATTACTCAAACACATTTGACAACGGACAAGGTGTATTTGTTAGTATTGATAACACCCCGTTCCTGACCTATTCGTTACAGCGCAACAAGGGGGTCGTAGCTGCGCCTGGAACATTGACAAGGGTAAAAATGAAAAAGAAGAAGCTCATACGTTTGCCGTATCCTTATCCTGATAAATGTATAGAGGACACTGATGTACTGGAAATGAAAGGATTTCACTTCAAAGTTCCTTTAGGCCGGTACTACTCTGTAGAGTATTGTACATTTCTTACTATGTTCAGAAACCAAATGATATCTTGTGGTGTTGTGGATCCGGAATACAAGTTTCTCATTGAACGGTACATGTTTGTGGAAAAGTCAAATGTGTCGTTTAATATCTCTGGGAACGCTAGTGAGATTGAAAGCATTCATAAGTGCTTGGAAAGAGTCGCATCTGAAAGCACTATGAACGATTGCAGGCCTCCTTGTACTGATAAAGAGTACGATTTTACTATATCTCATTTGCGTTGGCCGTCAGCCGAGGAAGCCAAGGAAAAGCTAGAACGTTTGAAGACATCTGGCCCGAATGCTAGCAGTTATCAGAACTGGACTTTAGACAACATTTATAAGAACATGCTTAAGATTGAGATTTATTTCAGTGATTTTAATGTCGAAGTAATGGAACAGAAGCCCGCATATGGCTACGTGGATTTTGCAAGTGACCTTGGAGGTCAGATTGGCTTATGGATTGGTGCATCTGTTTATTCGGCATTTGAAGTTTGGTCTCTTTTGGTTAGCCTTACTTATTACCTGTTTCGATCAGCATGCAATGGAGGATGGATCGGAAAGTCACGCTCAAAAGGCACAAAACCCGAAGAGACATAGTTGCATGCAGTTTCTTTGAAATTGTCCGAAACCTCTCACAAGCAGAATTACATTTTGCAAAAGATTGCGTAGTTATCAATATCACGCAACTTAGAAGAGGGAGGGAGAAAGCTGCGACAAGAAGGGAACATGTGCTGAAGTAACGTGCACAGTTTATATGGCACTAATATTGCATTTATTTTCTTATTTTGCTACTGTGCGGGGTTGGTTTTGCCTGGCTACACCCGATGGATGTTTTATAGCCTTTGTGATTTAATAGTAAATGTATATATCCCTATCTATGCCTTCCTTCATTAAGTACTTGCCTGCTATTTTCATGCACTGATTCGATTGCGTATTACTACACGAATCCTAGACCCCGTTTGCACGATATCTGATTGAAATGGCTCCAGTATTGTTCAATACCTTATTGGCCCGACTTTTGGTGTAACAAATCACTTGATGTTTTTCAAGTGTACATACCAATCGAAGACCCCGTCTACACAATATAGACCTGCTCTTTCTATGTTTCTGTTGGCCCCATAGTCGACCCGTGATGGAATCATATCGGATCCCGGTGTTTACGTGGTGCCATATTCATGTCATCCCGATATTCATGTCATCCCGTATTCATAAGCGTATTGAAATCACATCGTACCCGCCATCGTCATCGTTCAAACGGATGGCCAATACGATATGAAAACATATAGGACTCATTTGAATATGATACCGTGTAAAAGGAGTTTAAATTCGTTTGCAAACTTGACAAGCAACAACTCATTTTCGCACTAAAAGTCACATCAAATCTTAGACCAAGTTTTTATATCGTTTGCAGAAGCCCCTTACATTTTATTTGACAATCCTTATTTCAAACATTAAGTTATAGAGTTCACTAGCATTGATTGTGAAACAGACGGCATTGTCATCATCGTCAGATATTTCAAGCTCTTTTTTTTCTAATTAACAAGGCTGAAGTACGAGGCTTTTATACTTCCAGGGGTGGATCCAGCACAGTTTGTTTGGAGGGTATAGAAGAAAATATTTTTGATCATACCCTTTTTGCACCAAGGACGCATCCATATAAGCAAGGAGATCCCTTTTCATAGTAAAGAGACAAATTGTATTTATATCTGTCAATATTTCAGTTGCAACACTAGTCATTGTAAAATGAGGAAATAAGGATTGGGAGTCCAGAGTCTGTGCCCACGGAAGTATTCTGGAATCGCGATCCGTCGGTTTTAGGACAATGCCCTTTTTAAATACAGAGTTGCACCCATTTTAAATAGAAAATAGCAGATGAGATCATAGATATGCGATGAGAAACTTCCGTAGCGTTTTTTTTGTGGCATTTTATGGACTACTCCAGCTTAATGCAGTTTCAAGAATTATGGATATCTATCCCTCAGTACACGCCGTGGTTTAGCGATAGGTTTTCTCCACGAATTTCTATTATTGTACGCTGGTATTCCTGGTAAACAAATCTTGAGAGCTTTCAGGTTTACTCACCACCTTGAAACTGTATTGCCGAACCAACATACCATTTTACTGAATGGAATTCTGAATTGCCGACTAGTCAAACACATTTGGGGTGTGGCTTCCCCCACACTCCTTGCAAATCAGCCTTTGTAAACTTCGTCATTTGTAGTGTACATACTGTCCAGTAGATTTCTTGGATGCATTATAGGAATACTGTACTTTGACTGCTTGGAATTCAAGCAAAATTTTTGTTTAAGTTCTCGTTAATATACTTGTTGGTACAATAGTGGCATAAAGCAATGAGAAGAGCTATTGTAAGTGCTTGTGCTTGTAAATACTTACAATCTGGTTTGGCAGCAATCCTTTTCTGCAAGGAAAATACATATTAACGCAGGTATTGAATATACGAATAACACAGTAAGTACGTGAAAGACCAGTGCCGAAATGCATATCTTGTGTGTTTCTTACCTTGTGTGTAAGGTTTGACAATATATGAATATATAGTTTTGTAATTGACAATTTTCGGGCTTGGTGATTGAAGATGAGCACCTGCAATAGATCTCTGCAATGCAATCTGTTTGAAGTATTTCTGCAGGACAGTTGATGATTGCTTTGTTTGGTTACGTGAAGTGATTGCAGTTTGTGACATTGAGCAGCTATGGTGGAAAAAGAAGTACAGGAAAATAAAGAGGACCTGAACGTGTCCCTTGGTAAGGCAGCTATCAAAAACTTTTGTGAGGCATCCACAATCCACGGTATTTCATCAATATTCTTAGCCCAGAACGCTGTAACAAGATTGTTCTGGATAGCAATGTTTCTGTCCGTCTGTGGTCTGTTATTATGGCAAATTTCGCAGCTGGTCTATAAAATCAAAAGTAATGAGGTTGTTGTAACAAGTAGAAGGATATCTGAAGATGAGTTTGTATTCCCAGCGGTCATTTTAAGCAATGCAGATCCATACAGTAAAGCAAAGCTCATGCAATTCCCACAGAGTGCAAACAGTACAGGAAAGGTGGAGCATGTGAGAAACATCTTAAGTAATCTCTCTAGTGCAGAGGCACTTGAAATTGGCAGTTACTTGGGTTATTCTTGTCAGTTCAGTGGGACTCACTGCTTATTTGATAGAGTAGCAGTCCCCTGGATTGGGAATTGCTTGCGATTCAATGGTGATTTCATTTGGAAGCAGAAGAATCCAGGCCCTGAATTTGGGCTGCAAATGATATTCGTACTGAATGAAAGTGATTACTCGAACACATTTGACAGCGGACAGGGTATGTATGTTAGAATCGGTTCCTCTCTGGTCGCCACGTATTCATTACAACGCAATAAGGGAATTCTAGTTGCACCTGGAACATTAACAAAGATTAGCATGAAGAAGAAGAAGATTATTCGATTACCATACCCGTATCCTGACAAATGTAGAAAGGATGCTGATGTAGCTGAAATGAAAGGATTTCACTTCAAAGTTCCTGTTATCCGCGGCTACTCTGTAGACTTATGCAAACTTCTGTCCATGTTCAGAAATCAAATGATATCCTGTGGTGCTGTTGACCCAGAATATAAGTTTATCTTTGACAATTTCATAGCGGTTGAAAAGTCCAATGTGTCGTTTAACATCTCCGGGAACAAAAGTGAGATTGAAGTCACTCGTAATTGCTTAAAGGGAGTTGCAAGCGAAAACATGAAGAGCGATTGCAGACCTCCTTGTACTGATGATGAGTTTGACTTTACCATATCACATTGGCGTTGGCCATCAACTGAGGAAGCCAAGGAAAAATTGAAAGTGTTGAAGACAACTGGCCTGAGAGCGAGCAGTTATCAAAACTGGACTTTGGACAGCATTTACAAGAATATGCTTAAAATTGAGATTTATTTCAGTGATTTTGATGTAGAAGTATTGGAACAGAAGGCAGCATATGATAAAGTGGATTTTGCAAGTGACATGGGAGGTCAGATTGGCCTATGGATTGGTGCATCCATTTATTCAGTATTTGAAGTGTGTTCCCTCTTGGTTAGTCTTACCTATTACCTGTTTCGTTTTGCATGCAAAGGAGGCTTGATAAATAGGGTGCGCACAGAAAGTACAGAAACCTCTGAAGCATAACAATAAGCAGTGATTCGTCCTAGTTTTATTCTAATCTCTCACACACAGAATAAAATATTTCAGGGATAGTGGATTATAGTAGATGTGATGGAAAAGGATTAATGTGATGCAGAGGAGTGGGCGTGTGGTATAGCAAAGTGCAGGACTTTGCCTCCACCGATTAATTAAGAATTGTGTATTTTTGTGGTCTTTTACTTTGCTGAATTAGCCTTTTTCGCTTAATCTGATTGGCAGTAGAAACCATTTATGGTGTAGTACATACTTCATTTATGTACAACCCTATCTATTCTTCCCCTGTTTCGTTGATTAAGTGCGCAAGTCATACATTAATTTAGACGGGACCCCAATTAACTCGAGCAGCCGTATTGCATATAAACACTCTAGCCTAGTTTTGCCGAACTAGCTTATGAATAACAGAGCATGCATTGATGCCATTCAATGTGAAAACATTCACATAGTCCAAAGCTACTTTAGCAGAACAGGGCATCTAGCTTCGTTGTGATTGATAAATTTTGGGTTTGATGTATCACTGGAATATCCCCTTGGAGATAGGATTTTTGACGTGATAGGAACTCAAAGTAGCGGGTGGATGTATGTTGTTGTACGGACTGTATAATAGTAGCTGCATTATTATATGATGGTAGTCAAATGAAGCTAATTTGCAGAGCAGACCTCGGGGTTTTGTATGTATTCCCTATATGTGAACATAAATCAGACGCTTTATCGAACATCAATCAGACACTTTATCGAACATCAATCAGACACTTTATAGAACATCAGTCAGACACTTTATCGAACATCAGTCAGACACTTTATCGAACATCGAGTTTTATTGGATCAATTTGTGAACGTTCTTACGTGATATTTGGCTCTCCTTACAGTTTTGACTTGAAGGTGTTGTTATCAGCAGTTGCGAACCCGAGATCAACATGCTCCGGATGGACGTGACCCTTTTGAAGCCTGCGCACCCCGTATTTTAGCTCATAGTTTCTGTGATTTTCTTACCCCACTTTATACTGCTAATTCAGTGCTATTGGATTCATGCATTTCGTAATCAATGAATCCGGATCGACCGTCCAGATCTCTGTTGGCTAGTTTTTGCAGAAATTGAGATTTTTGGCAAGTCGATCGATTAAAGTACAAAGAATAAACCCGATAGATGTTCTTACTGAATAATGCTTGCAATTGCACTTGGCAGCAATATATTTATTGAAAGAGGACTTTTAATTGACATAGGTGGTAAATATTATAGAAAAACCGTAATGCCTGAAAGGACTGCGGCTGTATTGTGTTGCCGGTTGTCTCGTTTTATCCCAGTATGTGTGTAAGTTGTATAGGAATGTATGAATTGGAAATGTCCTGAATATCAACTTCCAGACAGGTTGAATCAAGGCGAACACCTGCAATAGGCATGTGCATTGCAATCCTTATTTGTGCATTTCTGGGGAAGTTATAAAGAAGTACCATGTCACAAATCAGTTTTACTTGATTGTTGACTTTATAATGCCTTGAAGTGACTGCAGTTTATAACGTTGAGCAGCGATGCCAGACGACGAAGGAGAAGGAAAGAGAGAGGACATTGGCGTGTCTCTTGGCAAGGCAGCTATCAAGAACTTTTGTGAGGCATCCACAATCCATGGTATTTCATCGATATTCTTAGCCAAGAATTTTATTACAAGATTGTTCTGGATTGCAATGTTTTTATCTGTCTGTTCTCTCTTGTTGTGGGAAGTTTCACAGCTAGTCAAGAAATTTAGAGGTAACGACGTTGTAATAGGAAGTCGACGGATATCTGAAGTGGAAGTTGAATTTCCAGTGGTCATTTTGAGCAATGCAGATCCATACAGTAATGCAAAGCTCGTGCAATTTCCACAGAAAGCAAACGGCACGGGAAAGTTGGAACACTTGAGAGATATTTTAAGCAATCTCTCTTTTGCAGAAGCACTTGAAATTGGCAGCTACTTGAGTTATTCTTGTCATTTCAGTGGTACTCGTTGTTTGGTTGAAAAGCTAGCATTCCCTTGGATTGGGAATTGCTTGCGATTCAATGCTGATTTCAGTTGGAAGCAGAAGAATCCAGGCCCCGAGTATGGGCTGCAAATGGTTTTTTTGATAAATGAAAGTGATTACTCAAACACATTCGACAACGGACAGGGAATTTTCATAAGCATCGGTAGCACTCCGTTCCTTACTCATTCATTACAACGCAACAAAGGAGTCATGGCTTCACCCGGAACATTAACAAAAATTAACATGAAAAAGAAGAAAGTCATACGTTTGCCATATCCATATCCTGACAACTGTGAAAAGGAAACTGATGTATTTGAATTGAGAGGATTTCACTTCAAGTTTCCTTTAGGCCGATTCTATTCTGTTGATTTCTGTCAATTTCTCTCGATGTTGAGGAATCAAATGATTTCTTGTGGTGTTGCTGATCCAGAATACAAGTTTATCATTGATGGGCATGTTGTAGTGGAAAAGTCAAACATTTCCTTCAACATCTCTGGTAACAAACATGAGGCTCAGAGCATCCGTAATTGCTTGAACAGAGTTGCAGCTGAGAGCGCGAAGAGCGACTGCAGACCTCCTTGTGCTGATGAAGAGTTTGAGATTATTATGTCTCATCTGCGTTGGCCGTCAACTGAGGAAGCTAAGAACCGATTGGAAGTTTTGAAGATTATTGGACCGAATGCTAGCAATTATCAAAACTGGACTTTGGACAACATCTACAAGAACATGCTTAAAATTGAGATTTATTTCAGTGATTTTAATGTCGAAGTATTGGAACAGAAGCCCGCTTATGAGAGGGTGGATTTTGCAAGCGACATGGGAGGCCAAATTGGCCTATGGATTGGTGCATCTGTTTATTCGGCATTCGAAGTTTGCTCTCTTTTGGTTAGTCTCACGTATTGCGTTGTTCGATCAGCTTGGAGAAGAATCTTGGTTACTAGGATCAGCTCAAAAGACATCGAGAAGGGTGAAGCATAACTATAGGTAGTTACACATAGTTTTATTGGAACCTCGCGCAAGCAGAATCACATCTTTCACATATAAAAGTTTGAGTATTGAAATTACGTGTCGTTTCCATGTTTTGTTGCTTTGCTGCTAGTTAGATGCGTTGATGCTGAAAGGTGATCTTCATCTTCTAAGTCTGTTAGTTCTTCATAAGCAATATCAATTGCATTTGCCCTTTCTTCTTCAGTTATTCAATAATTGATTAATTGATTATTGGTTGGCAATGTATTCACTGTTAAATCCCCATTAGTAGCTTCGTGTCACAACGATGGCAACGTATGATTTTAAACGGGCAATCTTCTGAATGGCGCGAGATTTCTACAGGGGTACCCCAGGGCTCAGTGGTAGGACCCTTATTTTTCCTAATTTACCTTGATGACTTAACGAACAATCTGCAATGCGATGTTGTATTATTCGTTGATGATACCTCACTATTTGCACTGGTTAAAAATGAAATTATATCTGCTCAACAAATGAATAGGGATCTTTGAAAAATTTTGCTGTGATCATGGCAATAGAAAATGCAATTCGATGCTGAGAAAATTGAAGAAATATTCTTTTCAGTTAAAAGGTCTCCGATGGTACCCCCCCCCCCCCAAGGCTCAGCAATTATGAAATAGTGAGAACAGCAGAGTATAAGCATCTTGGAATAATTCTTGATTCAAAACTGAGGCTGAATGAGTCATGAGTCGAAACTGTAGTACAATTCAAGAATGCAATAAATTACCATCTGAGGTACAAGCTTCTAAATCCCTTGCTGACTTCAAGCAGAAGTTGATTGCCTTAATTAGACCCACCAAAAACCCTACTAATGGAATTTTCGATTTGAAAGGAATTAGGAAGATAGCAAAGATTCGTGTAGAAGTCAGTGACCTAAATGCACACATATTTCTCCATAATTTTGATTGCATTAGTCTTCTATGTAACTGTGGTATGGCTTATGAGGACAATGAGCACTATCTCCTACACTACCTGCGCTTTGATCAATCTCGGAGGGGTCTCTTTGTTTCACAGAAGTTTTAGGTTCGCATATCGCAAACCCAGATTCAGTAACCTTATGCAATTTGCTTCTCTTTGGTAGCTATAATTTGACTTTGGTCGAAAATAGGATGATTATAGAAGCAACAATTGATTATATCCAGAAAACAAACAGCTTAACTTGATCAAACTAAGGCATTCTCAGGGATTCACTTTAACAACTTGGCAGCTCTTGTTTTTTATTCTTTTATTTTTCGTGTTTTGTTCTTTTCCCCTAGTCTTTTTCTTTTCTGTTCTGTAAATCAATGATACGCCCTTTTCTTTATAAGAATACCTAACCAAGATAGCCATTTGCCACTGAACCTCGATGCTCTTTTGAGCCCAAATTTTCAATTTTCTATAAATATTATTCCTATAGAAAAAAGAACGTATATTTCTGAAAATTTTAAGTGCTGTTCTTAATGGAGGCCCGACGACCTTGTGTCTTCCTACGCCAGGGACAGCACAGTATTTTACTTATTTGTTTGTTATAAGTAGTTTTAGCTGAAATAAAAAGCTACACAATCCCTGTAACATTTTGATAATAGATCGTTCTGTGCAGTATTGGCTTCGGAAATGCCCTTTTCTCGTCGTTACTTTTCAGTATATTCTTTGCTTTTCTTTTCCTTGGTTCTTGATAGCTTCTTATGCTGTTAAAGAGCTTTTGCTGTAATCGTGCGCTATTGTTCTTATGACACATCCTTACTTCATTGCACTATTGATAGACCGGAGGATTAAGTCTTGCAAATTCTTGTAAAGTGCTAGCTTTGTTAATATACTGTTCGAGACTGTTCTGATTTGATTTGTCATGCACTCACATAGTTATGTATCTAACCACCACAGAGTATGCCTTTTGATAGACTGACCATTTTGCTTGACGATGTTTATCATACAATGCAATTAGCTTTCAGAAAGTATCTTTGGTTAAAAGAACCCGACTTAGTACGCTATCTCTTAAGCTTTTGTAGATTATAAATTTTAGTATTAAGGTTAGATGTTTCGAAGCTTTGGTGTATTCATTTTTGCTTTCGAACTGAACGTTTTTGTTGTGTTTTCGCAATGTCTGTTTGTCAAAGCTATATTATCTCCGAAATTTAGTTTCGATACGGTTTGAATCAGATAAGCCATATGCACGACCATAGTCACTTGGTTATCTCACTTTGGCCATATTAGCTTATTTTGCCGGCTTTCACGCTACACTCAGTCACTTTTGGTCCTGTACAATTTTATTCCTTTTCACTTTTAATTTACGCTGTACCAGTAGCGCACCACACATTTATATAGTTAAAAAGTGTACACCTTCTCTACTAGGTACAAAACTATGTCGGGTACCTGGTACAGAAGTGTATAGAATCCGAAGTACTGTTTCTTCGGATCAAAAGCGACCTGGCACAAGTGTGAACGAAGCCTTCTTGTCAAACTCAAGGCCATTAGAGCCTGTGCATGATTCTGATGGTGTGTTGTGATGGCGTATATTGTTCAAGAGAATAATATAGGTGTACAATTTAACGAATTCGTGCTTTCATTTCGTCGGTATTTTCTGTTATTTCCAGAACATGATCTGTTGATGACGATGTGGGAGATGGCATCTAAGTATTAGGACGGATCATCTTGTGTGTGTTCAAGGACAGGCAGCATTACCTCATTGTTTTGGAAAATGATGCTTTTCATATGGTGACTGTGCCATAGCCCTCCTCCTCCCCCTCCCTTCCCCCTTCCCCCCATTGACTTAAATACTTTGTAAATACAGAAACAGTCAGCTAACAATAGCATAAGGTGTAGTGCTCTTCATCTGGCTGTTTGAGGTGAGCCATAAGGCTGATGTTACCCTCGATCAAACACAGACTTTCCAAGTCTCAAACAATCTGCGTCACACAAAATTTGAAACGCTCACACGCTCACACGCTTGGATTGGAAACTCTCACGCAGTTTGCGAAAATGCTATATCTGTTGCATTACGTTTAGATTACTGATGAATCAAGATCTTCAATTGATATTCTCCCTAAAGTTTTTTTGAAGCATGTGTTAGGATGGATTGTTACTTGTACAAGCAGGTATGCCCTGATTACAGGATTTTTTTAAAATTTTTAGTTGGACGCCTTGACCCACCCTTAGTAAAAGTTGAGATTCCCTCTAGTGAATTTCTCACTCATTTATAACATTAATCCTTGAGAGGCATGTTGATTCCCCTGCCTTAGAATATGAGAGGGAGCAAAGCAGTTTCATGGTTGAAGCAATTTTGATGGTGAAACAGGCTATGTGATGGCTTGTATTGGGCTATTGTCGTAGGATCTCACTCGTTAGATATTTTGTCGGAACGAGCTTACCCACAGAAGTTGCAAAGACAACAGCATCTCTTTTTGCTCCTGCAGGTGGTTCGCAACATAACAATATATTCTAGTGTGATGTTTGGTGTCCGAATTAAAATAATTTACGCTTTCCGGGGCGATGTTTGGACCAATCTATGCATTATGCATGACTTGATTTACTTAGGAATTGAATGCCGACAATAATGCTTTGTGAATACTAGGCTGTAGATTTGTTGGAAATCTGCTGAAGTCATTCGCGCAGTTTCTGATTTATTCACACCCTTATTTATTTGTTTATTATTTGTGTGCTTATTTTATATTTCATTTATCATTATATTTTCTGTTATTGACATGGAAATTGGTTTTGGTTGTTGTAATCTTTTTACAACTATGTTACGTTTAGCCAACTGTAGGCCACATAGACATGGTATGACTTGATTTTGAGAATACCACTTGAAAATAATTTTTGATTATTTTTGTTATTTTTATAGCGTATTAGTATATTACTAGCTTTGAAAAGAAGAGTGCTATAACTGATGATGCAGTATACTCGAGATAAATGGGACCCTGGATAACTGGGACTCCCGCTGAGTCGGATTAGTTTTACATTCTCCTTGAAAATTCCTATGCATCTTCATATACTTTCCTGTTCTTAACTTGGACCCCTGATAAGTAAGACTCTCGCGAAGTGGGACCACTTCATAGGGTCCCACCGGCAACTTTCCTCTGCTTAATTGGGACCAAGACGGAATTTGATCTGATATGATGGTGCACGCATTATGAGTTATGTTAAGTACAATTTTTTTGATTGAAAGAATATCAAAAACTTGCAGTAAAACCCTTTTGGCTCTTTTTCTACTTCTTTCTATTTATTGTTGTTTTCCAGTTCAGAAATAAGTCAAAAATAACTACTTCAGAAATAATAACTAATTGCAAAATGGCTAGAGAACAACAGGCTTATCATAAATTTAAAAAAAGGAAAAACGGAAGCCATGGTTTTTGGTACTGCCAAAAGGCTGCACTCTATAAATGATATAAAGATATGGATGAATGAGCATTCGATACACGTTGTAAATAGTTACAAGTACCTTGGAGTGATTTTGGACGCTAGCCTGAATATGAACGAGCACTTACAAAAAACTTTAAAAAGTGCAGCAGCACGAATTAAGCTTTTGAAAAGAATGAGAACATCACTAACGAGTCATGCAGCTGAATCGATATACAAAGCAATTGTATTGCCTAAAATGCTGTATTGTTCTACTCCGACTCTAAAGATCTCGGACACAATGGGTAAGAAATTCGAAAACCTACAAGCAAGAGCCATTAAAATCATTCATCATCACTCAGAGTTTGACCAAGAACATGGGTATATGACGATATTTAACCAGAAAAAGTTTAAAGCGGGTATTTTGATCTTCAAGTGTTTACAAGGAACTACCATTCCTAACTTTGCGCCATATGCTGAAAGAGTCAGCCACAATTATGGTACAAGAGGCAATAAAGCTACTTTATGTGTTCCAAGGGTCAGAACAGAAGCAGCAAAAACGTCCTTCTGGTTCCAAGGCCCATCTTGTTACAACGAGCTGCCTGTTGAAATTCGAAGCTTGGAATCCTTTGTTGTTTTCAAGCATCGACTAAAAGAACATCTGCAACTTTTGTAGTCATTTTATTTCTTAACAATAAGTATTGAAGGACATCTTAGATTTTTACATTGTAAATTGGTGGATTACTGTTCGTTCTTTTTAATTTTCAGACAGGGCCCTTATTGATAACAATACTCATAGTACTGACAAGGTTACCCTGTATAAATATTGCTCTTATTATTCAAATTTCGTATAGCGTAGGACGAATGTGACGTATCGCAAAATGCTTTCAGTGAATAGATGCCTATATTAAAAGTATAAATGGTTGTATCAGAATAAACGTGTAACTAAGAGGTGTCTTGTGACCATCTAAATTGTCAAAATTGCCAACACTCTCCACTTTAGTGGGACTACAGCCATATTTCATCGACAGAATCCCAGTTATCGAGAGCTTCCCTTTACTCGGAATCTTGCTAACTGGGGCTGATTTCGGGTTCCCCAGGGAGTTCCAGTAAACGTGAGTATACTGTATGCTGAGCTTTTTTCAGTTTTTTGTTTATTGACAGCTTTGGCTGTATGTTTGTCTGTTTGTCCGTATGGATGTGTGTGTATGTATGAAATTTTGTGTTTGTAATCAAAGATATGTTATCGTTGGCAGTGATGGGTGATTGGTATTTTATCTGCCAAGTAAAAGTTGTGGTTGTGCAGTTACTAGTTCACTTCATACAGTAGTTAATATTTTTCTTGCTCATTTTATGGAACTTCTTCACTGCACTTTGCATTGCAGGCACATTGCATTCAGTTTTATAGATTATAGATGAAAAAGTAGGGTCTCTATAAAACATTTGTCTATGTTCGTAAGGTATAACGATACTTTTTGTTATACGGTGTATTGATGTTTAGTTTTTGTATTGCAAAAGGTGCTTTTAAGAATTTTACAAAAATTCTTGTTGTCTTTGATTTCATGTTTTGCTTGTAATATCATCCCACCACTGCAAGATAGTGGTTAGTTCTAATTATCATGCATTCACAGCAGTGATGCCATACAATTAGATCTGCTTGTACTACTTTTCAATTTGACTTGGAATTCATTGTGGTCTGTTAATTGGGTTTGAATTATTCTTCCCTACTTTGAAAATTTCACTAGTGCATAGTAATGAAAAATTTGCTACTTTGTGTCTTTAATACCTGAACACTCTTTAATTTCCTCAGATTTATGTCAGTTCTAGTGTGTTTTCATGTCTAAGTCATCATGCTTGCTAATTGGGTTCAAGGAAAGTTTATTTCTATATCAGGTTGATCTGCTGTCAGATATTGCACGAGCACCAAGGATTCTAACTAATTTTGCTGCAGCTATTCAACCAGCAAATTTTAAGAAGGTTTGTTGAAGTACTGTTTGATTCTAGTTATCCAAAGTTTTGCATGGTGTATTTCCTTGCATGTTGTATACCAGGCCCGTCGGAACGAAATTGATATTGGGGGGGCTGTGAATAATGCAGACTGCACTGGGCTCCGGGAGAATTTTTGTTCGACCACGCCCTTTAGATTGCTGGAAAGCAACCTGGCTATACAAATTGCCACTTTTAATGGACGAATTACTATTTACAGAATTAAGACAATTTTTGAAATGGAAGTTGTAAACTGGCTGGAATCTATGTATTTGCAGTCATCTACTAACATTACGTGTGGCTGAAAAAGCTAACGGAATACTGTGCAGTCATTGACAGCAAAACTTTCGTGCTGTCTCCGAGCAATGCACGCCAGGAATCAACTTAAGAAATCATAAACACTGCCAAAACAAAATTTAACGATCCTCTTAAAACACGCCCTCCCCACATCTTCGCATAACATATTCAGTTTTCAAGACTTCACTTTCTTCGCTCATGCTGTTTAACGTTCCTGATCAAGTATACATTGGTTCTTTGAACACGCAATAAATGATTAAAAGGGATAACTGGCAACTGAACTGGTTAATATTTTTGCGAATTTATAGTATGGCCTTGCAATGTTTTCTTGAAAATTTAAAGAGCATATAGTTGCAAAATATTGGGGGAGCTGAAGCCCCCCCAGCCCCCCCGGTTCCGACGGGCCTGAATACTACTCACATTACATCAGCTGTCATACTATCTTCATGAAGTTACATTGTGCTGTAAATTATACCATATTGCACATTGGCAAATCTATCTAAATATCATAAAGTATTGATGATTAGGATAAACCTTTATGATTTGTATTTTCCATGGCCATACCTCCTTGGTAAATTCTTTTAGTTGTATGTTTAAATTTTATAGTTATTCTTCTCGGCAGAGGCCTAATTTGACCTTGATGGTATTTCCAATAATTAACCATTTTCACATATTTGTTACCCATTTATCTTACTGTGTCTATCCAAGGTTTTTGTGACTTTTCAATTTTATCAATTTTATTCAGGATTTAGATTCATATTTGAAGACTAGAGCACCTGTGACTTTCTTGTCTGAATTGCGTAGCTTTTTACAGGTAATAATCTTTATTTCAAATAGTATTTATTTCATAGCACTTTGTCACAGGTTTTCTGCCTCTTTTGTGATAATTGAATAGATTCATATAGCCATTTGATTTTGCATAATTACAGGCTGATATATTAAGAAGTTGATACACCACACACCGTTCTTGCTATCTCAGCCAAGCAGCATATCATGTTCTATTCTTTAGATATATTTACCCTTCAGCTCTCAACATTTTGCTTTTGGGTTGACAATTAAGCAGGGCTGTCAAATTTTCAAAGTTGAGATTAGGGACAAGCAAGGCACAGCATTGGTAGGAGACATGGGCATTTTAGCCCCCCCCCCCCCCACTTTTTGCCAGCCAGTGATTTTTCTAGCCTTTAGCAAGCAATTTATTGTTTGTAGCCCCACCCCACATTTTTTGGCAGTACCTTGCTGGCAAACACACATACACTTACAAAATAAATAAATTCACAGGGCTGATTGTGGTGAAGCATGAATTATTGACTTCTGTACCACATCCTGCTTTCCTATGATCTAAATGAAAGATAGATAAATCCTCATCCAGAATTAAAGCCACAATAAAAAAATTTGAACAATTTCATAACAAATCTTGAGTATTTTTGCCAAAACAATGGCAGTGTTGTTATAGTTTATTAGAGTTTTTGAAAAAATGTGGGACAGCTGCCCAATTTTAGAGCATGCATGCAGGAATGCAGGTTTGGTTAGAAAATGCATGCAATCCGACCAAGTGCTGCACACTTGACAGACCTGATTAAACTAGCACTGGATTTTGATTACTACTATTTGTCATTATATTCTTTAATTCATCTATGGGAAATAAAACAATCATCTCACTTAAACATATATTTTGACAAAATAAACTGCAATTTGGCTTAATTTCCATTTATGGTAGAATCGTGTTAAGTCATACTCTCAGATTAGGTGAGAAATTGGTCTGAGTTAACAAAATTCCTAGTTTACTGAATATCTCACTACATTAAGTCAGATTTTTGTGACAAAGTACAAATAAATCTTACTTATCAACACTTTAATCAAAAAAACTCAGTTCAAAGACAGAATACTTGAGCATTGGATTCTGATAAACTTTTAAAACCTTAATTTCCAACAAAACTTTCAAACCTTTGAACATTAGAAGCTGCATTTCAATGTTAAATAGGTAGTCTTAGTAAAATGGAGTATTTTGGTCAGAGGGACATATAGAATTGGTACAACTAAAGGAAAGTCCGACTTATCTGGGGTATTACTTAAACAAAGTATTTTGCCCAGAGTTTGGTGGGTAAATCGAAAGGAAGTGAAAAATCAGTCCTGCTAATCAAAGCCAGACTTTTCCAGGGTATAACTTAACAGGATTCGACTGTATTACATTAGGCAAAGCTCTGGAATGAGTTACCCTTTTACAATAGAAAATCTGCCATAACCTTATTATTAGAAAGAAAGCTAGAATTTCATGTCTGAAATGGTATGCATACCAGAATTGTAATGATCCATCATGTTTCTAGATGATAGTTAATTTTCATTGATTTTGATTTGCGATACCCAGGAACCAAAGGGGGCCTTCATCTTGTTTGATTATCTAATTCGAGATTCAATTGTTTTACTCTTCTAGGATTTTAAATAAAGCTGCCATTTGTTATAGTACACAATATCTCTTTGTAGCTCTGATCTTTTTAGCAATACATTAATTCAATCTTCAAATTTTCGAGCATGTTCTTATACCTCTGCTAATCTTGTATATATTTTTTGTGTTTTAAGGTTTCAAATGAGCCTGGTACTAGATACAATGTTGCCCTGATGAATGCTTTAGTGCTCTATGTTGGTACACAAGCAATTGCCTACATACAAAGCAAGAGTGGGACCCCATCTATATCCACTATTACTCATTCCTCTCATATGGATATCTTCCAGAATCTTGCTGTAGATTTGGACACCGAAGGTTAGTCTTGCTGCTTATTGTGTTTCTGATTTCCAACAGAGGGGCACCTTGATAAAAATGGGTTTTCAATTAATTGAGCCATTCTGATCATTTCAAATAAAGCATTAGTACTTTGGTGAAAAAATGGTTCAAAAAAGTAAAAAACCAGATTTAGTCAATGGATAGTTGCCACTGGAACTAGTGTGATGGATGTATTTGCATTTAAATAAAATTTCTCCATATTAGTTTGGAAATTCTAAAAATCTTCCAAATGGACAGGGTTTAGCAGTTCAAAATTTGTACATTTTATGCAGAATACACTTGTTCTGTAAGATGCAAAGTCAGCTTTACTAAATTTTGAAACTATGTAATTATAAGGAGTATTTTAAGTTTGTGACAAATGTGCAAAGTTTATGTGGTGGATATACAAGTGCAAAAACAGCTTTGAGAAACAACACTTCACTGAAGCTCATAGCATTGAATAGTTATGGCATAATGGTCTTTTCAAGTATAGATATTCTATTACCTTTAAAGAGCTTTGTTAGTTTGAGAAAAAACTGCCCCCCCCAAGATCTAGCAACTTATGGTGCTTTAAGTTTCTTGATAAATTGCTCTTGTAAAATGCTTCTGTTAATGAAACATGGTCTTTTTTGGACTCTGTATGAGTAAGGGCATAGTAGATGCAAGAGAATGAACCCTTTCAATTTCCAATTACGATTTAATGAACCTGGATACCCAAGGTTATCTAATGGTACCCAAAATGTATGGTCCTATTTATTTCTCATTGTTAACCTTGAGGTTTGTGTTTACATGGAATTGTCCAGAGCCAAGTTTCAGATGGAGATATTGTTCTCACTCATTATGATCTCATTGTGGTTATAGGATTTTGTGATAGATTTTGGTATTAATTTGATCTTATTGGTGTGTATGTATCTATCATGGAATTACTCCCTAGGTCGCTATCTGTTTTTAAATGCAATTGCCAACCAATTGAGGTATCCAAACAGCCATACACATTACTTCAGCTGCACTTTACTCTATCTATTTGCTGAAGCAAATTCAGAAGCTATTCAAGAACAAATTACCAGGTATAAATTTACCTCTCTCCTCCCATGCAGTTATGTTTAGTTAATTGCTCTAATGTTCTACAATAAAACCTTATCACTGTTAGGCAATATTTGATTGTTTCATGTACTTGTGCCTTATCATATATTTAGTAGAGTTATTACTTTAATAAGATTGACTAATTTTTATCAATTTCAAGTGGAATTTTTCTATAGTTTTATTTTTCAAATTGACTCTTTGAAATCTATATTACTTGTGGTAAAATTTTCATCAGGATCTATTTTTTCATTAAAGGCTATATTTTTTCAGGGTTTTGTTAGAGAGATTAATTGTGAATAGACCCCACCCATGGGGACTATTGATAACATTCATTGAACTTATAAAGAATCACAATTACAAATTTTGGAATCATGACTTTGTCCATTGTGCTCCTGAAATTGAGAAGTAAGTAATTTTCTCATATGAGATTTGCTATTGCTGACTCATCTTTTGGCTATATTGAATTGCACTATTGCACAAAAACGGAGACATGTCTTTGTATAGAATGTTTGTATTCCTTCACAGACTATATGTACTAATCAATTTTATGAGTTCAAGGCAGGCTTTCTTAAATTAAGAATTATTTATTGCCCTTGACTAGTTTGTTTGGGTGATCTATTGCCTGTTGCAAAGCAATGCCACTCCTTTGATACTCACTTTTCATGATTGTCCCATTTCAGTCAACAATTGGGTGTGTTTTGTTAGGTTCATTCAAATTTTTATGCAAATGTTTGTATGAGTGTCAAATTAAAAAGCTTTCTTAGATTTATGACCATGCTTGCTTCTTCAAAGAAATAAATATATATGTTTATCATTGGCTGTCACAGTGGCTTACTATGAAAGACAACCGAGGTTTATCTGTTTAGTGCAGTTTTCAAGAGGTTATAATACGTTACATAGAGGTCATCTCAAATTACACATTTGTGTATGGAATGATTTTAATGTGGCTTTTTCACTTTGTAGATTATTTGAATCTGTGGCTCGCAGTTGTATGCAACAGAAGCAACCAAGTCGTAATGGAAATGAGGCTCAAGAATAGCAGATATTTTGGGAATGTCAAACATTTGGAAAATTAGATGGTACAAAAAAGTAATAGTAGATTTTTCAGCTTTGATGTGTAATTTGTTTACCTATATGACGATGTATGTTTTTGGTTATCCAATAGCTTGGGTCACAATTTTTTTGGTGTTTTCTCATAGTAAGTACTCAGTTGCCCCTAATAGCTAACTAGGAGACATTTGATGTGCTTTTCTTGATAATCCCTGGGCTGATTGGAGTATTGCAAAATTAGACTCAATTTAGATTGAAAAATGCAACATTCCTAACTCAGATCATTAGCCACTGCCCAAGCTGACAACAGATCATTGTGTTGTCATTTGTGTCAGATTTGCCAAAATTCATTGTCTTTCATGATAAAACAGATTTCCCTCTTGTGGTTTTCATGTTAAGACTACTCACTAATTGGCACACATATCATTTTGGTGGCATCCTTTTGTCAGTCATACTGCTGTATTTATATTAGCTGAGCAATTCAATTGCTGAATGAGTACATTTGAGTGAATTAAAGCGATAATATTATGATATAGACAGCTATATACAGTCATTTCTTAGAATGCCATGGCATCTACAAAAGCCTGAGGGAGAGAGAGAGGGAAAGAGAAAGGGCAAGTCACGTAAAGTAGAGTGAATATGTAATTAACCAATCTTAAGTAGTAGACATATTTCAATTATTTTATTGAGATCATAGTTATCCAGTTTTTGTGGAATGTGACCATCTTTTGCGATCATTTAAATCTATTTGCTTCAACTGAGAGCATAAATATGAGTCTTCCTTTTTGGCTCAAATCTGCAGATGGTTGAATAAAGGTGTGTCTGATTCTCCTGCTTTTTCAGCCAAGTTAGTTGGAAGACAGGGTTGAGTATGAGGTACTTTTTTAAGACAACTGATTAATTTCTGAATAGTCTGTTAGCACTGCAACATTTCACTATTACACAAAAAGCCAAAACATTCTTTAGCACTTTGAAAAGGCAAAACATTCATTAGCATTTGGAAAAGCCAAAACATTCCTTTCTGTTTGACTGTCATCAGAATAAGAAACATGAGATGACCACTAAAGGTTGAACTGAAGTGCAATAGCAGAAGTGAGTGAATTCCCACCACAAGAGGAATACTGTCATGTCAAATTATTTGTAGTTTCATTCTCTAATTAGTTTAGGGTGAAAAGAGTGCTTCAGTGTGCTTAGCATTGATTCTGTTTTTTGTGCAATAGTGATTAGGTAAGTTAGGACAACAGGGTTTAGGGTAAATTGTGACATGGAAGTGCTAGAAAATGAGTGACCCAAGCATGACTCAAGTGTGCAACCCTTATTTTTGTGTGTTGAGCACACTTGACATATAAAGTTGAGGGTAGTGAGTTGAATCCCCCCTTGAGTCACTCATTTTCACGCACTTTTCTTTCACCATTCCAACTAACTTCTAAGAGAACTGCATAGGCCAGAATACCAATTAGACTGTTTGAAAATTATCATCATCAATAACAATATATTCTGTCTCTCTGTACTGTAGTAAGTTTGTTTCTCTGTCGGATGATGCCTTCTGATACATTTTTTTAATAACACCTTTTACTGGTTCAACTTTCCCAAGGTTGCATATAGTGTCATAGTAATCCCACTGCAGTCCACTGGCAAAACGATGGAAATGCCTTTCTTCTATTCCAGCTTTCTTCCTACTATCAATTTCATTATGGTAATCTTGCAGCATTTCATCACTTGAAGGGAGGGTCACCTCACCCAACAGGAAATTAACTATCCACCTTGCTTGCAAAGAAAACAATTGAAATGGACACACAACACATGCCAATCCAATGAAGGCCATTGATGGATGATAGGAATTGAATATTTGTTTATAGAGAGGCAACACTCTTTCATTCTTTACACTAATACCACAGCTTTCATCTAGGAATGGCAGGTCATACATGTATCCAGTACAAAATATTACAGCATCTGCTTCCTCTACTATTCCATCATCAAATACAACTCTTCCAAACTCATCAATCTTTTGCATTGCCTGTATTTCCATGACATTGGATGGTAAGTTAAGAATGCCATGCTTTCCATGGTGACTTAGCAATACCTTATTGGCAACTCTTGATACCTCTAATGCAATGTCTCTTCCAGATGACCTTGCTCCAAGAACAACTACATTCTTGTTCTTGTATGGCTCTGGCACTCTGTAGAAATGACTATGAGTGACAAGTCCCTTAAACTTATCCATATTAGGGATGTCTGGTACTTTTGGCTTTGAGAAATGGCTATAGGATATTAAAGTACATTAAAATGTTAGCAAATGCCTATAATGAATAAAATTGAGATGAAAACAGTAAATTGTTGATCCTGTCGACAATATAGTGCCTCTTATAATTAATTTTTCCTTGATTTGTTTAGGTGTGCACATCCAAATAGGCAATCATAAAATCCCACCAAAGTAGGGTGCATATAGATTCTTGTCTATGTTCTCAAATGTGATAAGATTTGTCTTCCAAAGCTACCATTTTCTTCTACTCCATTCCAAACAATCAGCTTATATTCTTAGCAATTGATATCAGGTTGTTTTACATTAATGGACTTATTTAGAAAAACTCACTATTTATGCACTCTCTTTTCATTTTGTATGATCTAAATATCGATGAGAAGTGTTAATATTTTGAATTGTTCTTACCCATTGCAAACAACTACTGCATTGAAATCTACTGTTGTTTCAATATTATCTTCATTAACTGTAGTCACTTTCCATAGCATTTTGTTGCTATGACCTTTTTCATTCAAGACTGGGGCAACATGCTTGACTTTAGTTTTAAACTTAATAAACTGCCTTAAATCAAAATGGTCACAGTAATCTCTCAGATAGTTGAAAACATCTTCATGTCCTGAGAATGTTCTGATACTCTCTGGAAATGGGAAGTCTGGAAACTGCATGACTTGCTTTGGCAAATTTGTCCTAAATAAAAATAGAATCATGTTGACTTGATCAGCTTAGTAGACAACAAATCAGATTATAAAATGAATATAGTGACAAGACAAGTGACAATGAAAAATGCAAGGCTTTCATGTTTGTGCTAGTCTATAACTGTTTGTGGCCTGTCATAGGATGGTCAGTGGAAGAAAACAAGTCTTAACCAGTCTTAACCAGTTTGAAATTGAGGTCAGGGCTAGCTAAGTCAAAGATATGTGTAGCCTGTGTGCAGACTTGACTGGTTTCAAAAAAGAAGATTAGTTGAGTTGAATTAAAAATCATTTGTCATCTGCCAGTAGAGTCTGTGCAATAGAGCCGAAAAGCTTGTCCGTGGTCACGTGTAGTTCCAAGGTTTGAGGACCCAATTCTTGTCACAACCACCATCATTTCCCAGTCAAGTAAAGATAGCGTACTTAATGGTGAATTATGAACAGTTCTTTTGGGGTTGGGAGCCAATTACCCTAGGTGCCTAGGCCTATTTGACATACAATTTAGGTTTGATGGAATTTGAACATCACTGTAGAAAAATTCCATGCTGATATTGCTTAGGGCCACAAGGAATTCATAACATATTGGCCTTTTCTGCATGACTATGTTTTCCCCATTGCAAAGAGGGGCTGGCAGGCAAAATGAAAACAAAGTGATGACACCATCCAGACTCAAGTGCTTTTTGATGCCTTTTGACCGCAAGTGCTTTGTTACCTCCTGTTAATCAAACTCTCTGTTAATACCTGAAACCAGCCATACTCATTGTTTTCTATACCTAAAAGCATGTCAAAGTCAGCTGCCAACTCTACATAAAAGACACAATGACATATATGAAAATTGTTCAAATATGAATTGTGCTGTTGAGGTCCTTCTCTTTGGGGACTTCATTGATTGCTACCTTGCTCTCAATCCAAGAAAGACCAAAACATGAGCATCCCCTGCAATTTACATAATCATCCACATTTTGTCATATAGGTAACTAGTTAAAGGGAGGCTCTCAACATCTCTGAATATGCAACCTTCCTCTTGAGCAATAGTGATGATGAGAATAATAGTTGTTATTTTAGGCCATGGATGGTGGTGGATGATCATTCAAAGTATGGCTAATAGTGTGTTGGGTTGCTAAGTTAATGTTGGTTACAATTCAAATTTAGCTTCTAGTTCAAATGTGTTGTAGAATTCATGGAAAACTGTGCCTCACTTCCAAACAGTGTGGCTATGATTTATTCTACACAAAAAATAAATGACAACAAGCTGGTGCTAAGTTACTGACTTTAACTGGTTGAAAAGGGCAGTTCCCTAATAGAGTTGCTAACAGTAGTAGCATGGCTCTTCTGTTGCAGGCTGGGAACCATGGGTCACTGATTCTGTTAGTAGTGGGTGTTTACTGTGTATATAAGCCATTTGTTGAAGCAAAATGACTCAAATTGATTCTAGTTCCACTGATTTAAATGCTTAAAGGCCAACAAAGTCTCACTATAAGGACTGTGATTCAGAAAATAAGAGAAGTGCATTGCATTCAGTGTCCCCTCTAGCATCAACAAATTTCTATTACCTTTGACCGGCATATTTCTTTTAGATCAAAAATATTCCTTCAACTCTAAAACATGTGCATTAAAGTAATACTATTAACAAATTGTGAAGAAAGGGTGTGGTCAAACAATTCTGATCCGTAGCATATAGCTTGATTAGCAGTTTAATATCACTCCCTGACGCCTCTGTGATAAATTTTTGAGGGAGTGATGACTACTGTAGCGTCAAAAAAGTTCCAGAGTCAATTCTAGACTAGGAGAAGCATGAAACGATTATGTAAGACAAATTGACTTAAATTAGCATACCTAAGACTTTTATACATGCTTGAATGTATATCATCTTTGTTAATTAATTCTATTAGTTCTTTATTCCCATATCTTCTATGCTTCTCTTTGAAATGATTTTCAAGTGAGCAATCATATATCCATGTCCCGCCGATTTCGTTACTTTGTTCATAAACTTCAAACTGGAATCGACTTGGGTTCGCACTTAAATACCTTGCCATTGCCAGGCCAGCTCCGCCAGCACCAATAATTGCAACCGATTTCATTTTTAAGCGATTTTAGAAAAATGTTCCATGACATATAATATTACGCAACCATTTGATGCGACCTGCATCATCAACAACAGTTGTGGTTGTTTTGTGCCCCTCGAACCGGATACGAGGTAAACTAAGCATAGTTTTTCCAAGATGGAAGACATAAAGCCCGTAATTGGTTCAAAACGACCCCTTGTTGAAGAGTATGATAGCGAAGAAGAGGATTTACAAAAGCCAAGAGTTAAGCGTAAGTTTAGGGTGCTTTTTTGTTCATTTGTAATATATCATCTTTAAGACCTGAAGGATTTTACGGACATTGCAACGTAGTGTGCGTATCTTAGGCCTACACTGTGCATGTTGTCTCCCAATGTGCATTCTATGTATAGCTCACGCCAGAGATTCATTCAGGTAGTTTTGCCTTCACGCCATAGTAGCACAAGAATATGCCACTTAACTGTCGTATCCCCGCATCTACCGCTGGAAACAAAATAGCATACGCCAGTAGGGGCCAATCAAATAGTACGTACAGTCTGCTGAAGAGGGACGCCTAAGTAAGTTTCAAACGGTTATTACTTGCTTAACATCCTAAATAAATAGAACTATCTTTATAAAGGTATAAACTCAAGATCGAAAAGTATAAACTCAAGATCCTTCTAATCATGAAAACCGTAGTTTTAGATGATTTCTCAAGTATGCAGTAAATTTTGTAAACTTTGAAAAGTAGTGAAAGCAATAGATTCAAATATTTAGGCAAGAGGATGGGGCTTAAGGTACATATGCTCGGGGGAGTGGGTACCTCAAAAACATACAGAAGCCTACTACAAGGGGAAGGGGACCAAAATCAATGGATATTGAGCATACATACTTTTTGAATGGTCCTGTATGCAGAGAAAGAGAGTAGTCCACACTGGGTATCTCTGGTGCTGGCTGCATGGATTGCACTCAGGAGTGATGGTGGCAATATTACCCTACATATAAGGCCCACATTACCTATAAGGGCCTGACATATATGGCCCATGCAAATAAGACCATATAAACTATTTTTGTGATATTTTCTGTCTCTTATAAGGAGTTATTTGTGAATATTTGTGAGGTGAGAAGTTCCACTCCACAGTAAAATAATATTTACTCCAGATTTTTGCACCATTCCTACTCCTCTATGTGTTGTGGGGTACCGTACATATGCAGCCCTGACATATATAGCCCAAATTACAAATATGGCTGCTCACATTACATATATGGCCAACATTACATATACAGCCCTGACATACACAGTTCATAATCAATGTAGCCCCAGATTTATGTTTTATTTTTTATATTTTTGTAATAATATTTAGGTAAGATAAAATTTGAACATTGTACAAATGGTATATATTATCTTATTTGTATGGACTGTATATGATAGGGTCCTATATGTAATGCAGGCCTCATGTTGGTAGTTGAAAAAATAGATTAATTTCTACCCCTAATCCTTGCTTTCTCTTTGGAACTTTGAGATCAATCAACTCATTGAGAGCTATCAATGATGCATGATTTATTTGGATTGACCTTCTACTTCTCATCTGCCTGTTACTTCCCACCTTCTGAACCAAAAAACCAAGCAGGGAGGTACTTGACTGCAATAGTGCCATATGCCAGCCTGGATTTTGAAACTTTTGAGTTGTATAGAACTGCTTGAATGGTTGACAAAAAGTAGGCTAATATATTCTGTGTGTATTCAATTTCATACAATATCTCTATAGTCTTATTGAGTTACATCAGCATAAAGCAAACTCATAATCTCTTACACTACATATCTATGGAGGATCTGCCTCAATTCCAGACTGGGGTAATTTTGTGATATGGGAGTTGACTAGAGTGTAGCAACCTACTTCCAATTTTTATGTTAACATATCATTTGGAATGTTTTTACAGCTGCAGTCTAGCAAATCACCCCAGGCATGTTATATATTTCTGATGCTCAATATAATTACTGAAAACCAACTTAGTTCATATATTGCTTGAAAAGAACAATAAATCTTTACTTCATGTAGTTCTGTACATCATATCTATCATACTACTCTTTGCTCTATAATAAACAGGGAGGGGGGAGGAATAAATGCAGAGGGGAGAGTGGAAGCAATCTTTAAAAGTTTTGTAAATGGAGAGTTGGAATATATGGTTGGGATAGAATTTTCTGATTAGTTGTAAAATGAGAATTAATCAGAAATAATGTCAACACAGTTGACATATTCACCTCAGAACCCTTAGTATCATGTAAAAATTACCATCAAATAAACCCATGAAAATGTTCTTGTCTACACCATCTTCATTGTCTTTCACTCCTTGGTTCCCAAAATCAATAAATGGGGGATTGTAACAAGCTATGGGGGTTGGAAGAATTCCCAAAATTAGTAAACAGTCCCCATTTACTAGACGCCATAGAGTGCATGTTTACTGGATTTACCTGTGAATTCTTGAGTTAATAAGGAATGTTTGCATTTTATTTGTCAATCTCAAATTTATTTTAGTGGAAGCAAACAGAGGGAGACATTGCCCATATTTGGACACAATCAATAGGTATAGTGACTATATAATAAGAAAAATATGCTTAGTTCACCATATTATTTTGTATTGTCATGCTTTTCTTGGAAAATTCATAAGGGATTTTGATGGGCAGATATTTAAATATCTGGCTTATATACTAACATACAGAATGGCAAGAAACATTTTTCTTTTTATCTCAAAATCCATAAATGAAAATTTTTATTCGCAATATTTCACCATACATCTGTACAGCACTATTAGGTAATTGATGTGACAAAATGAGGACAAACTGCAGAGCAAACAGATGGTATAGTTTTCAACATTGCAAACTAGCACATCCTACATTAGACATATATGCACTTAATGACATCTGAGCTGGCACCATATTAGAGAGCCTGCTATTAGTACAGAGAGTACAGTAGATAGCAACGACCTTTGCACGGGAGCTATTCTCGAGTAGAAGCTGTATTTTTTTTATTGAAAAAGTAAATAGAGGCCATATCTTCTATTTGAGAAAGTAAAGTACCTAGACTTTTTAATTGTATGTCCATTCCTTTGTCAACTCATGCTTCCTCTGAGAAATGCCATTTTAAAGGCTATCTAGTACTTGTTACATGCTACCGTCATGATTTTTGCAAATGCTACTAAAGCTGACACCACCCTCTATTCACTCATATTTTATGCCTTTAGTTGATTGTAATTGATATATGTTCAATATCTGTTTTGGTCTGTTCAATGAGGTGATATTGTTGTACCATAGGTCGTTGCTTGACTTTGATTTTGAAAAGCTTTGCACAGTGTCACTTTCTCATCTCAATGTTTATGCATGTCTGGTTTGTGGAAAGTATTTCCAAGGTGACTTACAATTAACTTCTATGCTAATTGCAGCTGAAGGATTTTGCTATTTATGCATTTATCATTATTCCACTCAGTGCAGATTTTATTTTTGGAAGGCGCCTGATAAAGCCTCTTTAATTATTTGTTGAAGTAGAAAGATCTGAACTCATATTCTAGCAAGGGTAAACAATGATTCAACAAGGAGAGCCCCGTCAGAGTTCACTTGGATCCAGTTTAGGGACCCTTAGTCGTGCAATCTTACCCTTTGTAAGTTGGAGTGGGAAGAGTTTTTAGTGAAAGCAAAAG
The DNA here is from genome assembly GCA_964019165.1 of Mastigias papua. Taxonomy (NCBI): domain Eukaryota; kingdom Metazoa; phylum Cnidaria; class Scyphozoa; order Rhizostomeae; family Mastigiidae; genus Mastigias; species Mastigias papua. The sequence goes on from OZ025272.1 coordinate 11,195,689, forward strand.
CAAGTGTATCTGGGACTATTTCGTTGAGATTATTCCTCATACCTTGGATTATCAGTAGCTATGTTTTTTGGAATATTTACTCCCAATTGCTTGTCTTCTCAGGTAGAGGAGAACATTCGCATGCTTACACACACAGCCTTCATGTTGGTCATCATGTCTACATGAATCTGCATACACTAAAGGTCTGTGAATCAGAATTACTTGAACGGTGATATAATTTGTTCATCATTTGTTCGGTCAATCAACCGATAGCTAATGTTGCTGCCTAAGTGATTAGCTAGTCCAGAATTTCAGCAGTATATAGCGTTTGTTCCTAAAGTTAACAAAGGCACCTTGATATAAGTTATTAGTGCCAATGCTCTTTGCAATGATCTTTTCACTTTTGTTACGTATATGCACGGATGGCTTGATCGCCAAACTAAACGTCGTAAGGCTATCTATCTGTGTAGTTCTGTCGTTGTATCTGCTTAAACTTCTTTGTTTGCTTGCTGGCGGCAGATGCATTGTACTTTTTCATAGATCTCTAGTGAATTGTGTCTTTTGTCTCTAGTCTTGAATTGTCTCTAGTCTTTTGCTTTTTAATTCTCGTATTATCCCAGGTCTTTTGAAGTTCTCATAACTTATGGTTTTTTATCCAAGAACCGTTTGATAAATTATATTCCGCTGCGATTTAGTGTAATCAGCTGCATTTAGTCCCCTCTGTCAAACACGTGTGAAGTGAATTTGAATTATATTTTATATATATCAAGCTTCTCAGGGCGTCTTTGATTCTTTCCGCTTCAATTCCATGATTTTACGCACTGTTTGGTTAATGCTGCTTGTCTTTTTAGCTCCCATACATGAGCGTGTTGTTTTTTGATAAAATATTAAAGGTGACTTAGTGATAGGTTTCTTGTATGGGTAAGTCATTGGCTTGTAGCAACGAGAAGATTGTCTCCATATGCCAAACTCTTCGCTACAAGGATTGCCATCATGCTATAATATGTTTGCCATTTAGAATAAAAAAACTTTGCATTTTTACATTTGAAGTTAATTACCTAAAATAAATCGCCTTTTTGATTTAATTTTTCCTCAGTTTTATTGCTTGCCTGACAATTATGAAATCGAGGATTCATCACTTGATGATATCAAGGTAACTCAAAGTGTATAATATCCTTGGATTCATTCGAAAGTTTAACTCAGCTATTTTTCAAAAGATTGTTCATTAATAGCCTAGGTTCTATTAGACACATTTAGATCTGCTTCTACGAAAGTGAGAACGTACGAAATTTACTGAGTATAGAATTTTATTAGACAGCTTTGTTTGTATTTAATGCAAGATAGAGTAGATCACACTGCCAAGTGATCATTGGTTGCAAATGATTACTGATTGCTATGGCTATAGATTTCAAATTACATCTTGATTGCAAATGCTAATTTATTTGTCGTTGCTGAATGAATGTGTTACTCTCGGCGGCAGGCCCGTCGAGAGCCTACATGGGACCAGGGCAAATGGAAAAATAGGGCCCCTGATGATATCATTGCGACATTTAGGTTCACCAAAGAGTCATTTGATAGGGTTTGGGGTCCCTCTGAGGCTCGGAATCCGGTACACAAGGCACCTTGCCCCTGCTCCTTTTCCCAGCGGGCCCGCTTGGTGGTGTTCTTGTTCAAAGATTGTCAGTCGCTGGACAACACCTAATTATACTTTACGTGATAGTAAAGACGGGAATAGGTGAATAGTCTATAGGTACTATAGAATTCAATATTGCTTGAAAAGCCAGAGGGATTCGTTGTAACGAATCATACTGAAAGGTTTTCTCGTCCAAAACTCGGCAGAGTATGAAGCATCGGATAACAACCGAAAGGTGAACCGAATTATATAGCCACATGCGGATATATATCTTTGGGTGTCGAACGAAAGAAGCTTTCGGTATGGTAAAGAATTTTGCTACTTTTTAGAGCAATAGTAAAGTACGAGAATGATTAATCTTTTACAGTATGTATTGAAACCAACATTTTCCAAAGATTTGATTGAGAAATTTGACACAAATGGTGACATGTCTCGAGCATTTGATGGTACTCTTTATCTCCCTGGTGAGTATCATTTATGTGTTTGATCCTTTCTACATTGAATTTGTCATTTTGCGTCATTTTGTCATTAGCAAACTGCGTCAACCAATCATTTTTATATACTGCATAATTTCTCTCTTTTGCAAAAGCAAATTTAAAGAGGTACGAAGGGTATCTTTACCATACGGGATTCTAATCTGTTCGATAGAACTAGCAATACTTTTCAAGAGATTCTATTTTAACCCTTTCTTTTTCTTTGACCTTTTTCTTACTTAGGGATTGTGGGAGTCAACAACATTAAAGCAAATGATTATTTGAATGTTGTCTTACAGGTATGATTTGTAATGATTCGTCATAATTTTTAGTGATCTGTAGTGATTTCCAGTTGCTAATGCTATGTTGGTGAATATTTTTGTATTGTTTCTAAAGGTTTCTTGAGTTGACATACAGAGTACTTCGTTTGGAAATCGTTTTTCACATTCGGTATTTGAATTGGAGGCTTTTTTATTTGATATATTTTTCATTTGATACACATTATTGATACAGATTATATGATTTTCTGTTTCATACTTGTAACTTAAGTTTTTTATAGTTAATTAGTATTAGTGGCTATTAGAACTCTTAATTTTTATACATACGATTGGCTATTTAAATCACGGATTTGCTATTATTGTCGTGTGAATAGATACTTAAGTTATATGATTGGCTATCATTATCATAAGAGTGCCTGTTCAAGTCATACGATTGGCTATCAGTATCGTATGACTAGCTGTTATGTAATGTGATTGGCTATCATTGTCATATGATTGGCTGCTATGTAATGTGATTGGCTATCATTGTCGCTGTTATGTAGTGTGATTGGCTATCATTGTCATATGACTGGCTTTTGAAGACAGATTGAGAATATAGTATAGTATTGTATCCAGTGAGATGTAAACTGGATCTGAACCATAACAGTTGACAGTACCTCTCCTAGATAGCACTCTTCGCATTTTCCAGAAGTTGTCACGTTTGTTTTTACTTCATTTTAACTTATGGTGCATCGAAATGGAAGTTCTTTTTCCTTCATACGTTTAGAATCTATATTTCTGATAAAGCTATTAGTTTCTTTTTTCTTTGCTTGCGCTAGTTTTTACAGATGTGAATTTTGAAGTTCGTTTAAATCATTTTTTATTTCCTTCTTAGGCCTTAGCATTTGTTACTCCTATACGTAATTTCTTTCTGCAAGAAGAAAATTATTGTTCGATTAAACGACCACCCGGTGACACAATGTTTCCTCTTGGTAAGTAGCCAGAGTTTGTTCGTCACAGTTTCTACGTCCTTTATTGGACCTGCTCAATAGATATCGTCTTTATTTCAGTCATTGTTATCAAGTTACTGTATAACAACATGATTTGTTATGTACTACTTCGAGACTATGTACTCTAAGAGGGGTGGGGGGGGGGGGACAATCACCTAACGCCTTTATAATGTTATTCAGCCATTAAGCAGATCGACGATTTAGTCAATCAGACAGTCATTCGTTCATTTTAACTGCCAGTCAGTCATGTGGAAAATAGAAGAATATGCATTTGTTGAAATTGAGTAATTCTCTTTCTAAGTACAAAGATTTGGTGAATTGATTCGAAAAATATGGAATCCTCGTAACTTCAAGGCGCACGTCAGTCCTCATGAAATGTTGCAGGTTTGTATGAGAATTAAATAGAATTATCTAATTGTTTAGCAATGATTTGACTGTTTTTGTTTATTTTGTAAGTAGAGCTTTCTGGACACAACATTTGGCACGCTACAATTTCCTAGTCGTTGACGATCATTTTTACATTTGATTCAACATAGGCCACTTTCATCGCATCAATGGACGTATATTATGCGTCTTGCAGGCTGATACTTCTATCCTTTTATCAGTTTTTGCTTATGAACTGTTCAATAAACTCTCAACTTCAGGAAAAACTGATACAAAAATAGCAATTGATATCAAAAATTGGAAAGACATGTTGGTTGTTTTCGACTCTATTGAGTTGTCAATATGTTGCGTTTTGCAAGACTACAGACCATATTGCAATGCACCGGCGTTAGTTAACATGCATATATTTTCGCACGGCTTGTCAGTTTTTCCAGCTGTCATTTTGATCAATTTATTGGATCAAAATGTGATTGATAGTGATTTGGTTATCTTAGTATTTGTATCTATGTATGTATTTGTATATAGTGTTTATTTGTACGCTGTATTGTCTCATTTCTTTTTTGACACAGGCTGTTACTTCCTGTAGTAAGAAGAAATTCCAGTTTACAGTACAAGGTAGCAATTGCTTCAGAGTTATTATCTCTGTTATTTTTTTTGTGAGTCTTTAGTATTTTATGTTCCTTACATTTCGAATTTTAGTAAGGAGAGTATCATTGTATGCATGCATTTTTATGACATCTTTTCGATCCCTAATTTGGTATAACCATGAGTGTATTTATAAAATTTTGCTTCCTGGGACTTTTGTTTGGTGAATAGAATTTGAAATGTTAAAAGAATGTTGAAAGCTTTGTGGCTGTTAATTAAGTAGTGTGCATTTTTATATTTCCTTTCTTTAGTGCCTTGGTTAAAATTCTGCTCCAGGATTTGTAGGTTTTATCACTTTGCTTTCATTTCAATTTCAGATATAGCGTTAAATTAAATTAGATTGGTTAATCGTGACTTAATTTCTATTGCTTTGGGTTTGCCTAAGACAGATACTGGCTTTAAATCCTGGAACAGATACTTCATAAATGGTACACAGAGAGTCTGATCATTCAACTAGTACTAAATGACGTACTTCCCTGGCTGTACTATTGTGGAGAAATTGATTCAGTTGTAAAGGGTTAGAGCTTGAAAATTCAGCTGAAATCGATGCTATATTGGCAGGGATTACTTTCTCAATATTCTTGCATTTTTATCGTTTCAGGCTACCCAATAGATTTTCTCTCTTGGTTCCTGAACTCAATTCATATGACGTTAAATGGAACAAAGAAGCCTAACAGTAGTACGTCATTCAATTCATATTACTGCACTGTATACATGTATACATTTTATCATAGTATTTCCCTGCCTTGGTAATCATCAAGGACTATTTAAGCTACTAAAGCTACCCAATGTTATAATCATATAATCATAGCACTTTCAGAATCCTTTCGTTATGACATTTGCCTTTTTGCTATTTTCTTGTTCATTAGTCTTCTTTGATCTTCTTTGAGAAAGCAATATTTGATTCAAGAGTTTTAATGCAGAACCTTATGATCCTTTAGGCATAGTATACAAAGCATTCCGAGGAGAGATGATTATCCACAGTAGGAGACTTCCTCAGACAGAGGTATCTGCTGAACACCAGATAAACAATATTCCATCACTAGGAATTACACTGTCTTTATGACTGCTGTATGGCCTTATTCTCAAAAGATTCTGCTCTCTTGTATTGAAATTTGTATCTTGGTATGCTCACTCACACAATCTACTCGAACCCTGATTCATAAATAGTTACTTCATATGTATGTTTATATTATACATTATTTCTATATATTATTTGTAGTATATCTACATTAATTTCCATAGAACGAGGAAGAGATGAAAAAGTTTCTCGAATTAGAAGATTATCAAGGTAATCTTATACTCCTTTTCTACATTATTTAGATTTTCGTACATTCTCAAAGCATTCGCGGTTTTTTTGAGCTGTTTTAACCGTTGTATTCTTGGATTAGTGTGCAAATCATGCCACTTGAGCAGAATTCCTTGTTTTGCCTTCAAGAAGCTACACCTATATGCGATTTCATTGCAGAATGATTATCTTCTTTTTTCTGTAGAAAAAACAAATGTTGCACCTTTTCTGTACCTAACACTCGATATACCTCAAGCTCCTCTATTTAAGGTAAGCTTTACGTGCATTTTTATGATCTTTTTAGCCTCGGGGATATTTTAGCTTATAAAGTATTTATCATTTTCCTGTCCATGAAAGATTGGTATCTGTGTTCAATTATATGATGTACCAATATGACTGTGTATACCGGGTAGCCTTTCAGCGTAGTTATCATGCTGTCGTCTTAAGGGGAGAGTTTTAGGAAGCATTTGGAATGTGGAGCAGTGAGTTGAAGGGCACTTGTTCCTCTCAAGGTACACACAGGGTTCATGCGGTAAGGAAAATCAGGAAAAAACTGTGTTTTTAAGGACGGCTAGGAAAAGTCAGGAAAGGTCGGGAAATTTAATTGAAAATTGAAGAAAGTCAGGAAAAGTCCGGGTTTTTATTATCCATGCAGATGAATTCTTTGATACCCAATAGAAAACTCTACATGTTTCCCAGTTTGTGATATTTTTTGTTCCAGTTGAGCAGAGAGCCTCCTTCTCTTACCCAATTTGGAAAAATGTGCTCAATTACTTAGTTTTAAAAGATGGGTCAGTCGCTTGTATCATTTGTAGCAGCAGTTGATCAGGAAAAATATTATGTATTTCTGATATGTAGTCAGAAAAAACACGTCATTTTCAAGAAAAAGTTAGGAAAAGTCAGGAGAGAATATTAGCCAGGATTTTTATGAACCCTGTACACTGTGCTTTAATAGGTAAGCTGTAGCGTAGCAAAATTGTATGTTTTACCAATATATTTATTGAAAACAGAAATGAGCAGGAAATTAGTAGTTATGGTACTGCAGAATGCTAGAAGACTTCATTTGTTTCACAGCAGATGAAATGGGGTACTCCGAGTTTGCTCTGCATAAACGGCATATTTTAATATTTTGAGGGCACTTTTCTACATCTGCAAGCATTAAGGTACATGCCCCCCTGTTCATACGCCGGCGCTTAAGAGTCTTGTCATAGTAAAAGTAAAAAGTAAAAGGAAGAGAACTTATAGCTACAATACATACTTGATTGTTTTGATATGATATGTTCAACGATAATTTCCCCGTGAGAAATATTTGTTCAAATGTTACTTAATCGATTCCTAGTGCTATAGACACCTTTGTTTGTAGTACATAAAGTGTCACATTTGTATACGTTTGCCGAGAAGAGTTCCAATGTTGTATTGACTGTATCTATTTGCCTCTTCCTCTCTAGCAAAGAGAGTAGGACGCATGGAGGACAGGGTTGTTTTGGAATTTTTAACCTTCTTTGTTTTTCGCAGGATGAACTGGAAACGAATATCATTCCTCAGGTAGTATCTTTGGCTTAATTTACTGCATCTGAGTTTCTTTTCAAAGTGCATGATTTAAACTGAGAGAGCTGTACTCGTCAACCACACTAAACATAGGCACATTAAAACATGCTTCATCCGTTCGGTCCTCGTCAGTGTATGCCAACTTCATGAGGAATGTTGAATCGCTGCACAAAGAACATTCTCATCTCTCGCAAGTATAGTTTGCCTTTATTAGACATATAGTTGTAAAGGCCATATCTTATAGCTATTTTCAGTGCATCTTGTGAAACATTGTTTGCATATTTCAAGATGTATTGTGCAATATTTCAGGTCCCATTGATTAGCTTGTTACAGAAATTTGACGGAGTACAAGAAAAGGTATGCATCATATTAATGAAAGGATTATCCCTTGAAGAGGATTGTATTTCTAGCCATTATTATTCATTTCCTTGTTTTATATCGTATCACCATTTCAATACTGTCTTCGTCGCTCCCAATCAGATTGTATTGGGATAAACGATAAGCCACGAGCTACTTAGATATTGTTGCTCGACTTTGCAGTGAATTTGGCGAGTATCTTGGAATCTTTTGTCAATACTTCTAGATATCAATGCTCATTTCAAACAAAGAACTTTTAATTTAATTCAAGGGCTTTTTTGGCCAAGGCCTTCCCTTTCATATGTAGGTGGAGGGATCTCATAAACTCTTGTTTAAATTTCCTTTCAAGTTGTTGACTTCATTTTATCTAGGTATAGTCATAAATGATTTTTTCGATTTGCAGTGAAAGAGCCATGAAAGAGTTTTCGGAATGTGAAAATTTTTATTGTTATATTTGCATTTAAGTAAGTTTTCATCTCTACTTGAAAATGTAATTTTGCCCGCGAAAATGGCCCTTACAACACACAATTTTGAAGTGACATATTCTCATCTGGCATAGGAATACAAAACATACAAAGAGAGTCACGTGAAAAGATTTCAGCTCACAAAACTTCCCCCGTATTTGATCATATTTATCAAAGTAAGTGAATTTTTGCCATTTTACTGTTGCAGTTTAGCTCAGCTTTGCTGGTAGGATATCTTTTAATGTTTATAGCATATATTTCATATCTTCTCTATTCCTGCTGACATTTCTAAGTAGTGACCTTTGTACTCTAAGGGGATTTATTTGTAACTGCATTCACGAGACGCCTTGCCGTGCTTTGACAAAGGGAGATGAGCAGCCCGACCCAAAATCACATCGAGTGATCACTATTGTCTGGGAACAGTGTAAACGTGAAGGTAGATGTTGGTCCCATTTACCATTGCGTACTTTCGGGATTGCCTGTTAGAGAGGACAGTTGTTTTGAGCCGTCGGCATAGTTAAATAGAGTGGCCAGTTACATTCCTCGCTGCCTTTGACTGTGTTTCCACCAGGTACCCATTTACTGCTGGATGGAAAGTGAGCTTGCATCCCAACTATGATCCGAGGGTTCGGCTCGAACCAATTAATCTGTCACTCAACAGTCAAATTCTCCCACCACTTGGCCACTCGCCCATTGGAACAGTGTAGACAGGATTTATAAAATCTCTGTTGTGACAGTTTTTTATTGATTTTTGCAGAGGTTCAATAATAATACTTTCTTCATCGAAAAGAATCCAACAATTGTCAATTTTCCAATCAAGTAAGTTACTCTGTAATTCTATCATCATCTTTCTTTCACGTGATCGATGTGCTAGTTTCAAGATTTTGCGCATGATCATTACTTGCTATAGAGCCAACTGCTTCTTTCATACCATGTTGTTGAAATTGCCAAATTATTGGATGGAGTTCCGTTGCTGAATATAGTTTGTTTTATAATTATTCGTAAAGTCACCAGAGAAAGTAAACTTGTACATTCAATATCAACTGAGGATGAAAGTTGTTATTCAAATTGGTGACCGCTGTAGCGCAATGTTGGCTTGCAAGACTTGATTGCTTCCAGCTCTGTGATTTCCAGTACAAATAGATTTTATTTCGCATTTGTTTTTGACCCATTATTTTTCTTTTCTACAGTAGGTTTTAATTAGCTGTATATTATCTGCTTTTATCATCGTGTTCCCACTATGAGAGGGACTTACAACAGACTAGCCTTTATTAAGAAAGTGTAATGTAATTATAGTCCACCGAGGCGACAATAAGCAACTGTGGGAAAGCGGGGAAGCGACCACTCTGCACAATCAGCGACCCTTGGTCTTTTATCCATACCATATTTGAAATGTTAACAGTAAATATTAAACTCCAAATAGACTTATATAAATGATAATATTACGATATCATTTTATGATTTATTGGCTTGTTTTACTGCGACTTCACGTGGTTCGGTCTGTTATAGGAACCTAGATATGAAAGAGTACTTGGTCGATGACCCGAAAGTTCAGAAGAAGTATCCTCATACATGTTACGACTTGGTGGCAAATATATCTCATGATGGAGAACCAGGTATGGCTATACTGTAGCGTCTTCTTATCAAGCTGCACTCTAATGTGTTTTTATCTCATTTCTGCCATGCATAATTCTGGTTTTTGAATTCCATTTTCTAAGGATCGTGCTATAATACTTGCGATATTTGATCAACTTGTTTCAAATTCTTCATCCTGCCAGGTGCTGACAAGGGAAATTTCAGAGTCAATGTTTATCACAAGGTAGCTTGGGTTTTCTCTTGTTTCAGTTGTTTTCTAAACGTTATTTCATTTAGATAATATCATCTGGTTCTTGAACGAAAAGTTTGTATCCAGCCTTTCTCCACATGATGGACAAACAATACTTTTTGTTTTTGCTACAGTAGTTCATACGCGGAGGTAATATGTACCCGGTTTGAAACCAGAAACATATATGAGATATTTTATTTACTTTCTGGGTTCGCTTTAGAGAATAATAACTTAACTCACTTCTGGGGACAATTTCACAGCAGAACATATACAGAGCCTATCATAAGGCAACAACATGAAGAAGATGTTGTGAATTTTAGAGAAATTTTGACAAACTTTTTTAATATTTTAGGGTGCTAAACAATGGTTTGAGCTCCAGGATTTGCACGTAAAAGATATTCTACCGCCGATGATAACACTTTCAGAATCATACATACAGGTGAGTTATATAAGGAGGTAAGAGATATGATGTTTAGCCATCATGGAACATTATATGGCTCTCATTCAATGGGGCTGTTAGAAAGAATTTCCAGAGTACTTTGCAGCAGTGCATGAGGCAAACATTGTAGGCTCTGCAAGAAGGATATGCGTCATAATAGTGATAATAATAATATTGTATCTGATTTAGAAATAGGTTGTATCTACTTCTAATTCTGCTCATATTTACTATCAAAGCATCAGCCCTGCCGGAGCTATTGATCAACTGTATAGCGATCTTTGTGCGTAGCGAGCGATTCAAACCGCTGCCATGTGCAATTCTTACGGTAAGTTGACTCGGTTGACGGTTAGCAGGTAAAGAAATGGCTCGATAATTGTCAGTTTAAATCCTTTTCTCTCGTACTTACTATCATATCCTTTACTTACTCACGTACTAGCTAGGTAGGTAGCATTTAAATCAATCGACTTTTGCTTGATCAATGACACCTTAAGAAATAGAAATGTTTTTGTATAAATTTCAAACGCGAAATGCAGTATACTTATTAAGGTAAACGATGTTAGTTTGAAACGATTTAGTAGTCTGGTTGCAAAGACGACTTAGTACATTTATCGCTATTCACTGCGAGGTTTATTGAGTATATTTGGTTTCAAAATGAATAATCCTGTCGTAGATTTGGGAAATGCAAAAAGACTGAGCTTTGGAAGAGAATATTATACAACTTAGACTAGGGGTTGGTATGTTTTTTGGTTGAAGATGACATCAAAGATGGGAAGGAGCATGCCCATGCAACTAAAATGCGACAAAATGCAGTCTCTGTATGAGGATTCGCGCGAACCATTGTATAGGAACAACTGCCATATTTTTTAATGGATGATTCAACAGAAAGGTCTGGACGTTGTCTTTCCTTACATGAAGGAATTAAATCAATCACATTTGCCATTGTAGTAGAGCGTTTTTACAAATGCTAATTACTATTGTAGGCATTTTTTGTCTTTTTCCTCATCTTATATCGTTAGTGTTTTGAAAGAATGAGTTATACTAATTGGCAAAGTGTAATAGCCTATCTATGATATCAGTATTATCTCTAATACCCTTTATCACTGCCACTCCAAAAGTGATTCGAATTGAGAAGTGCTGATCAATAATGAGCTTTTTCATGAAGCGTTTTATACCGTTTTGTCTCCTCAAATCCATTCTATCTCGTTGTTCATTTCTTTTCCCTTGATTCTTCAAGAATTATTTATTACCCAAAATTGCATGTCTACATTTTCCTGCTGAGCAATTTCCTGGTTGAATTCCTGAATCAAAATTATTAGCTTTTTACCACTCCTTTAGCATTTTTTCCTGTATGTATCATTCTCATCCGCCTTTTTTCTTTTTTTCCATTTTAATGTACATTCTCTCAATATCATATTCTGCTTGATGCTCAGCTAACAGCACAGTCCATAGATTGCAGAATATATTTGGGATAATATCTAGCCTATGTGTTGTAGGTTATATGCTCGTACGAGTATTTCTCTTCTTGTTGTATCATGTTGTAATCTGACGAATATCAGCTACAGGGATTCTTTAGTAGATCTCGGTTTTACTTGCTTTTTTTCGAAGCATGATTTTGCTGGCTGGTTTTTATATCATTTAATTGCAGACTTTCAATTACTTTACATACAATAGTCAGCCTTTATCGCATCATACCTCCTAGGTTTCTTTTTTATGGAGTGTACAATGGTACCTGCATATCAGCATGAATTAGCCTGTAGCTATTGGAGACAATACAAGGCCTAATCAATACAGATAATTATGAAAGACGCCTAGTTAGCAGGAGCACTATTTTTTGTGCCTTAGTAGCTTAAGACCCTCTTTAGCCAATTTGAAAAGGGAAGGAATAAATGATGCATTTGATGCAAGTATTGATTGTTAAAGAAATAATTCATCTCATTTTGGATAGGATACTTATATGGCATGTGTCATTAGGGCCAATTATGTAAACTGAAGAATAGGTAGGACAAAGTAGCAACTTCAATTAGCAAAAGATTGAAGATATGTAATATATTATATGATTTCTTGTTACATATTTCTCTGGTTAATGTGCAATCCAGTGGAGTGCATCGTACACAGAGTCTATCGCCGCTCTTTTACACGGTCAGATTTTCTCGAATTCGAAAATGGAATTGGGCAAAATCTGACCAGATAAGAGCGGCTTATTCCTAATACCAGAGCAGTATAATTGCACTGTTTTATCAGACGTGAACTATTAAACAATACTATGATTAGACAGGCTCCTATTTCGGGAAATTTAGGCTATATATTTTTCTGTGAATTAAATTGAATTAGGTTCTTGATTTGCGGAATCAAGGCGATTTGCTGAATCAAGGCAATTTGCTCAATCAAAGCGATTTCCTCAATCAAAGCGATTTGCACAATCAAAGCAATTAACCAGTTTATCTGATTCACCTTTAAGATACGTGATGAGTCAAAAAGAGCTTTGGAACTTACAAGCGAAAAAGCTAGTAGGAATGTTGAGACGAGTGAGAGACAATGATTGTTTAGATTATTGAAATTTGCTTGTAAACTTCCTTTATAGACCATATGAAAATTCTTGAAACAAATCAAGTCAAACACCCAATCAAGTCAAGGACCCCAGATTGTGTCTGTATGGAACTGTCAGAGGTTTAGCTAAAAGTATGCTGGAATGAGCTTGGGAGTATCCAGAAAGTACGTACACCCAGAATCGCAAAATTCCTTACCAATCCAGCCACCCTGTACGCACGAGTACTCTTTTGACCTAACCCACCCACCCACCCCTCGTACAAGTATACAAAGTTCTTCGTTGCTATTTCTTGAGAAACGCTGCCAATTTGTAGCAACAGAGTTTCACAAAATGAGCGTAGAATTCATTAAATTGTCACTTTCCTGAAGTGATTGTGGTAATGTTTCCATTCCGTGCCATTTTCCCGTATTTTCCCTCAGCTTGCACGATGGGTAGGCCTATTGGTAGAGCATGCATTCCATCGTGGTACCTTTGAACTGTACCAACTGACATACCCTGTACAGATGAGATCTCTTTTTGACCTTAATCACCCATCAACCCTCAAAGCGTATGTGCTTTCTAAATGGTCCCTGGTCTGGATGACCAATATTTGCATCCGTTTGCAATGAATACGACGAAGGGTAGTTGTCGCGGGATGTTCATTGCCAGAATGAAGTGTTGAGATTGTTAGCCGATAAGTCGTCTCGTGATGCTGGAATGGCTCTATACTTTTAGTATATGTCCCAGTGGGTTAACCCCCATATTAAAATGTAAGCTTCCGTGTCTTTAAAATCTCTGAGAAAGGGGTTCAATTTCATACTTAACCTATATCATAGAAATTAGAAAAGGGGTGTTATTTTTAAAAAGATTAAAGATCTAAAAGGGATATTTTGAGGTTCAATTTCAACTTTCATCTCGTTGTTTTTCTATAATAAGAGACTAATTTCTGTTTTTTTATTCGCATAAATATTTACAAGACATACAAATACAAAAACGATACCACATGGAGCATGGAGTTACATAGCAACCCTGTAGCCATTACACATAAATAACTAAAAGAAAAACAATTAAACACAAATAAATAACTAAATAAAGTGTATCATTCACCCGTTACACAACTCCTCCACCAGTGAGGGGGGAGGGGGGAACCTCAAAACTAATTTGGTCATTCAGAGACTAATTTCTTTCTGGTTTCGAAGAAAAAGAGAAGCAAAATTTGAATTAAAAATCAGAGAAAGGGGTTAATTTTCTAGAACCTCAGACACGGATGCTTACACTTAACAATGATAATTGACACACCGGAGTATGTGTATGAATCGAAGTTCTGACGTTCATACTGGAAGACTCCGCCAAGCTTCTCAATACAAGTACCTGCTATAAATTTGTGTAATTCTCCTTTTGAAGTATCTCACGAAGGAATACCTTATGAGAAATCAGCCTTTGTTCTACTTAATGGCTGCTTTTTATAGTTACGTGAGATGATAGCAGTACCTTAAAGTCTGAGACGATGGAAGAAGAAAAAGTAAGAGAGGATCCAAACGTTTCTCTTGGCAAGGCAGCTATCAAGAACTTTTGTGAGGCATCCACAATCCACGGTATTTCATCGATATTCTTAGCCAAGAATGTCGTAACAAGATTGTTCTGGATTGCAATGTTTCTATCTGTCTGCGGTCTCTTATTGTGGCAAATTTTGTTGCTAGTCAATAAAATTAACAGTAATGACGTTGTAATGACAAGTAGAAGGGTGTCTGAAAATGAAATGGAATTTCCAGTGGTAATGTTGAGTAATGCAGATCCGTACAGTAAAGCAGCCCTCATGGAATTTCCACAGAGAGAGAACAATACAGGGAAAGTAGAGCATTTGAGAAATATTCTAAGCAATGTTTCAGTCAGTAGAGTAAGGGAAGTTGGTAGCCAGTTGAACTATTCCTGCTCGTTTGGTGGCACTAATTGCTTGGTTGAGGAATATGCGTTTCCTTGGATAGGTAATTGGTTGAGGTTCAATAATGATTTGACTTGGAAGCAAAGGAGTCCTGGTCCTGAGCATGGGCTTGAAATGAGTTTTGTAATTAATGAAAGTGATTACTCAAACACATTTGACAACGGACAAGGTGTTTTTGTGAACATTGGTAAAAACCGCTTTGTTACCTATTCATTGCAACGCAACAAAGGAATCCTAGCTGCACCCGGAACATTAACAAAGATTAGCATGAAAAAAAAGAAAATCGTACGTTTGCCATATCCTTATCCTGACAACTGTGAAAAGGAAACTGATGTGAAAGAAATGAAAGGATTTCATTTCAAATTTCCTCTATTACGATTCTATTCTGTAGATTTCTGTAGATTTCTATCTATGTTCAGAAATCAAATGTTGACTTGTGGCGTTGTTGATCCAGAATACAAGTTTATCGTTGATGGATACGTTGTAGCTGAAAAGTCAAATTTGTCCTTTAACATCTCTGGTAGTAAGAGTGAAGTTGAAATTACTCGTAATTGCTTGAAAAGAGCTGCAGCTGAAAACATTAAAAGCGACTGCAGACCTCCTTGTGCTGATGAAGAGTTTGAATTTACTATTTCTTATTGGCGTTGGCCATCAACTGAGGAAGCCAAGGAAAAATTAAGAGTTTTGAAGACTAGCGGACCGAGAGCGAGCAGTTATCAAAACTGGACATTGGACAGCATTTACAAGAATATGCTTAAGATTGAGATTTATTTCAGTGACTTTGACATAGAGGTATTGGAACAGAGGCCAGCATATGGCTACATAGATTTTGCAAGTGACATTGGAGGCCAGATTGGCTTATGGATTGGTGCGTCTGTTTATTCGGCATTTGAAGTTTGGTCTCTTTTAGTTAGCCTTACTTATTACCTGTTTCGATCAGCATGCAGAGGAAGTTCAGTAAATGTAAGAACCACGGAGAATATGGAGCTATGAACCCTTGAAATGTCCTATTGATGCAAGCAATTTGCTTGTGTTTTCTGGGGCCTCTTACAAACACTTTTGCAGCCTCCATAGATTGAAGAAGGATTTGATTTGTATGAGGCTGTCATAGAAAAACTGCCAATATGGTGCTGATGAAAAAGCTTTAGGAAAAACGTAATATCGCAAGAAGATACTTGCTCCTCCTCAACCTGAAAAACTCATGTCAGCAATTTTCCACTGACTCCAAAATATTAAATCTCGGCTTTAAAGAGGCTCCAAATATTGAGTCCCTTTATTGTGGAGATCCCACGTATTGTTGCAAATTTTGAAGTTTATATCTTCAAATCCTTTATTGTATTATGCTTTAATTCATTTCAAATGAGTAGATACTATGCACTGTATGACTCACAAGCGTGCACTGAAGATCCTTATAAAGAGACTATGAACAAACCTTTGAGGAACTTTTAAATGGGGATAATGAGAAACAGCATTAAAAAAGAACCTATTAACTCTTATGGCTGAGTTCTACAAAATAGCCAATCATCTCAATCCTGAGTACATCAAGGAATTTTTTGATAAGAGATACATATTGTTTTATAAGAAATAAGTATATAAGAAACCTAGTACTAGACACTCTAAAATTTAAGAAACTTTTAGAACTACAAGGAAAGAGAGAAGAAACTTTATAACTTTCTGTGCCATTTTTCACAGTTTCAAATACTCCCATTTTCCTCCACGGATTTAACAAGTTACTACTACAGTATATTTTATGTGCTAAGCCATATGAGCACTAAAAAGACAACATTTTACATTTTGTTTTCGTTTCCGATGCTTTTTTTCATTAAATTAAGAAACTGTTGAGAAACTTTTAGAACTAAAATGCGGCCAAAACTAAAAAATGTTTACTATTTTAATAGTACTAGCATACTAGGCCGTGAGCCAGGTCTCTTATGAAAAACTTGTATGTTACCTTTCGTGATAACAAGTGCGCAAGGTGCCTT
Source organism: Mastigias papua (assembly GCA_964019165.1). NCBI lineage: Eukaryota > Metazoa > Cnidaria > Scyphozoa > Rhizostomeae > Mastigiidae > Mastigias > Mastigias papua. Next base: position 11,212,442 of record OZ025272.1, read on the forward strand.
CAGTGAGTTCTCGGCACTATGGAATGAATTCTCTATCTCTAGAGGGAATCTAGTGTGAAACACCCTCAATTATAATGGAAAGTTAAGAATTTTTACAATGAAGTTTTAGAAGACATGCACTACATGAATGGGAGTAATCGTTCCTTCTGCATCTGCACACAATTTTACGATTCTTTCCGTTATTATAGCTATGCTTTAAACAGTTGGTAGTAGTAAGCTTCTGTTGCCTAGATATAAGCCTGCTGTAAATGAGTTTATGAATATGCACTGTTCAATCTCAAACCCCAAATAATGGCATGCCTCCGGAACTGAATGGTAGGTTTTAGCCCCTCGGGTTTAAAAACATGAATTCTATTGGTATTTTTACTTATATTGTGTCCCATTGTCGTATTTCTGTTTCTGGACTACTATCATATCTCTCTCAAATTCACAGTAAAACTCAACTTTTTACATCAAGTTTTCTCATTGCCTGAGACCTATTGGCTGCGGGAGTAGCTTGAATGCAATGTAACTTAAAGAACTTTTTGATTGTAGTCCCTTGTAGGAACCTATTATGATTCGTGGTATCAAAATATGGTGCCTTCATCACCTCAATGTAATGTCTGCTCATCAATCTTGCATATTTCATTTACTTACATCTATTATGCTACCAGTTACAAGAGATGTAGTATTGTCTTCTTGCTATTTATTTGTTTATTTGTTCATTCCCGACAAATGAATGCTGGTGGACTATTTTCACTAAGTTTGGTGTAGCTTACCAGTAATGTCCTCGTCTCGTATTCTCAAGCATTATTTTGCTCAGAATATACCCAAAGTAGCCCGATAAGTTGTTCAATAAACAGGATTTAAAGTTTCACTTGTGATTTATTTTAATGCAATTTCGCATCATTACATCATTATAGTCGCTATAAAATCTGGTAAGGAGCTAGGTTCTAATTTGAAGGCCAGAGCTCTGGTGACATCCTTTCTGAATCATAGCAATATTTTCGAAGCAAGAGGCATCTTCACAGCTATGTATTGATCTGTCTAATCACTGTGTAACATTTCCATATGTACAAGATTCATTTAGCTACTGGAGACCATCAGCAGCTTTTCCTAAGATGCATTTGTATGCAGTTGGATCTTTGAAAACAAATCCCAGATTGGCACCTGCCACTTCTGTAATAATCGTCCTGTAGATAAATATCTTCGGAATGTTGAAATGAAAAGTAGATAAAAACATACGAATGCATCTAAATTCACCTGTTTTGTTTTTCAACTTAGTGTCCTTTGTAGTGTTAATGCTTGTTCTTTGGAGAATTAGACTAGCGGGAAATGCATCATTTCGCTCAGATAACAGAAGGATTTTGATAAGAAGCATCAGATGGAAAAGTAACTTTGTAATTATCAGTTGGCGATCGGCAGCGGACAAGTTCTAATTTTTTCACCTGGCATGTCTTTTCAGGTGCCCCATTTATACGCTTCGTCTCGTTTACAATCGTGACTTAATCTCATATAGAGACTACTATCTAGGCCCTGTGTGCAAGCATGCGACTGTGAAGTGAATACGATAGAAATGGTAAGAGTGAATTTTTTTAGTGCTACCTGCGATTCTAATGAAGTATTCTATATCATGCAATGCAATTTTATTAAAACTTGGCTACGATTCTGACTTTTTTGCTCATCACCAGGCAATCCTTGGCATTCAGTTTGTCATAAGCCTTACAGTTGCGTTGGTTATGCAGAAGCTCTCTCCCTACTATTCGCTTGCAAGATGGATCATGTGCAATGGGTAAGCAACTCATCGTCATGTATAGCGAGTTTCTAGGTACTAAGTGCACTGTCTTTTATACAAGTGACATAAAGAAGAAAGATATTGTTTTGTAAACAAACAAATGCAGACTCATAAGAAATCCTTGGCTTAGTATTTACCTCGTCAGCCATCCTCATGTTAGTCAAAGACATTACGTTTACTAATCCAGGGCTCGGAAACTGGATAAATTTTGTAATTATGTTTGGAAGGCATAATTTTATTTCTGAGAGAAACTAAATTTATCACTTTTGTTAATGTATTTACATTTTAGGTTATACAGGTTCCTACATCCTTCCAATGAAACGCTGAAAATGCTAGCTGGAAGGATAGTGGCAAAACCACAGAAAGGAAAGCGAGCCCAAGAATCCAGGTATTTATCCATTTGACACATAACTTTATGAGCAAACCAATATATGTGCATTGTTTTCTGGTCAGAGAGATTTTGTGTCTAAGAGCACACATCAGATCATAGCGTAAAAGAAATCCCTTGGTGCCATCAGAAATTGGTGGATGTTAAGAAGACATATCACTAAAGCTCCCATAATTCATACATCAAACAAAAGTACTTATCATGGACATTAAGAATGTGCAATAAAAGTTGCAAAATATTTCAGTCAAGACACCTATCTTGATTTGAATATTTGTGGTGCCAAACTATACTTATGAAGGCCAGTTGCTGGAGAAAGACATGAAGGGTATGTTTTTTTTGTCATATTGAGGACAACTGCCTATGCCTGGTAGGTGATGTAAGTGTTTAAAAAGACCTATCAGGTTTTAGGTAATCTGTTAGACATTTGTATTTTTTTGATGGTTATAACTTGCATCTTAGAAGTAGTAAATATGGTAAGGGGTGCAAATTGAGTGAGTAATTTGTTGCTGTAACTCTGTTTACATTTGGTATTCTTCAAATTTTGTTGCATATTCTTAATGTCCATGATACATATTTTCATTTGATTTATTTATTATGGGGATTTTCAGTGATACACCTCAATAGCATCTATGCAGAAAATTTTGCCATTAAATTTTTAATATTTATAAATTTGTTCACAAAATTTGGATATGAATGAGATTAGCATTGATTTTGTTGTCAGAAAGCAACCAAATGGTGTTCCATCAAACCCAAGGGCAATAGAAACCTTTACAATCCCATGCAGTTTGGAAGTCACTCTTGAGAAGGCAAAAGTAAGGCTTTTTGAAGTGTCTTTTTTTATGAATGTTTTAAATGTTGATGGAAATACATATTAATTAGCTGAGTTACTGCTTGAGTTTTTAAATAATTGCCAATGATACCCATGATTCAAAGGCTAATCACTTTAATAAACTTTTATGGTATGGCTTCCTTTGTGTTAAGTAGTTTGCAAACCCATTGGATTGTCACCACAGACATTCTATTTTGTGTGATAGTTAACAAACAGTTCTCTTAGAGTTGAAATTTACCATAGTGTCAACTCTAGTCTTACCCCCAGGTTTATCCCATACAGTCTCTGTGAATCACAGTTATGCTTGAGTAATATACAGATAAAATCCAAAACTAGTTGTTAGACTTGCTAGTGAGAAGTCATGGACCAGTAAGATGGAAAGTGTAAGGGCCTGGTGGGGGATTTTCCACTATTTTGTGCATTAAAAGATCCATTGATGTAAATCCCAACTAAATGAATTACCTGTCTACTTTCAGATTGAAGAAATTGACCTGTATTCCCAACATCGGTATGAGGAATATCGTTGGTTAATTGATTTGAGCCTTTGTGCATTTGTTGTATACACATGTGTGGAAGCAGCAGTCCTATGGAGACAAGAAGTCAGAGCACAAGAATTCAACCTCAGTCTTGTATGGTGCCTTATTGTTGTCTTTTTTGCGGTGTATCCTTTAAGTGTAAGCTCCAAACTGTTCCTTGCATCCTGCTGATATTGCTGATAACTTCCACATTTTTAATTTTATGGTGTTTTAAATTGCATGCCTACCTATTGGTAGAGCTAACATCATTTTACTCTAGTCCTAGTGGCAAAATAACCTATTTTGTTATGAACATTTAGATCAAGAGAATTTCCTGTAGCCTTATGCACCTTTCTATGCAATAATTTCGCACCACGTTAAACAGTTATGCCACACCATTCTTAACATGATCATTAGAAAAGAGCTTGGCTTGCTAACAGTAGCATACTGGCATGGTGAAGACTCCGGCGAGAGATCGATGTGTATTTCGTTTGGATTATTCTTCTTTATTCTTGCCATGGGCGTTCTTGTTGTTGATGAATCTGTTCTTGAATTCGGCTTGGAACATGGTAAGTATCGGTATTCTGCCTCTTAGTCAATTACAGAATTATACTAACGTAGTTATACAAACACAAAATTCGACGCCGAATTCATTTTCCACTATCATTCACCCGAAAAATTTAGGACGAATTACCAATCAGGTCCCATAACTTGTTATGTAACGGCATTTGGCGCCAATGTCTGCTAGGATTTTATATGCTTTCATATGTGGCGCATGGTTCGAAGTGTCTTGAGAAAAATTGTCGACTTGTAGCCATGAGCAGTTTTGCTGTATGGTACTTAACTACTGTTATTGCAGCGGGTACAAAGCGTTTTACTCTTGCATAGATTGCTTAGTAGAAAATTGAGTGAGGGTAACAGAAAATTGCATCTACACTGTAGTAAAAATTTGATGGAATGGAGTTGTCTGACATTTCACCTGATATTTCAAAGCCCGAATTTGGACTGATTCCAAACCTTACATCATCTGCTAGAATGGGATGTTGATTGGCTGGGACATTCCGGGAAAGTTTGATTCGTCCTACGAATCTGAATGGTTCAGTTTAGGATGAGCTGCGTTCGGGTGCGATTTCCGACCGTTCGTATCCTGAAGGCCCATTTCCACTTAGATTCGCACTTCGCATTTCGGAACCGAACTCTTTGTTCCCAGTTCATATTCGAACATTTTGCGATGTGCGACTGGGACAATAAGTTTGTCGATGTTTTGTGGACTGGGAACAATAAGTTCGCGTGCGAAATGCGAAATCCAAATGTAAGTGGAAGTGGGCCTTAACAGAGAACAATGGATTTCCATCCGAAAGGGCCTTGACGAAGCAGTTTTAACCGAGTATTGTTTCAACTGGACTAAGTAGAAATGCCTGGAATTGTCAAATAAGTTTTATGGAAGCATTGCTTTCTTTTTCTGTTATTGTTCTGGTCTTATAATTTATTGTGAAGCTGCGTTTTGCACCGCAACCAAGGGCTATGCTAGTCGTGCATGAAGTTACCAGCATTTCTGAGCTATTTGCAGACAACTGTATTTTGAATCATTTCGGTTAAAGATGAGCTGGTCCGTTTTTGTATCATTGAGTGTGAGACTATGTTGACTTGAAGTGACTTAAAATGTATCCCATATTTGTATAAAGATTGTACAATTGTACAGTGTAATTATCCTCACTCAACTTGACGGGAGCAGTTCATTGCCAACAGTTGAAAGGACATGTGAGGTAAACTTCTCAATATACCCTCATCAACGAATTTGTGTTTTTCTGACAGGATACGAACAGTTCACGAATAATTTGTTGTCTTGTATGAAAGAGCTTGGATTCACAACAGGGTTTGTATGCGTTATGTATATGTTGAATTGTGACTAATGGCAAGGCGTAGTTTTGGCAGATCTTGCGACTTCACATGATTATATTACTAATGATATTCATAGTTATTATTAGTATTATTAGTATATTATTAGTTTCTATGCTCTTTATTATCTTTTTACAGACCAAGCCCTGCACGTAGCTCAATTTCCATACCATAGCGATCTAACACATGCATAGTGTACAACCATAATATACTGACGTGTACCTTTGTTTTATAGTCATGGTGTACTCGCTTCGAATTCTACTCCAATACATTTTATATCTTAGCTTGTCAACGTTTAATGTAAATTGACTCCCATCCATCAGTACTTGTTCTTTAACCCATTCTTTTACTGGTTGATTGCTACCTCATTTTATGTCTGACTCGATCTTTTCTCATCACTGACAACTTCAACAGGGAGCCGCCTCCGTTGTGGTCTTTCAAACTTGTGTTAGCCGTGACTTCGGGAATACTTGGTGCATGTATTGGTTTCCCTGGACTCCGATTGGCCAACATGTATCTCGACAGTTTAAGTTATCATCAATACCAGCCCCATTGGCAGTAAGTTAAATATGCTATTTGCTCTTTATTAAACGGCTGAGCTTTTTTAGGATTCCTGAGATATTCATAGAGAGGTTTAGCCACTTTTGTTTGGGCCAGATCATTGACGCGGACTGACCCGAGGCGCTATTCACTCGAGAGACCCGGCTCTGTTCTTGACAAATGGTTATTCCACTCTGAGACATTATCTTCAAAACACGGCGACAAATCAAGAGTTCCTCTAAAATCCTTCATTATATTTCTTATTATATTTCATATTTTCATATATTTTTATATTTAATTCTTTTAAGGCGGATGTTAACAATCCGTTGCAGATGAAATTGCTTGTAACCAACTAGACGCTGTTTATTTTCTCGTGGGACAGGGTCGCTGAGCGCAGGGTTAGAGTCAGTCCTAGATTTTGTTTGTTTCAAATACTATGGTGTCTCTACCGACGAAATATATGAAAGAATCGTCATTTTTACTGCGTACGTGATCACACTTCCGGTTTTAGACACTGTTGAGTCGTAAGGGGTTTGTACGCAAAGCGTTCAATGTTTTCCTTTATAATTTCTCTCCCATACGCAATGCCGGAAATTTTATTGCATATTCTTGACTTAGGCAGTGAGCACTTTCAAATGATATATAGTATATGCGAAAATTCCGTGCAACGGATTGTTAACATCCGCCCTTTTGAGGAGGGTAGCCCTTCAACCGGAGCTGATTTTCGAGAGGCTTTCCGTTAAGATAAAGTACTTTTGAAACAAATAAGAACCTATACTGAAACTTGATTTTCCCTCATGTTGCTCATAAGAGTAGCTCTTTAAATGAATTTAATGACTTTATTTCCTTTTTTCTTTTATAGAATATTGCTTCATGCGGCATTTTTGTCGCCACTGATTCCCATTCTTGCCTGGTTTCGTCCACTCGCCAGGGCAAATTTGGTACAAGTTGGAAAATCACCTAACAACCAAGCGTGGTAAGGAACACTCTGAAATGGAGTCGGATACCCTCTGAGAAAGAGGAGTTTTATGTCATAACTCGCGGGAACTCTTTCCTTGTTAATTCTTCATTTTTAATGAAGATGCCGAATGAAATGTGTCGAACACTTAAATAGAGGTGTGGCTGTGGCCTCGCATAATTGAGAAGATAGCTGCGATGAAGATATTGCAATGCTGTAGTTTAGGAAAGTTGTGTAAAATTCGATGACCAGCTCTCTGATCTTTATTTGCATGCAATATAACTCTGCTATGTCCGACATTAGTTTGCATTTATTTGGTTCTACGAAAACAGATTTTGGAGATACCCCCAAAAAACAATTTTTAAGTTTAAAAAAAGTTTTTTATCCACATACATATCTTTCCATTTAGCAATAAAATGTAGATTTTTCGGCAAATTGTAAGTTTGTATTCTGAGAAATTTTAGCACGGGAATTCGCACAAGTCTATTTAACTCGTGAATGACATTTGCTCCGTGTTCTAGAAACATTCTTCCAAACGAGGGTACTTTTGTCTTCAGTTCATGAATAAATTCTTATCATTGGTTTTTTTCTTTGAAGGCTCACTGACGATAATTTTGCAAAAGTCCGAATATTCACAGTATTATCTGTCTGTATTCTGCGCTTCTTTACGACGAGAGAAGCACTCCAATCATACCTAAATATGGCAAATGAGAGAGTAAAAAAGCTGCGTAAAGAAACGGGAAAAATAACAAATATTGAATTACAGAGCAAGGTTAGATATAAGTTCTTTATTTTTTTTACATATTTTAGTGCTAAAGGGTACTTTGAATATATTCTAACATAGAATTTCGAATATTTATGCTAACCATTTAGTTGTTTCGATTCAAATGTGTTGAGCTTTTTCTCAATATCTGCTGTGTACTTGATTTATACTTAATGCGCGAGTATCTACTTACCTTTGGTTTTAGACCTGCTCTAACAAAATTTGGTTTGCATTACGTTACAGGTTGCAAGGATATTCTTCTACTTATCTACAGTCGCCCTGCAATACTTAGCTCCAGTCATATTAGTTCTGTTTTTGTCATTATCTTGGCTCTCTGTTGGTAGGTTTATCTTGCTTGTCTTTCTCTAAAGCATTCATCTTTAATTATTACTCTTTGAAGTGATATTTGAAATTATTCTGCAATAGGTTTTTGTACATATTTCCATGCATTTTAATTTACATTTAAACTTAACCTTAGAGGAAAAAAATCCCCTTGAATGATTTTTGAGTAGATTTCATTTTCACGTGTACTTTTCTCAAGCACGTTGGCAGTTTGGCATCTCATTTGGCAATAACGTCACTTTGCAAGGACATTCCTTTAGTGATTAAATTTTTGTTCCAGATGCCAGCTCATCGATTCCTGCTTCGAAGTTATTCAATAAAAGTTCGAGTAGCTCGGCAGTTTTTTCTGAAGGAACAGAATACACATTGATTTTACGCAGAGTGTTTAGTTGTGGTGAACTTGTCCATGGACTCGTTTCATACTTTATTTGGTGGACGTTGCTTACATTATTTAGTACATCAGCCTTTGGCGTATGTTATTTAAGAACTTTTAGCAGATAATTCCTTATATTGTGTGTTTTTAGTCGGTTTGAGCGTTTAGATTTATGTGGACTTTTTTGGGTCTTTAAGGTAGATTTCCATGTCATCATCATTTATCTGATTTGCAACTTTACTTCATGAATTGTTTCTATTTATTCCTATTGTCATTTTCAGAATCATAACAGTTTTTATATCGATAGTTTACTTCAAGTTGGAATTCTCCAGATATGCTTCCCCTGCTGGTATTTAGAGGCTCCGTGCTCTTTTATGTAGCAGTACAAAGCATAGCAGGCGAGTTAGTTGTTCAAGTAGGTTCAATCACGAGCTTACGTGTAAATTTCGTATGTGATCCCAATTGTTTTGATAAGGTAATTGCAGTAGAGATCGAATTATGTTAAGTATAATTGTTATTTAGCAATACAGTATTGTCTGTCTGATTTTGTTTATACGTTGAATGTCTAGTGACTTTGAGTTAGACTTTTACACACAATCATTGACATTTGATTTGTGACATTTGATTTTTGACACTTGATTTGTGAATCTTGATTTATGCAGATCATTTCCTTTAACTGCTTGTTACTTTCTTAGTTTCCTGACTTGACGCGTAATGAATCACTCTGATTCTTACAGCAAGTTCAGCATACCTCCATACTAACAATAATAGCCAAAACCTGCCTCGTATTCAATAGATACCTGTAACAATACAGTGATTTTTCTGGGATGCTAATCTATTGGATACAATCTTCACCTGCCAGTAAGTGCAGTATTAAAGTTATTGATTAGACAAACAGATGTTCGTATGATTTGTTGTATTTCAACTTTATTAGTGTATGTAGAGAAAGAGAGAAAGGAAGACAATAAAACATTGAGGCCATTATCATATTGGAATTTGATTTCGAAAAAAGAAGTTGAATCTATATCTAGTTTTCTGTTTAAAATGGTCTTTGAAGTTGCCCTAAAATATCATCACCAAATGCCGACCTTTGCTGGAAAGCTGTGTTGCTAGTTCCCTGGTATCCAGGTGCTGCTGAAAATTGCCGTTGTTGCGGTGGCATAATCGGATGTGAATGATGTTGTTGAAACTGTGAATTCTGCATCATATTCTGTTGATAAATTTGATGCTGTTGTTGCTGCTGCTGCTGCTGCTGTTGCTGTATTTGTGAGTGGCGTGCGGCGTCAATTCTATCAACAAGGCGGCCAGCAGGGAACATTTCGCCGCGTTTGATTACTTCTAAGGCCGCAGCGATATTTCCTTCAATGAGAAAATAGCCATTTCATACACAATTCTTACGAAATTGAATTACTGTATTCTGAAGAGACTTCATCCATATATGGTGTACACATTTTTTTATAATAAAGTACTCCATAAGACATTAGTATTCCACAGCTAAAGAAATTCAGAAAATTCCGTAGGAAAAGTGGGTAAATGAATAATTGCATGATTATTATTGACTTATGGCTACCAAAGAGCAAAGTACCATTTGTTGGTAACTTGGTACAATACCACTCTACATCAAATCGCATAACTTAGGTATGGAAGAGAGACAGCAAGTCATTAATTTGCAAAATGGAAATTTACCCACTTTACCCCTGGTGACCATACTGAATTTTTCAGACCTGAGAAAGTCGATAAGTTCGTACACATTAAAAATTCTAATTTTAACGCAAGGCCATCACCTCTTATTAAATTCGTGTGTATTCCTGTGTTAATATATGTATTCAAGTGGTCCGTTTGGGCAGTGCCTGCCTGTCTGTCTAACACTGTTGTGTTACACAAACTAAAACCTTTTTTTGCCAAGACGGTCTTGAGATAGTTTTAGTACTGACATCATGAAAGAACTAAGAAATTGTCCGTACTGGGTAAAAAAACAACTTTCTTATAAAAGTTTTATACCATAAGAACAGAGAGAAGGGTAGAAACCAAAGCATACAGAACAGACACGCCCGCCATAAACTTGCACGGGCCCTTGGTGAATGGAAAAATTATGACCCAGATGACGTTATTATGAAACTAAAGTTTCCAAGTAATTTCACAGCCTTTTGAGGCCCCTCTCAGGTTTTGAGCCTAGGGCATTTTCCCTCCTCTTTGCAGCCAGGAATATAAATATAGGTGTTGTTGTAAATAGTGTTACAGTGATTGTTTCCAATTGATTATATTAGTCACTTCGATCGAAAACGAAAGATGTCTTATTGAGTTTCAGGTAAACTCTGATAGAAACATTGCGATAATACCTCTTTTAAATTAGATTCTTATCTGTCAAGTAAGTGGAAATTGAATCGAAGAATCAAGAAAGGATATTTGATTTATCATGCAAGAAATATTTAAACAACAAAGAATTCACAATAATAGGACTGATCTGATCTGAAGTTCACCATTTACTATGACTGTATACTTCTGCTGTGTTTCATGAGTTCTTACTGTAAAGGTGTAAAACACGAGAAAACATCTCAAGGGAGCACAGTTGGTGTGAAACAGTGCTCCATGGAGGTTTCCATAATTGCGCTGCTCGAATCTCGTGAGAATGCCTTAACTGTTGAAACTTTGAGCGAATGTCACTGCTTGTCAAGATACTTCTAGGCCTAAGCAAGACAATCTTTGAATCTTGCCTTATAGCACGTGCTGATGCGTAGCAACTACACTATGTGGTTTTATGAAACAAGTTTGCCTGTCTTGAAGATACAGTTGCCAACAACTGAGTAAGTTGAATTTCATTTTTGTAAATGTTCCACTAAACTAATGCATGTTTCTTTACAGTACAAAGTAAGCGCTCTTAGCCAAACGTGATAACTTGCAAAGTAACCTTCGGCATACATCCCTCCCAAATTACAAATGAGTTATTCGTAAGTTTCAGTACAAAGCAGTGAAAATACTAACCTGCTTGCAGTTCAATATACGCAGACAGTAAAATAGCGTGGGTTGAAACGAAATCTGGTATTTTTAAACCGGCCATCTACAAGGAGATATGATAATATTTAGCGATATCGCATGCTAGTAGATAAAAATGATACTATGTGATGGGCTGAAAATAAACTGATACAATAAGTTTATGATACAGTATTGACGGGATATTACATATTGATAATGGCATTGAATTCTTTTAGTGCTAAATGTTTAACGTACTGTATCATGATAACGATATGAGTGATGTTTGATATGAAAGTGCAAGTTGCACCAAAGATGTAAATGCTACTGTACGAGATACAGCAGTTCTTGAAGAAAGTTTTTCTATCTTATTATTACTTGAATATGAATGATAAAAGAATGACTTCTTCACAGAAACGAGGAGACATTCGTATTATTTTCTTTTAAGTTGTCAGCTGGTTGATGTGATAATGATTGATATGGTAATGATGTGATGTGATATTACACACTTTTTTTAAATAAACCTGGCGGAAGTTTCCTAGAGGATAAAAGGGTTTCCAAAACTGTAAAAGATGAATTCTAAAGTTTCGTAACTCTTTTCTTGTAGTTATAAAAGTTTAATAATTTCAGGGGTATAGTACTAGGTTTCCGATGCTATGATATGATATGATATGATCTATGATATGATATGATATGATCTATGATATGATATATGATATGATATGATATGATATGATATGATATGATATGATATGATATGATATGATATGATTGATATGTATGATATGATATGATATATGATATGATATATGATATGATAAGATATGATATGATATGATATGATATATGATATGACATGATATATGATATGCTATATGATATAACATGATATATGATATGCTATATGATATAACATGATATATGATATGCTATATGATATAACATGATATATGATATGATATGATATGATATGATATGATATGATATGATATGATATGATATATGATATGATATGATATGATATGATATGATATGATATGATATGATACAAGATATAGGATATATGACATAATTGATATGATATGATACAAGATATAGGATATATGATATATGACATGATTGATATGATATGATACTATATGATTTATGACATACATGATATGATATATGATATAACAGAAGTTATGGTGTATTATATGACATATGATACGATACAGTTCATATGATATCATATGCATGACCCCAGACCCTTTTCACATGTAAAAAGGAATAAGATTAGATGTTTATTATTATTACCTGTTGAATGACACGTCTTGCTTTATCATACTCTTTCCGTAAACTAAACGCACACCCTAAATTAAGGAGCATAATAAATCTTGCTTCTATTGCATTTTCTGGAAAGAACTCTGTATTTTTCCCTGTCAAAAAAAACAATTTGCAATAGAATAACAGCTAAGACATAATATCTACAACTAGAAAAATCCCACATGAACAAGTACATAGGAGAATGGCAGACTTGAAATTGAATGAACTTTAGAATTGGAAGCAATTCTGCAATACACCTCGCAGGCTTTCCCCTTCGCTCTCTTACCTCGTGAGTTATGTCTGTATTTGAATGGCATCAATAAAGCACGAGTAACCGGGTATTCGCGCAAAATATAATGTGTTCTTGTAAATTAAAAAGTTTAGCTGAAATTCTTCTATGTTTGCATCTCTAAGATTTCTTCCAAGGACTTCTACAAAAATCATAGGCATAGGAAGGATGGGATGGGGCTGCAATCCCGATAGTGGAAAAAAGTCTTTTTCATTGGGACAATTTCTTCAGAAAAAACTGTAGCTATTATGGGACATAGCCAATCAGCACAACACGGCTTGATAACAATCGACATAAACACATGGAATTTAAATGTACGTTAGAAAACTATCGTCCTTCCGGCATCCTGGCCGCTCTTCTTCTTCACTCGGGTAGGACAGTTTGCAGCACCCCTAAATTTTAATCAAGTCTTCTTACAATCATGAAAATATTCACAGAATTATTGATAAATCACAACATTTCATGAAAAACGAAAGTATTACTGAGAATGATATAATGGTTTAATCTGAAGAACCGAAATCCACCTTGCTGTTTATCGACGGGAATTGATTCTAAAGATGTCGATATATCTGTGATATTTTCTGGAGAGAGTTCTGAAATCGCTTCTGTAATCTTGTCTAGCTTTATTAGTGATTCTGCAGCATACAGGTGACCAAGATATCTAAAATGACAACAATAAGTGAAATCTCTTTCTTCTTCATAAATTTCTCTCTAGTTAAAATAGCCTATGCACGGTGGTAATATTTCTTAGCAAAAACTTCTTCGAAGACCTTCAGTAGTAACAAGGGGAAATAAGTAAAGAGTAATAATTTAGCAAGCAATATTCAAGTTCAAAAGGAAGACTAGCACGATTGTGCGAAGAGGCCATAAGTGAACTTTATTTAACATGATATGGTAGGGCAAGTGGCTCCTGCATAGTTCGGGAAAAATGAAATGGTTCTCATTTTACGATTTCATGGCAAATCAGCGCACACTGCTATCAAAACTTGACCAAATGACCTTCAACCGAATCGTTTTCATTGAAAATAATTGCCTTCCTTGAAGCTACACCAGGTAGGATTTTGAGAAGACCTTCCGTAGCTATTCTGAGACTCTTTCGCTTTGGGGGTAGCCTATGAGGCAAGAAGGTTAGTTTCAGGCTCTGAAAAAATTTCTACAACATATTAAATGAAGTGAAACTAACTTGTAAGCACCAGGCAGCAGCGGTTGAGCAAGGAGTTCGCTTGAGTAGTCTAACGCTTTAACATAATCACCTAAACCAAGCGCAATGTAGGCACGACATGAGATGGCTGACAACCTGCATAAAAATATACATGAATACTCCACTGCCAAAGTTCAAAACAGCAACTACATCAAAGTCTCATCAAATGCTATAACTGGTAATTTAAGGTCAATGGCATTTAAATTTCAAATGGCTCATAGGTCCTGGTTCTGAACTGACTGACTGTAGTCCGGCCATCATCAGGCAGTGTCACTGATGCGAAACAAAGGATGGAAATAAATTTCTGATAACTTCAAGTCTGTTAAAATCCGTCAATTTATAAAAAGAATGTCGGTTCACACTGACACAGCCATCTTTCAGCTCCTTGCTTAGATCGGGCAGGTAATAAAAGTACAAAATCTAATGTAGCCTTATCTCTCTTACATAGCGCAAAAAGAAAATTCAGCTCTCAATTCACAAACAAAATTTTGTAGAATACGGGCAGAAAAAATGACAGAAAAGCAAAGTTTAGTAAAGAACACATAAAAATATACAAGAAAATATCCTAGAGCATTATGACTGGAGAAAAAACTCCACCTCATTCTGTGAATTTCCTGAACAGACATCGGCTCCCCAGGCAAATCTCTAGTTAGATGAGCACCAAGTGCAAATGATTTCCTGAAAAAAAATAGATTCAACAAGCAGTTTGAACAAGCGGATAAAGGAGCGGAGAAGGGATAGAAATAGCAACGAAGTGACATAAAGAATCTTAAGAGACAAATTGACATATTAATAACTAGCATTAATGTATGGAATTGCATCCCAGCAGCCGAAGGAAAGAGCACTAATAAATGATTTATACAGAAACTCATCGAATATGAACTTCACAAAAAACATGTATAGTTGAAACGCAATGCTGTGATAGAAATGGCTGGTTCTGTATCAGAACACAACAAAATAACACAAACACTAGTGAAAGAAAACAATGTTAACTTACTCAGTGTACTTCTCTGCTCCTTGGGGATCTTGCATTGAAGATTTCAGTACCATAAAAGCTTTCTCGACCTCAGTCGGGTTTGGCAGCAATCCCATTGCATTTGATAGGCACAAATTGCCGAATTCTATCGTGGGGGCGGGCATAGCTGACGATTGGCTTTCATGTCTATAAAAGGACATGAAAGTGACCTGTTTACAATAATCAAAGGCTTCTAGTGGAAAAAACACCACTAAAGTAGAAAAAAACGCAAAGAAAAAAGCACTAGAAATCATTTAAATCTACTACCTGTGAACTTTGTTAACATCATGAATTGGTGATAGTACAATCTTCCTATGTGGACCAGATCCAATTACTCCACGTACGTAATTGTTCTTCTTTGCTGGACTACGAATGATATCCCTTTGAAACTAAAAATCCAGGGATTCAGTTGATGACGTGAAATGCAAAGAAAAAGTCGAATAAGAAGGAATAAAAGATCATCCAATTGAATTAGTATATTATAGAAAAGGTTGTTAATCAAAGACAACATAAGTTCAAAGGAATAAGTAATAGTGAAGAGAAATCAAGGAGCAAGAATGAGCATAGAAACGAAAATCGAAAAAAAAATTACTAGAGTAGCAATTGACGCAACGATCACCACATAATGACGATGATAATCAGCTCAGGGATAAGCCTAAAATAGTGCACTTAATCCCAAAAAATACATCTAAATTAAAAATTTCGCCACAACACCTGTTGATGCACCATGATACATGATTCTGCCAGTCGCAGCCAAAATCTTGGATGACATTCGAAAAGATCATTTGCTTCCATAAAACAATCAAATGCCGCTACCGGTTTACCAGAAAAGAGCAACTGTACACCCATATTGTAGATGATCTCACTTCGTTTATTCATAGTTAGTGTATGAAGTGGCCTACCAGAAAGCTGATGGTCTACAATACAAAAAAACGTAACATGGGAACAATAATCATAATTTATTTACAGTTTGCTGGAAGACCAACAAATTGCTAATAAAAGCCAATGCTCTATTTACAATATTTAGGAAAATAAAAATTACAAGTGTGGCTATTAGATCCAAATTCTCTCCAATTTTTTGTTTTCGTTCTGAGCTTATTATCACTTTTGTAGCTTTATATCGGCCTTGAAGCCTATTCAAAACCATGAAATGAAAGAGAGTCATTTCCATATCTATTAGTCTGAGACTTAGGAAGCTGCGGGAGATCCTCTAATAATGAGAAATATACAAGAATTTGTGTGCAAAAGAACTCTCATAGAAAGAATGCCACAAAAACCTCTGTTTCTTCGTATAGTATTCAAATTCTATTGAATTTTCCTAATGTAAAATCTAAGAAACCAGTGGCCCTATTCCCTCCTAGAACAAGGTTTTCTCTTTCTAATTTACTCTCAGTATGTACATTTATTGAATCACACTACGATTTGCTTATAAAGTAGCACGTCGGCCCTTTGGTATTACTCATTACCTGCGCAATGGATTGGGTGAGAGGCTGGCCAGATGAAGGCATGGTTTGAGCAACTCTAACGGCAAATAAACCTTAGTTAAAAACTGGCATCCAAACCATAGTTATCTGCTACGATGAAGTACTTCACGGAAGGAGAACAAACCTCCTCGCACACGTTTAATTTCAACTTCTTTCTTGCTCCTAGGATTGCACACTTTTGATTCAGAAACCCAATCTGCGTTATTCAAATGGATATGAACACAACGCTTGACAATAACATAGAACTTCTAACAAGTGCAATGTACGAATGCTCCCTCTATATTAAACTGGTAAAGGTCATTGCCTTCTTCCGTCTAATCATATAGGCTACCACCCACAGATACGTTTCGGCTCCAATCTTGCAAGAAATATAAGAAAATCTGAAACATAAGAGTTGAACGGCAAAACAAAAAGACACTCGACATACTCTTTTCAATCTGTGGTAAACTCTTCATTGCTTGGATATTCTCTTCTAGCGCTTTCCTTGCATAGAATACACCAAGATTATATTTCTTCATTTTAAAATGAATGCAACTTAGGTTATTGTAGAAAAGTGTTGGCAAAGACTGGCCCCTGCTTGCAACCATTATCTGCAATGGAGCACTGTTTAGCAATTTGATTGCTTTCGGGTAATTCTCTCTAACGTATTCATAGTTACTTTTCAGGAACAAGGCATCTGGATTCTGAAAAGATGCAAATGACTATTAAAACATCCTATGTATAAGGAACTTATATTGTTATATGTCAATTTTCTCAACTATTACGATACGAAGAATACATTATGTAAACAGCAAATCTTCCTTGTAGAACATCGAAAAGCATAAGACACTTACATTAGCATTAATATTTAGGACAGACTTTATCTCACGCTTGCATTCTTTTAATGATCTCCGAAATAAATAGAGTCTTGATTTCGCCTGGGAAATAGAAATGGAAGTGCATGTGTGGTAAATATACATCAATTTGACTGTTTAATAATTTGAATCACAATTTACCAGTTAAATCAATTCAGAATCAGGGGAATTGCATCTTTTCAATAGAACATGATATGAGGTTTCTGGGCTCCTGGTAAGCTTTTACGATACCTGTTAAGGAACATAATGTGGAAAGAGAGCTCCAGCAAAAACATAAATCGACAAACAGAGGGGGTCAAGCAAAACAGTTGCAGACAGACACTAAACGCACAAAGGCAAATTGTTAAAGGCAAATCTTTATTTGTATTTCAGCATAATAATCCAAATCTTGTTAAAATTGCTACCATATAAAGTTGCAGTCTGCAATCTTCTGGAATTTCCTTAGTTGCTGAAAGTCGACTAGATGAAATTCCATTTCCCCCCTGCTGGTCCCCTTGTTTTGCTTCAATTTGTTGTGCATGCGCAAAGCTCTTTGGTGCAAACAAGACTTCTTCGATGTACTTCAGCATCCCATAAGCTTGATCATTCTAAAATAAGAACAACTCAAAAATTAACACTATAGCTCTGAGAAATCATGAAAAATCACTTAAAAAGAGATCAATTGCATCTGATATGGTGATAGAATCAACTACAGTATTTCCTCAAAAAATGCCACGGCTTATCTTTTGCCTTGAGAGAAACTCTTTGGTCAACATCTGAATTGCTTTGCATTTGAGCAGTTAAACTATGACAATCTTTTTTCATACCTTTCCAGTTATCCAGACAAATTTTGAAAATTGTCGTAGCTTGTTCCAGAAAAAATACAGTTGTGAAGCGCAATGAGAAGGTCCTTTCCTATAATGTCACAACAACTCATCGCTAACAACTGTCACAGATTATTTTCAAAGTTGGTCTATTTTTCTGTCGATGACTAACTTACTGTAGCTTACTCTTGGAATAAACACATTTTCAAACGTAGGCCTAATTTCGAGGAAATATTTTATGTGTAGATATGCATAAATTAAGTCTAGCAGTGGCCAACTTACTTTGAATGTTGTCAAGTAAAGCTCCACAAGAAAGAAGCAGACTTTTTCTGCAAGATAGTCATCTGCAAGGAAAAAGAGCACAGCAGAGTACTTAGTTTGCGCAATGAATATACGTAAACTTAACTTTACATCTGCCATATCTGACAGTGCAACATTCGAGCTGCAAAAAATGTAACGGTATAAATCATCTGACCATACTTGTTCAGACATATATAACAACTTTGTCATTGGGTAAGCACGATCGTCAGTCTTGTGTAAACAAAAAGAGTTCATTTTCTCACTAGGACTCTTCAAGTACACAATGGTGAATAGGTGCTAATTGGCCAATCATAGGGCCAAATAGACGCATTATTCATCATACAACGTGTATCCGCATCTGGCTATACATTTCAGTTCACCTTTCGGTCGTTATCCGACGTTTCATACTCTCACAAGTGTCGGACCAAAAAAGCTTTCAGTATGCCAAAAGAATATTCCCGCTTTTTCGTGCTATAGTGAAGTTCTGTAGTACCAACAGACTTTTCATATATAAAAACTCTTAAGACTATGTTGTCATATATTCAAAATTCAACTCATCATCTACCTGCAGTTATAATTACTCTATAGTCTACAATTAACCTGTAGCCAATTCTGTTGGCATATGATATCTCTGTTTACAAACACTAACTACCAATGCAAAATAACAGTTACTTACCAAGTGGTTCAATGATCTTAAAGAGCCTTTCAATGATGTTGATAGCAGCTTTGGGCTGATTCAGCTAAAATGCGGAGGTTGGCACTATACTAATTGCAAACAACATAATAATAATAATAATAACAACGAATTTTAACAGGACAAAATCTTCAACAATTACAAACAATTGCTGTTATCACTGTTTGTCCTGTAAAAAGAAAGGGCCTTAAAAAGAAAACATAAATACATTACAATTGCAAGTCTAAAAGCAGTTTTATATTATTAATATGGTAAAATCTTATACATATATATTGTTTATAATCTACCTTTCATTGAAGCGCATTCGAAAGTACTCGAACGCGATTGGACACGCCATTCCATGGAAAAGGTATGCGAAGGAATTATTACATATTCACGTCATAATACAAGCATCGCACGCTGGAAAACATTTGCTTCCTCCTCGAAATTAAATATTTGCTTCCCTCCTGCTTAGTTCTTTCTTCTTAGTTCAATTAAATACTTGACGATTTAAGGTAATTTGAACGGAGAGTAAATAGGATACAAGGAAGCAAATTTTCAAAAAAATCCCAGTTTTATGCTTTAAGGTTCTGAATATGGGATAATTTTTCTCCGCGTCAAAGCCTGTATAAACTCATTTAAAATAAGATAATATACTTGAGTATGCATTCAAACATTCGACAACGGAAGCCACTCGCCAAAAAACAAGCGCAGGGTCTGGTGTGGTCTGGATTGGACATTAAAGTTCAGAATTCAGTAGTGCTATTGTAGCATAAAATGTGAGCTGGGTTGTGGCTCATGAACAGAAAATGTAGGAAGTTCACATTAGGATCTCAACAGTCTATACTTTTCCCGTAAATCGAAGTTAATACATCGCACACAATTCTTTACTCAGCGGCTTTTATGGTATGCAATGCGTTGCATGTGAACCATTTTCCTCGCGGAGAAAGAGCTTTAGTTTACATGTTTGATACTCATACTTTCATACACTGACACTTAAGATTCCTGTAGCAGATGCATTCACATAGGCACGATAAGAACTAATGAACAATTAGAAATTACTAATGAACAAAGGAACTATTGTAATGAGGAAGAATCAGCAGGAAGCTATGGTCTTTGAAATAAATGAAAAACTATTGAAAATCAAAAGGAACCATTCCTGACTTCTAGCAACTGCTCTACAAATTTCTTCAATTTATACTTACACAAGACCTATTAAGAACAGTTTGCTGCAAGTAGCTAATTCCAACTATGCATATTATATCTTAGTATACATAGCAATACAGTTCCACGTTTAGGACGTTCACCACAGCATATGTTGAAATGGAAACTATACATACATGATAGTGGATAACTCCTTCATTGTAAAGGAGAAAACATAGACCAATATTCTCCAACTCATCATTTGAATTTGAGGCTTTGTGAGATAACTAGTGGGGGAAAAGAGCAATGATATATACTTAATCCAAAAAAGACGAACAGGTAGGGAGACAGAGAACCAGACATAAAGGCAGATAAAATGGCACAGACAGAGACAAACATACCTATGCAGAGCAGGGGCACAGTGTGATGGTCTTTTCTGAGGGGGGGGGGAGCAAATGTAAAAACTTTCCAACAATTGCCTTCATTAAAGTCTCTCAAATATGATAATAGTGGTCAGGGCCAATGGGACCTCTAATAGTTCTAAGGGAATGCAGCACCCCCTTATCTTCTTATTCCTAAATCCCAAAACTAACTATATAGCAAAATGGATATCAAATCATGATCCTACTGAATTAAACATATTCTTTTTTTGATCAATAATCATGAGCTTCTTCAACTGAGGACTACTGTAAAATAAAGGGGCACAATGGAATTAAAGGTCTAAGCTAAACACCCTAAAATGAGTGAGGGTGCTACCAGTTGCATGACCAGGGTAAATGAAGGGGAATACGAGCTTAGAGGGGGTTTGGGGGCCACAGGAAAATGTTTAAGGCAATGCCTTTAACTTTGGCTTAGGTTGTATTGCAAGCATATCATGCTTACAATTTGACTTTCAAAGGAATCCTCATAACCACGTGGCACCAAAGTGGGACAACAACTGCTCTTCCCCTCCATACCTATCCATGTCCATACCACTGGCTAATATGAATTGATACTGTGTGGATAATTAACTCAGTTAGCAATCTAGGAGGACCCACCATGGTTAGGTCCAACATGGGAGAGGGTAGTAGCCTCCTACCCATCCCCCCAGCCACTGTGCCACTATCACAGAGATATTTACTTAATAGAAGTAGTAAATAGGTACATATTTAATGGAAATAGTAAGCCAATATTGAGCTATCAACCTGCTTTTTTACAATTGATATATGCTTCCTCAGTTCATCTGTTCTACAGAAATTTGACTGATAGTACTCAGCAACTGTTTTGTTCAGTAGTATCCTTGCATCATTGGGCTTTAGATCTAACAGCTTTTTTAACAATGAGAGACATTCATCAAACCGGGAGCTCTTGAATTCAGTTAGTGCTTGACCTGACAAATTTTGTTCCAGTTCACTATCTGTTGAGTTTTCCTTTCTTTGACTTGTCATCATTTGTTATAATTAACATATGTCATAAGGATGCAAGTCTTGGTTCCTAAAATACATCATAATATTTTACCTGGTTTAGCCAAGAATGTCACACATCTGCTCAGTTTCAAATAAATTCTGGAGAATGGACATAAACTCTAGTCTACACTTTCACATCAAACTACCATATATAGTTGATTATAAGTCAAATCTTTAGTTCACATTTTAAGCATTAAAATCATGGGGTCGACTTATAGTCAAATAACCTACTTGCACACATTTTTTCACACTACCTCACTCTGAATTCTGATCATTTTTCTTACATCATTTCTTATGTAAGTGGTAACTGTGTCAAATTTTGGATGTTACAGTATGTCCATCCTTATAAATTTACATTTTCATTTTATCATGCTCTTTCTGTCATATCTATGCAACTGGTAGCCATCTTACCAGAACTCCAAATTGAAATTTGTAATAAACCATGAAATTGAATTTGTGTTTTTCTTTCTTTCTTTCGAACCCCAGCTATTGCATTTCAACGCAAACCCTTTCATGATTTTTTAATTTTTCTCATATACTGGTACAAAATCCGAAACTCAGGGGTCGACCTGTATTCAGGAATTTGTAAAATTAACGATGTTTCTCTCCACCCTGGGGGTCGACTTATAACCGAAGTAGACTTATATAATCGAGCATATACACAGTAGGGCTTTATTGTCATTGTTTCAAAACCCTTAACTTTTACATCAATCAACTCTGCACCAAAATACATCACTAGTCCTTTCAAACAGCTCTGTTCTATACATACATATACACACATACATATGTACATACACGTGAGTGTACCTCTCGAGAGTCAATATTCTCAGAGGAAAAACATTTAGTGCACTTGGTATGCAAAGCTATGATCAGAAGATTTGCCTATGTAAAATATAGATAACACAATGCCTACCATGTAATCAAAGTAGTTTTCATCAGAGTGTACTTTTACCAGCAATCACTGTACAAAAACGTCAATAAAACTTAAGTTCATTTAGGGCATATACACACTGGGCACGAAGGCTAGGCCATACTGGACTCTTATTCAAACCGAGGCTTCGTGGTCCCATGACACTTTTCGATTTGTTCACTTCCACGAAAAGATAACGTAGGTTTCCGGAATTTGTAAGACGCAAGAGTAGAATATAGAAGTGAGGGTCATTTACAATTCTGGCATCGTTTGCGAAAGTAAAATACCGCTAGAAGTACTTGCCACAGGTATGCGTATTTTCTCAAGTGCAGTTTTTGCTTCTTTACTTCAGCGATATGTAGTGTCAATGAATCGGAGGCATTTGAAGGGAGCTTAATACACATACATGTACCCACGTTACAGGCAGGTGGGCCACGGTTTTACTGCTATTAGGTGTCGAATATCAACTATGGAATCCTGCACCTTGGAGGCGTATGTTATCATATCGTCTGAGCACCCTTGGGACACATAGTGAGGAGCTAGAAGCCTCGAATATTGACTTGGTTGAAGGGAGCAGAGGTCCCGAGACATAATATAACGTCTATCCCGGAGAGGAACTATTAATGCTTCGAGCTCATTTTTTGCACGAGCATTCTGGGGAATTTCGCTTCTTGGTTAGTGTTTTCATGGTGTCTCAGAGATATTCCGCGCGCACTGGGACGAAAAGTATCTTCAACTGTCCTGGCTCACGTCACTACAGACTCTACACATTTTTTGATGAGGAACATCGTTTATAAAGTTTTGAAATTAAATGAAACTGAAACTGAAACTTTATAAGGAACCTGCATAGAGAAGGAAAGAAATTATAGGAGCTACAGACAGATCCCTAAAGAGTTTTTAAGTTTATAGATATCTTCATCACTGCAAACAATTCTTTTAAGAAGCCAATTCCATTCAATGCAATCATGTTCATGTGAATTGTGTGCATCCCATTTAACAACTATTTTTAGCAACAATTTGCAGCATTATTCCAAATATCAATTTTGCTTCCTTATGTCCTATTGTCAGGGGACTAAGTGCGCAGGTAAAATTACATAACTATTAAAAAAAGTTGTTGATGCTACAATCCTGCAGAAAGAAGTCAAGAAATAAAGATCTTTATGAATTTGAGCTAGATTGTTTATAACAGAAACACGTATATAACTTTATTTAATGGTTAAATCTACAATTTGTTCTTAGTTCTCATTCACACAGTTTCATTTCATATTAAGGTTTTGGTCACAGTATGGCGTCTGTAAACAGTATCAGTATTGTGGTGCTTGTTTTTATTGGTTTTCTGGCACAAAGTCATGGTTAGTTCATTTAAATTCATCACTGCACTTTTTTGTGTACTATAAGAAATTAGTACAGATTTAAGATTGTTTCTAGTCCCTGTGATATCATTGTGTCTTCCAAGTTATTACATTTTACTTTTTTCTGAAATTGCAATTTTATCTTCACTTTTGGCTTTTTGAAACACCTCCATGCTCTGCTATTTGCTTTTGTTGCAATTTGAAACTATTTTGAAGTCCATGGTTTTCTTGGCTACCTGAACTTCAGACAACCCCCACCCCCCCATTTACTGAACCCATTGGTTACATTATTAGAACAATATTCCTCCCCATATTTATTAGAATTCCCTTGTATTATGTACCCAACTGTATGCTGTATGTTGCTCCATTTTTTACAATTTTACTATGAACATTCCATTTTCTGGAATGGATTCCAATATGGAAATGCTCTCAGAGCTTATTTTTCAGTGGGAAAAGTTTGCTGATATGAATAATGGCCACTTTTGGTAATTTGAAGGCAATCAGATGTTATGAAAATCAAACTTAGAAATCTCATTTATCAAGCAACCCAACTATCATCTAAAAAGGGATAGTACCATCTGAAGTTTTATATCGTATATAGAAAGGGGTAAAGGGAGCTGTTTAATTAAGAAACTGATTTGTATAGCTTCCAGCTGTATGGACCTTTTCAATGCAAATGTGATTGAAGTAACATTCCTTCACTTCTTTAGGAGTTTCGTCCCAGAGCAGTACTGCCAAAAGTACTCTGGAGAGCACCACTGTTTATTCCAAAGGACCTAAACCTGATCCTAAAACTCTGACTTCTGTTGACCCTACACATGCCACATCACATGCCCCAGCTAGCAGTGCCTTCAATGTAAGCATTATTCCTTCTATTGCCCCATCTTCCTTTAATACCCCATCCTCCTCTGCTTCACAATCTTCTTCTCATACACCACCCATTTCTTACTCCTCAAGCTCCCCAGTTAATCCTTCCTCTGCCGGTTCTTCACACCCTCTAGATAGTTCATCCACCCATATGGCTCCATCTTCAGATTCTAGTACTCTTAAATTGCCAAATTCTACCTTCCCAGTCTCTCCTTCAATCAATGCCACATCTGTGAGTGGTACTGCCACTCCATCCTCAGGGGTTGCGCCAAGTTCTTCACCATCAAAAGGGACAAGCAGCCACATTACACCATCAAAATCCTCAAAGCCACACCCCTTTCCAAGTACTAGCCCACCAAAAGGTGAGTTTGATATCAGTTGTACAATTTTATTGTGAAATTGTTATATGAAAGTTAGTTCCATACTTAATTCTATGAAGGTAGTTTGTTTTTGATTCTAAGATATGGAAGCTTATTGGGCTAGTGGGCATACATTGAGCATTGTTAGACAATTTGGATATTTGTGCATATAAGTATAGATATAATTAACCCAGATGCTCTTGGCTCCTATGGGAAATTCATTTGAACAGTTGATATTCTTTTTCTGGTATGTAAAATTACTTCCATATATATTGAAATGTGGTTTTCTGGGTGTCTTTGAGTAAAGCTGTTTTATTTCATTAAATTGTGCTTGTGTTCAAACCCTTTCTTGTTTGCTTTAAGAAAAGCTTTCTCTGTTTACTAATATGAAATCATTACTACTTGGTTTTCTTTGGAATATTAAGGCTCAGTGCATAGTAACAGTTCAGTTCAGTTATTTATTCATCAATCAATCTTAAGTACAATTCTACAAATATAACTATACTACAACTAATTTACAAGACAGCCAACATTACTAAAAAACTTACACTACTACAAATACTCAAAAACTTATCATAATTGTAATACGCATGCACTATAAAAAATTCAACAATACTAAATAGAAAACACTACTACGCCAACAAAAACTCTACATGATTGTATTTACAATTTACTGATTAAGGAGGATTGTCTTCAAAGTAACAAAGCATTGTCTTCTGACTCAATTTGTGATGTGAATCTTTGTTGCTAGACTTAACAATAATGTATTTCTATGATTTTTTATAGTATATGTAGACTGGAAATGTCACTTTATTTGCATTTCAAAGTGTATCATTAACCATTGGTTGCATTAGAAAATAGACCTGGTTTCTTAATTAAGTTAGAAGATAGAAAGCAAGGATTGTATTGTGTATTTTCCCTTGAATTATATAAAGCACTATGGTGTTGAAATAGGATCAATGTTTTGTAGTGATTGTGGAATGTGGCGAGGAGTGTAAATCATTGAAGAAAAGACTCTGGGCTGCTGGTGTGTTTGCAGTTTTGCTCGGTTTGACAACTCTGGTTTTCATGTTTCTCCTCTTCCGGCAATGCAAGATCTCCAGAGACTACAATGATCCAGCCTTATCTCGCCTGATATAAGGAGTAAACAAAGAACATTAAGTGCCATATTAAAGTTGTTTTACATGGTTTTCATGACAGTTAGCTTGATGCACTTTCTTGTAGATTTTTAGCATTGGGTTCAAGGAAGGATCAAATACAACTTTCTTGATGTGCTTACTTTGAAAACATGCTGTAATCCTATGTCCTTTAAGATTTCTAGGAACTTTGAAATGTTAATGCACAGAAGAGTTTTGAATATTCATGCTAGATTGAAAAACATTGAAATTACTGATCTGGGAATTCTGTTCTTGATACAACAAAATCAAACCTCAGGGGCTGTTCAATAATTACATCACACCTTGGGGGTAGGTGGTTATGCACATTTTTCATGATTCTCCATGAAGTTAAAGTAGGGGTGGGTGTTACTTGATTGAAGTCCATGGCACCACAGTAAATGTTTTTTGCTAGCTCTTTGTTTTGACTTTATTAATTAATGTGCTCTTGGCACCTTCAGGTAAATTTTGCAAGAAAATTTTACTGCTTCACCAAGAGCTAGTTAATGCTTATAAGAAAAGATTCATGTGTGAAAAAAGACATATAGCTATTGTATAACTATCTTTACTTCTTCACCTTTCCTTTTATTATTTTAAACTTTCAGTTTGCATGGGAAGGGGTGTTTGTGCTAAGCATGATGCAATACAAATGGGATCTTGTGAACAAGTGTGACAGATTGTGATTTTGGGGAGTGGAGAATCCAAACAAGGCATTTTAGCTTGACACAGTTATTGAACAGTCCCTCCTGAGTTTTAAAACTGCTTTTGGGGTGTTTTGTTAATAGAAAGTAGTTATTTTATTTGCACATTTTTGTTTCCTTTTTTGCTACAGAGTAATAGCCTCTTGGAGTCTTTTGCACTAGAAAATAGTAGAGGTACCTTTTGTCGCACTGGCTTATATTATTTTCTAGTGCAAAAGACCTAAGTTGTCAAACAAACATGCCAAAGGATTGTCAAGTACTGTATATTGTCATCGCTGTGGCTACTATTTTCTACCACACCATACAATGCAAGTGAACGAGTAAAATCGAAATTGGTTATCGTAATTAAAGACTATCAAGATTGTTCAATGAGTAGTTGAATCTATATATTAATCTATATTTTTCCTGTTAGTCGTTTATAACACATTAGAATTATAAGATGGTTTGGGACTGAACATCACCTTTGGAATATACATAATCTTTTAACCCTCTCTAGAATGTTCTTCTGTTAGAATTCATTCGTTTTAGCTAAACTGACGGGAAGTAGAGCAACTTATATGTTAGATTTAAACAGATTATAGTTCGTTAGAGTAAGTGCACATATGAACACATTTGAGTTGATTGACGATTTTCACATTTACGCATTTATATCCTTGCATTCCTGTTTGCAACCTCTGCTTGATTTATCATCTATGTGGGGCCATTCGTACTACATGGGAAGTTTTTCGTCGTTGGGCTTTTGCTGTTTGCTACTCTGATGTACCGACTAGAATCTAAGTTTAGATATCAATTTCACTTGTTACACCAGGCTGCAACACACAGCCGCATTAGACTGTATGATGATAACATTGATTGTTCGATTCGCTGGTCGCGCTTGTTTACAGTCGCAGTTGGTTTGACATGGCGTATTATTAGTGAAGTATAGTGAAACTTAAAACGTTTGAAGTCATACTTGTATTGGCTGCGCTCTTAATGCACTATGTGAACTAGCTATCACTTCATTGATCACTTCATTGATCACTTCATTGATCACTTCATTGATCACTTCATTGATCACTTCATTGATCACTTCATTGATCACTTCATTGATCACTTCATTGATCACTTCATTGATCACTTCATTGATCACTTCATTTGTAAGCGACGATCTAGCAATTGCGGAAGGGTTCAATCACTATTTTACTAATATAACAAAGGAACTAGGTATAAGAGAATATGAGACCCATCTATCTTCGACACTTGGAATAGATGATACTATTGACATACCTATAGTAAAGTATAGTAAACACCCGAGCATTAAAAAGATAAGGGAAGAATTAACTCCCTCTGAACCATTTACCTTTAGGGAAATAACTACATTGGAAGCTTTGCACCAGGTTGAAAAGTTGAATGCTAATATGGCGTCCCCCATTTGCTGCATCCAAACTAGAGTAATAAAGGACAACCCGCTAATCTTTGCAGATGTACTGACAAAATGTTTCAATAATAGTTTGGCTGAGTGCATATTTCCTTTAAATTTAAAAGCAGGTGATGTTTCTGCAATACACAAAAAAGATGATGTTAACCGAAAGCAAAATTATAGACCGATCACAATCCTACCGTCAGTTTCAAAAATCAAATTTCAAATTTAGTATAAAGAGCCTTTGAAAATAATGCAAAAAGTGTCTTGTTTAACTAAACGCCTGTTAACATTAAGGAACCAGAGAGTGTACCCTTACTGAAACTGTATTGCAAGATAAACATGATTTCTCAGCAAACGTTGCCAATGACCAGTTTTGCCACTCCATTTTTAGTGAATGTTCAGTTGCTGACCATACCCTTTTGTTGCCAGATTTGAAATTGCACTCCCCTTAGTTCAGTTCGCCAGAGATACCCTGGAGACTTTGTAAGGCACAGTGGAAAGTAACCACAAGATTTTTTTTATTTAACTACTTTATGCACGCTACACCCGAATTATATGGTGCTCTTCGAATAGTTCGTGCTTTGGTCCTGTAGGTTCAACAGATACTTCTAAAAACCTTTTTAGAACGAGTGATTGATTCTTGTTCTTGAAGTTGTCGGGGATGTCTTCCCAGTTTTTGGTTTTCTGACGCGATATTCACATATGGATCATTGGCATATAAATTTGGGTTGATGCTTTCTAAACAGTTCTCAAGATCATCCACGTATAATATGAAAAGTAAGAGCTCCAAACACGAACCCTGTGGGATACCACATTTTATTTTGCTTCTGCTGGAGTTTGTCCCATCAAAGTAAATAGCACTGTTCCCTATTGATCAGTTAAGGAGCGAGCCAGCTGTGGGAAGTAACCTCGACAACTGTACTTTCGTAGATTTGACTAAGATTTTATGATCTTCGGCATCGAGTGTTTTAAGATCAAGAAATAAACTGGAGTATATTTTCCGCTCAGAGTTCATGAATCACGGGCCTACAGCATCCAATAGACATGTCCGTGTAATATGCTGTTTTGACCTGAACTGTTCCAAGCTTTTCCCCTTTTAGACGCTCAATTAATTACTTACGTGCAAGCTTCTCTAGTGCCCTTGACACAGCTGATAATATGGCATCAAGACCGTTGCAGGTGGGTTAGTCTGTACCCTACAATTACATTGCGTCTGCTTGATTTGGGAAATGCTGTAGAGCTCAGCGGCCTTTGCTATTACTGGCCTTTGTTATTAATGGTATTTGTTCGTAGTTGAGTCATGTTAATTACTTGACATTCTTTGCTGTGCCATGTCATTTTCAAAGTGCATGTGACACAGAGAGATTTTCATATTTTGGGTTGACGTCTCTCAGTCATTTAACGGCAGGGTGACTATTCCAGTAATTTGTTCGTGTTGGATCCCTTAAGAAGCACCAATGCTGCCAATACGAGTCATTACTTAATCACTTGCTGAAAGCCGACATGATGAATTCACAAGTTACCTGAGCTTTCGGAAACCATTTTGAATCACCTAGTAGGACTTACTTCCTTGCCTAAGAAATATAAAGCTATTTGCTTTGGGACAGTTTGCATTTTCCACGTCCAATTTCAGCAGAATTGCTTTGGCTTTTTCCCTTTGTTTTTTCTATTGTTTTTCGCCATTAATTGCTATTGTCTTTAACAACGGTTGCTGTTTCTGCATTTGTTGTAGGTCTCGATAAAAGGCAGGCTAGTTTTGGTTGGTTGAATTGACACGAATGATTGCACACATTCATTTCCTTCTTCTCGCAACAGATTTCAATCACAAGTTGTTGTTCTTGAACTTCACTTAACTGCTTGACAAGACAGTCACCAATGGATTCATTAGCTACAAAGCCGCTATCACTATCAAGTGGTCATTGCTGTGTTGAGACAACATTGCTCCCTTTCAGAGAAGGTATCTGTGCGCAAACTTATGCATGCATTTTCCGAATTTGCAGTCGTCAATCAGAAATTTGATTTGTAAGTATACTCGCATTTTTAATTATTTCATTAAAGCTGCCACTGCAACTAAGTTTTTTATTAAAACGTACCATATCACAAGCGCTAGAAGTGCCGTTTGTAAAATCGCAAACCTCGTGTCGTGAACTTTGCCCGAGTTTTCAGCCCATAGTGGTACTACTGGGAGATTCCTCCGTTAAGAAATCCCATCTTTTATGCAAATCAGACAACATTGCACGTTACAATTTATTAGTGTGTTGCTCTATATTCTACTTACCACATTATTAAGTAAAAAGAATTTTGATTTTGAAATGAGATATCTGCTATAATTGTAACTCGTGCTTCATCGCTGCACGCTTCTCTCCTGTAACGTCTACTTCACTGCTATTGTCAGTGGTCGGTCGTAGTACTGTTTTGATCACTAATCATATATGATGGTGGCTATATCGTATATCATATAGGATAGTGATCCTAGTGCTTAAAAATACATGACGCCTTCCGTGCCCGTGAGTTCCAAAATGCCAGAGGTTTCTTCCAAAGTGGGCAATAAGCTGAACTTATTATGGCTGCAATTTTATATTTATCAACTCTGCTTGCCACATTTCTTTATGAACGTAATCGCGATAATCACCCTGCTTGAAATATCTGTGCAAATGTTTAATTAAGTTAACTTTGCTTAGAACCACTGCTCCCTACAAAATCGTTTTGGCCCAATGCTTTTACCGACCTTCTACAGGAAATATTACCGTAAAAGCGTTATGGAAATTATCAGTTTAACATCCCCAGCAAAAATTAGGTAAATCCTTGTAATAAAGGACAAAACGTTTTTCTTTCGTAAAAAAGTGGTCTATAAGGAACTAGCAATCGACTGCTTAAACAGTTAAGAAAGTTCCAAACTGCATTTCTGGACTTCTGAGGTCCAAGTATATGCCTAAGAAAGTACATGAATTAATATAATCTGAAATTCTAATTTTCACTCAAGCCCATCAACTAATTTCGTTAGTTTGTATACGTTCCCCGTGGCTATCTGTGTATTCCAGTGTTACCCTTGTGTAGTGCCTGTCTTCCTTTTTAACCCGATAGTGGTACACAGGCTTATTTTGCTTTCGTCTTTAACAGTAGTTTCTAGCAATATCAATACTGCGCTATTGTATGAAAATCCTTTTTCCGTTTATCACTCACAACACTCATCGACTAAGAAACGTCGGGCAATAACGGAAAGATCAACGGGAACGATCACCCAGATGTTCAAATTATTGGTGCAGTATTGAAATTCATTACTATACGTAATTTGTTTGCTAATTCTAGCAGCATCTTGGTCGCAAAAGTCGGTAAATATTGAGACGAATTGTCAGTTTCCTCCTTCTCTGACATAGTATAGGGTATGTTAGATTATGCAACATTGTTAAACAATGTCGTTGCATGTCATATACCAATACAACGCAACTCTAAGGGATTCAGGCCCCGTTTACACGATGCCGGTACGACGCCGGTTCGATTTGACACCGGTGTGGAATCTTTTGTTTTTTGACCACCCGTTTACACGAGTTCGGTACGACGCCGGCATAAAAGGTGTGAAAACCCAGTTCGGTAGCCACACCGGTTCGATTTCATGCCGGCGTCGTAGCGGCATCGTGTAAACGGGGCCTCACACAAATACAGGGAAGTTTCTATAGTTGATGTTGAATTTGAAGAGCTCGTTTTGGTTCAAGGAAAGATATTTACTTCCAAACTGTGTACTTCTAAAGCTACCACTGTACTTCAAAGTGTATATAAGCTGTTAGCTTCAAAATCTCAAACGCATTGCACAGCTTTTGCCGCCATATTCTCTTCAAATTTACATCTTGATCCAGGCCTATTGATCAGCATGCGAAAAATAGGAACGAGGCAAATTAATTCGCAAACAGCAGCCATTAAGAGTTTATATATTGAATATGGGATGGGAAAGATTAAATCACAATATGGAAGTCATGGTTCAATGTTTCAAAGTACACAAGAGTATCATAATTTTGCGAATAGCGTCAATTGAGACTTGTTTGTTGTAATCTATCTCCATAATACATACTTCATTTCAAAGAAAGAGAAAAAGCAGATCTAATGAAAATAGTAAAACGTAAATACTACTATACATAAGTAAATAATTAATGATACTATTCGTTTGCTATCAACTAATATTGTCCAATAAAATACACTAAAATATCTACGAAATACTACAATATTTGATAAAACACGAGTATCATACGGTTCTTAAAGTACTTCAAAATTAACAACTACAAACACCTACCGGGGTACCACTTAGATCAGAAAACTACAACAACGACCTTGAAGTCCCTAAGAAGTTAAATCTATCTATCTGGGACTCCATGGACTCTATCAGTTCGGTGTAGAGGCAGACTCAACCTTCAAAGTCTGACTCCAGTCCAGGAGCTGCAAAAATCGATGAAGGACATGTACAAGTACTATACAACTATATCATTTGGCCAACCGTACATATGATGACTCTCAATTAGCTTGCAAAAAAGTTTTTGTTTTCGCAATATTATGATATTTAAGTTAGATGTTGCACCTATAACTAGCAAAATATGAAACGAAGAAATATGAATAGAAACAGTCAACGATGTACAAGGCTTACAGGACTCAGAAATTAACCACTCTCAATTGAGAGATTACGACTGCTATCTGGTAAAGGAAACCTGAAAACGAAATGTCAATATGCTTGGAATATTGGAATATTATCATATGACATCAATCGTAAATTGTTCTAACAAAATTGTTGACTAAAAGCATGCAACTTTCGATGGAACATAGGCAACTTTTATATAAAATAACAAACCCGGGATATATTATATTAGGACAACTGGATTCAAATACATAATGGGAGAAACGATGAAAAACATAAAAATGTATTCTGGGTCTATCATAGCAAAACGGTATATATACCAGAACAAAACACTCCACTAGATCTGGACACTATGGACGTTTACTTAAAGAGCTGTGCCTTAATAGTTGCTTCAGATAAGTACAAAAAGGAAATTTGCTTTGTATCAAGATAATGCATTCTTAGGCACGTATCTATCGTTGCAATACCTCTGGACCATGGCAGCGAAGAAATGTTTGTACTATTCCTTACCACTTAAGGTAATAAAACATGTCTAGAACAACAACCTGGTGGAACATGGCATAATACATACCAAGTAGTTGCTGAATACACAGTCAATAATGAAATCTATCTACCCATAATCAATGTTCCATATTGTCGATGCATCCACCTACGCTATTTCTTACCACGACCGGTTGCAAGTCGTAATTCTCGCTCGTTTTCCCAAGTGCGGTAGTCAACTCGTTGGAGAAATTCTTGCTTACTTAGGTAGCTAAAAATGAAATTGTTGGGAATAGAGTAACAAAAATTTCAATCACCGATTTGAGTTCAGTGCACAAAAATTCCAATAAAAACCTGAAGAGATATGACAAATTATCTTCATACCCATCTTTACTTTTGTTTCTGAGTTCATCTTCCAGACCCTTGTCTTTCTTAAATGAATCCCAATCAAGTTTGGATTTATCCTACATGCAAATCAGGGCTTCATAATAACTCAAGGAAATACTTAGAATGACGATACTTTAAAGGTTAAGAAACAGCGACACTAAGAAGGAGGTAGAACAAATTTTGAAGGAGGACAGAGTACCATTGCATAGAGCTGGGGTGCAGGTTACAAAGCTTCGTTCACCATCAGAAGGATAAACAAGTAATAGAATCAACATATGAAAGAAATTAGAATCAAATACTGAGAAACATGGCGACTACTGGTTGCATGATGGAATGAACAAGTTAAGTATAGTGCTAACAGAAATGAGGACCGCCTGCCTTTCAAATAAAAATATAACTACTCTGTGTGGAATTGAAGATTAATTGTTTAAAAAAAAATCTCACCAGAGTACTCAATTTCTGCTTCTTGCTCAATGACCCGACAACGTTACTTAATCCGCCTGATCGTCGCTTTCTACAAAAAAATGAATCCTTCAAAACACCGTTTTAATTACATATACTTCATTACTACAAAACTGTATGATTTTTACTATTGTGACGAATATACTCTAGGAAATACAGGAAGCAGACTGGAGAATGTTAGAGGCTCTTGGATGACAAATAATATTGCATGATACTGCCAGTTCGATCACTCTCAAAATTGAAGAATATCTTCTGTACAAAGCTCGACATAAGAACCTAGTTACCTAACAACACTGTATGGTTCCAGCTAGATTATTCCTGGCATACTACTTATAACTGGCTCTGATCCATGTCATCTCTTTTTAGTGAAGAGGAAATACGTGACTAGTCTGTTCGTACTACAGTTGCTCTAAGTTGCCAATTCATTCTCACCGTCAAGTTGTCACGGACGCATTTCTGTTACACCCATAGGACTTCGAGATGGTTATAACATACCGGCTAAAAGGGAGGTGGCGGTAAGGGAGGAAATTCATACATAAATGAAAAGCTAAGGTGAAATATCCCAGCTAGGCTATATATCCCTATCGTGTCTTATTTTTCCATTGACATTGCGATATAAATTCCCTACTGTTGCATAGCCAATGTATATGCTAACACCAGTGGAAAACACAGGTGTTGCGTTCAATAGCTTTTATCAAACAGCACAAGCACGCTACATCCTTCTGATGACATAATCAATAGGCCCAATTCAAGTATATATTGATACATTCATGAAAAGACATTAGAACAAGTGTCCTGATGAATTACACACCAGTCATTGTAAACGTGAAAGCATGAATGGAACACAAACACACACACACAACACACACACACACACACACACACACACACACACACACACACACACACACACACACACACACACACACACACACACACACACACACACACACACACACACACACACACACACACACACACACACACACACACACACACATTATATGGAAAGAGATGTGCTATTGAGAGTTCAACCGGTTCAACCCATAATAGTTGAAGACACTATCCATATATTTATCATACTTTGGATTCATTTAAGAGAAAACGAACAGCACCAGGCGGGATACTTCCTATTCTTGCTATTACATTAACCATAGCATCCAAAGAGCAATGTCCACACACCATCCGTGTACCTAGAACACTCTCTGGTTCACTAATGAGAGAACTTGCTGCACCATGTTGAAGTATACTCAAATTATACTGGTCATCTTGTTTTCTATCTTGGCATTATCTTGCATCATCACAAACTCTTTGATCTGCTACGTTATTATCACACGAACAACAAATAATGGAGTATTTAAGTACTACATCTTTTCGTTGGCCATCACAGACATTCTCATTGGTATTGTTTCCATCCCTGCACAAACGATACTCGCATTTCTTACGGTTCCACGCACTGTTCAACTTGTGAAAATCTTCGCTGGCACAGACATGTTCCTTTCAGTATGCTCCATGTGGCACATTTCTCTGATGCCATTTGATCGCGCGATGGCAATTAGAAAACCGATATTCCATCGCATACATATGAAAACGAGGAAATCTGCATTGAAACTACTCACACTTCCTTGGCTATTTGCACTAGTGATTACAATAGTAAACTATCGTGCAATTAATCCAGCCATACGTGGACTTCCAAGCTCTGCCGCTGGCATTGCCTTGCCATTTTTGTTCACTGCTGTGTGTTACATAGTGATGTACGTCACAATAAGAAATCGCAATGAAAAATGTCGTCACGGTGCTGCTATTCCAAATATAATACACGAGATGAAGGTCATAAAGATGATATTGTGTGTTCTAGCAGTTTATCTCATTTGGTGGTTGCCATTTGCAGTCGTCAATGGAACGATCGAGCGAATTCTCTCTTCTCTAGAATATTCTAAAGTTCTCTACATCGTCCACGCTGTTAAGTTTTTACAGTTCATGAACTCCACATGCAATCCATTTGTATATGCAATATTCTACAAATGTTATAGGGATGGGGTTAAAGGCGTCTTAATGAGCTGGTTCTGCAGGAAAGATCAGATAGCTCGGGATATTGAAACGCAATTGCAGATAACTAGGTTGTAAGGAACATCGATGCAATGAGTTAATCTGGTCTTATCACAAGAAAGTAACGCTAAAATTTGGTAGCATGACTGGTTCAATAAGCTGGAAACTCGTAGGTAATTCAGGAATCAGACCAAAGGTCCTCATATTTGAAATCTGAGGCTCTGAATATGTTGTGAACATTCATGGCAGACGTTGCAGTATTAGTACGTTTAGGTGTAGCAGAAACAGGTCTTTAATGAATCCTGAAGAACCAGACCTTTAATAGTCTTATTGCATCTTTGATTTTGTTGCATATACCGTAAATCCTCGAATTAGCCCCCAGGAGGCTTATGTACTCTTTACACTTTTTGGGTGGGGCTTTATTCAAGGGGAGAGCTTATTCGACGGGGTGCCTATAAAACTATTTGACATATGTCGCAGAAAAGGCTCATTGTCAAAGCTCCTTTTCTCCATAATATTAAAAGAACAACTGGTCTAACATGGAGTATTAGTTTCTATCAAAGTCCCTATCATCATCCGAGATGGGGCTTATTCGAGGGGGGCTTGTTGAGGGGGGGCAATTTGAGGATGTATGGTATCTCTTTTCTTCTTTCTCGTGATTCAAATTTGAAATCTATCACAACTGATCTAGTATCTTTTTATACTCATCAGCAAATTATACATAAAAACTCGTACTTATTAAGGAGCATTATTGAATTTTTAGCAGGCGACATCAGGTCATAAACGGATTTAGAAATTACAAATAGTAATCAGTAGCTAACAGGGGGGAAGTTCTTTGGAATGAATCAATCAATAAAAACTCTACTTCACTTCACTAACGTCTGGGCTTCACTTGCAAAGATGCTGAAAGACCTAGATCTATAGGGACGAATCCAAAACACCTAGTTTCGAAAAAAAGGGGATTCCACTCCCTCTAAATACTACAAATTCTGCTGCCGAAATAAAAATCAACTTATTCCGCTTCGATGGACTTTTAACGATTTGCATTCTTCCTTCAGTTCCTTGCATTTTTTTAATACTAGAGTTAGCAAAGGAGCTGTGAAGGCTCCCCTGTGCAAAATGGCGAAAAGATGGGAAGTACCAGCAAATGAATTACCATTGAGGAACAGCTTGAAAGCATGATTCAACGACTCAATAATGCAGCACTCAACGTACAAAGTCGAGGGTCACATGCTCGAGTCCCGCTTACGTCATACATTTTCTCGCACTCTCACTTCATAACACCATCAATACGTTGCTTTCCAATGTTGAAAGAGTTAATTTTACATTCCCTGCTAACAGAAAGGTGCAATTTATTGACCAAAAGTAGGTTGAAATATTAGTACGACTCATGTTTAATAGGCATGAATCCTGCAAATAATTATAATATCATGTTCCCATATTAGTTTTCAAACAGTTCTCTGATAAATGTCGTCTGATGTCATCAGACGGTCGTATCTATTATCACAGGTGTTTGATTCAGCATTTCATATTATAATGCATACCATTTCCTTATTTCAAGATAATGACTACACCAGCATGTTACATCCCTATTCCATTATCTGATGCAAATTGAATATTCAACAGCTTCAATTCAGGTATGAATTCTCACATTTATGAAAGGACTTTCAACGAAGTACTCTGGTGAATGGCACAACCAGTTACTGCTAATACGACAGCAAAAATGGAAAATAAACTTAATCAAATTGGAAGTGCAACTATCGCACTCAAAGAGCTGTTTCGCCGAGAATACAACACGATTTTGTTTAACAGATCAGCCACATATTTACCATACTCTCTGGCTCATTAGCGAGAAAGCGAGGAAGGAGCATCATGTTGGATATTACTCAAATTATACTGGTCATCTTGTTTTCTATCTTGGCATTATCTTGCATCATCACAAACTCTTTGATTTGCTATGTTATCGTCACACGAACAACAACTAATGGAGTATTTAAGTATTACATCTTTTCATTGGCCATCACAGACATCCTCATTGGTATAGTTTCAATCCCTGCATATATGACATTTGGGATCTTGAATGTTCCGCATGGAACTGAGTTGGACCTACTAGTGCGTGTTTCAGACATGTTCCTTTCAGTGTGCTCAATGTGTCACATTTCTCTTATGGCCCTTGATCGCACGATGGCACATAGCAGACCGATATTTCATCGAATACACATGAAAACGAGGAAAGCCGCGTTAAAGCTGTCAGCACTTCCTTGGCTATCGGCACTACTAATTGTAATAGTAAACTATGTAGCAATTTCTGACTCAGCCATCAGAGATGTTACAAGCTCTGTTACTGGTATAGCTATACCATTTGTATTCACCGTTGTGTGTTACATGGAGATGTACGTCACAATTAGAAATCGCAACAAACAATTTTCTATTGGCACCAGCACCCCAAATATTATAAATGAGATGAAGATCATGAAGATGATATTGTGTGTTTTAGCAGTTTATCTAATATGCTGGTTGCCGTTCGCAGTCGTCAATGGGACGATTGAGCAAATTCTTTCATCTTTAGAATACTCTAAAGTTCTTTACATCGTCTATGCTGTAAAGTTTTTACAATTCATGAACTCGACATGCAACCCATTTGTCTATGCAATATTCTACAAATGCTTCAGAATTGGGGTTAAAGACGTCTTACTGAGCTGTTTCTGCAAGACAGCCACACCAGCTCCGGACATTGAACCGCAATCACAGACAACTAGGTTTTAAGCAACACGTAGGTGCATCGAGTTGATCAAGTCTCGAGGCGGATTAGCAATGTACCATACGATAGATAAACATCCGATGATAACTGGGCTGACAACTATCTACGATTGAGGATCGAATTGCAGATCTCGATAGTTCGCAACCCGGTGTACTTTCTAATTTCATTAATGCTTATGGCTACAATACGTGATGACTGAAAGAAGGGCAAATATAATGACACGTTCAAAGGAAAGTAACACGTTATCCTGGAGCTCGAAAGGAACACTAGTTCATCCACAACAGACCCATTAATGACATCAAAAAACCGCGTCTTTTCATATACTGGAAATGACAGATACGATTCATTCTATCATATCCAAACATTTTGTGCTTGTTATAACTTTGGAAAAAGTTATAAAGGTCATGACTACTGGCGTCTATGATATAACGTAAAACAAAAGAATTAAGAAGTACTAATGAAGCTTGAGAAACAACTGGAAAACCTATTATGTATAAAGGAAGGACATTCTTTTTCTATAATTATATCATTCTATTCTTATGGATATATTTATTCATTTTAATGCTATCTTCTTCACAAGCAACAAAGAACAAACCGAAAGCAAAACCAATCTGTATGTAATACTTATTTTTATTGCAATATTTATATTATGTTACTTACATATATACTTACTTGATACTTAGTCACGGAGGAAAAAGACTAATACTTCTCTATTTAGCTTTCTTGCAAGACACCCGGCATAAATCTATATGATCTGCTTGAAACTAGCAACAACACAAGTCAATATATCATTGTTATCATCATTACTATAATAACAATTATAATCATCATCATAACTATGATCACGATCACCATCACTACCATCATCATCATGGCCATCATAATCACCATCAATCATCACCATCTTGAATCTTGAATCTGGGCCCTATCAGCCCACAGAGTGGTTTGCCTATCAACCAATTTTTCGTCTTGCCTCTTTTTGCATATTAGTCCATGTTTCTTGACGAAGTCTTCTGATAGATCTTTCCAAAATATCGACATGCCTTTCTTGTTCTCATTAGTTCTACCCCACATGTTCCTCCATGTCTTGCCATATTTTTCACTAACAGCTCACTACCACACATGTCACTTGTACCTTCCTTCTTCCTCATTGTCTTGTTGCTGTGGTATCTCTTCCATAATCATCTTCCTCTTGCTCCTCTCCATTCACATCATACTTTTCTATACATCGTCTTTTGTGTCTTGCCATGTTGGCAATACTTCTCATTTGCTTACATGATGGGGATCATCCTCTTTTCTTTCCTTCACACTCTCTTATTGTTGGCCTTTGTTGCTCTTTCCCTAAATTCTTTCCCGCACTTACTACAACTGTCTCTTTCTTCTCTGTTTGCCTTATGCATTCTGCCATAATGTATTTTCATTCTCTTTGTTATATCAAACCACTTTCCACAATCTCTGCAAACCTTGCTATCCACTTTCTTCTTATCTTACTCTCTTCGTGTCGAACTTTTCTTAGCAAACTGATTTTTCCCATTGACTTATCTCTTTTTCCCTTTTTCTTTTTCTGTTTGATTATTCTGTCATTCTTCATCTTTTGCACCAATCTGGTCCTTTTTAACGTCTGTTTTTCACTTTTCAGCTCCTGCTCCTGCTCCTGCTCCTGCTCCTGCTCCTGCTCCTGCTCCTGCTCCTGCTCCTGCTCCTGCTCCTGCTCCTGCTCCTGCTCCTGCTCCTGCTCCTGCTCATCATCATCAGCATCATCATCAGCATCATAATCATCATCATCATCATCAACAACATCTTCCTCTTTTTCTTCTTCTTTTTCAACTCATTACTCCCCTCACAGGATCTGAGACTGACCCTGGGGTCAGTGGATCGCCTATCAATTGTTTAAAGGAGTAGATTGAATCAACTACACTCAATCCACTCTGCTACCCTAACAGTTACTTGGCTGAACTGCAGTCTGATCTGCTGAGCCTGCTGTTCACCACCGGGGCTTGGTTGGACAGTTTGCCACAAGTCATCAACAACTGCCCCAATTTTGAATCTTTGCAAAAATGACTCGCTATCAACTTAAGGGCAGTGCCTCTTTGTGCCTGCTCACCACCACGAGAAGGTCTCCAACCATGGGTGGGCCATCACCATCACCATCACCATCACAATCACCATCACCATCACCACCATCATCATCATCATCATCATCATCATCATCATCATCATCATCATCATCATCATCATCATCATCATCATCATCATCATCATCATCATCATCATCATCATCATCATCATCTGTCTGTCTTTTCCTGTATGCCCCTTATGGGGCCTAGGCTGACCCTGAGGTCAGTGTCGCCTTCAAATTGTTTAGAAGAGGTGATTGAGTCGGCTACACTCAATCCACTCTGTTACCCCAACAGTTACTTATCAGAGCTGCAACCTGAAGCTGCTGTGCCTGACTTTCACTGAAGGGGCCTGGTTGGACAGTTTGCCACAGGTCGTCAACATCTGCCCCAATTCTGAATCTTCGCGAAATGAATCACTATCAACTTAAGGGCAGATCTCTCTGTGCCCGCTTGCCACCACGAGGAGGTCTCCAACCATGGGCTAGCCATCATCATCATCATCATCATCATCATCATCATCATCATCATCATCATCATTATCATCATCATCATCATCATCATCATCATCATAATCACCATCATCAATATCTTCACCCTCATCACAGTAATCTATGAAGCACAATGTACCCATAAAATGTCTCCAAATAAGATATTTATCTCTCACTAAATTAATTTAACTTAATTTGCATTGCCTTCCTATGTATCTTTTGGTGTTTCAAGCCTCAGCCAGTGGTTAGGTGCATAGTTTTTACAATCAAATTCCTAGTCTTGTCTTACAACCAACATATGTACTTTGGAAACAGAGACCAAAGCAGCATTTGAAAGCTGTACTAGCAAACTTTCATGTTGAGTACTACAAGCTACTATCTGGTAAACATGTCATGCTCTGTCATTACACAAATAGGTTTTAATGTCTGAAACCAGATCATAATACAATTGCATAAAAATGAGAGTAGATCCAATACTCTCAATGATGGAATGCAAAAGGATTAGGGAAGTATGGTACAATGCACTAGAACAGTTCTTGATATCCAACAATCATATGAGTTGGCTAGGTAACAAGTATTAACTGAGATCAAACATAAGAAATTTTAGCTAGAACATACCCTACACCAGTTGACTGGGCTTCAGACTTGTTATCTGCCTTTTCAGTTTCACCACTGATCTCATCACTTACCAGCTCTTTTGAGTCAACTAATTCCTTTTTTGATATACTGTTTAAAATACAGACAATTAAGATTTTAACACAAAGTAATACAGTCTGCATGTAAAATGACACTATATGCATAGAACAAAATGACCAAACAGCTTGAACAAACAAAACTATTAATTTTGGAGGCTGGCTAGAAGTTTTAGAGAATAATACCATATTTCTACAAGTTCCTAGTTGAAGTTCTTTCCACAGTCTAGCAAAGGACCAGCTTCAGAAGAATGCAATATATGAAAGATGCACCAGCCTAAAACCACTAACACAAAGAAATAGATATCTTATGATATATACAAGATTTTTACAAAATAAATTAAATCATTTGGAGGTACTTGATGTGAAGGTATTTTCAAATTTCGCTAATATATATATATATATATATATATATATATATATATATATATATATATATATATATATATATATATATATATATATATATATATATATATATATATATATATATATATATATATATATATATATATATATATATATATATATATATATATATATCATTAATGTATATAGTTTTTGGTATCAAATGCTGAATTTTACAACATTTGATTATCATCATTCAGTACCATCTTAAAAAGAAAAATAAGTAACAACATTTTGATCCCTACTCTGCTTTTACACCTTTATTATCATCTTCTTCTCTGCTTTCATCTATGTTTCCAACTCCTTCCCCACCAGATTCTTTCTTTTCTGTATCTCCCTTATCATCTTCTAAGACTTTGTGCTAGATTTTAAAATACTTTATGATAG
This sequence comes from Mastigias papua, assembly GCA_964019165.1. Taxonomy (NCBI): domain Eukaryota; kingdom Metazoa; phylum Cnidaria; class Scyphozoa; order Rhizostomeae; family Mastigiidae; genus Mastigias; species Mastigias papua. The sequence continues at coordinate 11,255,905 of OZ025272.1, forward strand.
TTCAAAATAATCTAGCAAAATAATTTAGCAGAAACTGCAATTCTCTGTAATACTAACAAACTCTCAGAGTTCACACTTTGAGACAATGCAAATGAAAGAATTAGCTACAAGACTGGGTAGCTTTAAAAAATGGACAACATGGGATGAAAATAAACAAGGGACTGTTGGGGATTTCATAGTAGTGAAACATGAAGACCATACACCCTACATTTTATTTATAGTTTAACTATTCCTGCAATGCCACCATCCTAGTAATTTTTTACAAAAATTCAAGAAGCTTAAGAATCTTTTCAAAAGACACATATCTTTCAGAATGAAAACAAGTAATACAGACATCTGCTAGCTCTTTTGATTTTTTCTTCCCATCTGTATTATTTTTCATTGACGTCCAAATATCGTCAATTTTCTTCTTTTGTTCCTCTGGATGTTCATAATTTTCATTTGCATCTTCTAGTTCCTCTTCCTCCTCCTCTGATTCACTACTAGCAAGAGGTTCTTCACTCTCCTCATCTGAGTCTGGTTCTCTTAAGCAAATACCTCCGCTTCTTTTCCTTGAACTTTGAACAGAATTGAATATAGATTAAGCAAATGATATGCTAATCCTAGCCTCATTGTAATAAAAATGCTACAATAATAATAATAAAGTGTGGGCAAGAAATAACTAGTATTGTACAAAATCATCGTTGCATATCTCCTTGTCATAAAATAAAATGAAGGGATTAACAAAATTGGAATTTGCTATGTAGTTCATTATTAGAGACACCACATAAACTAAACAACAATAACTAGGGACTTTGTGACCAAGCATCTAATATTGAATGATGGTGGGTCAAATGATAAAGGCAAATTGCTAATTATTTAATCTTTTGTGGCTGACTTCAAGATGATTGTCCACTAAACTTTCTACACGTGAATCTGTTCAAATATTTAACACCTAGTTGTGGGTCCGACATAAAGTTCATGACCAAACAAGTAATCTAACAGGCTACTAAACAGCTTGCTCAAGTAAATCTAAATTTACATGGCTACTGCATGCAAGGCATAAATGATATTAGCTCAAGAAAAAAACCAAATAACTTTCAATGAGCCTTTCACAACAACCTTATACTTACAATAAATTACAATTCTACCATAATACACATTTTATATAAGAAAATTGCCTTTTTCCCTGAGCCTCAATGTCATAACTCTTCCCAAAATTGAGGATGGGATTTTCATAAGATTTTCTGAACAAATTTTATTCAAGTATTGGCTAAAAGAGGTTACAACTACTCGTTATAAAAAGTTTGATCTTTGCTATCCATGATTATCAAAGAAAAGTTTTGATCTTTGTAAAGAAGCTTGCAAAGAATGAGCTAGTATCAATTTCTGTCACATAAAAAAGATCAGCTCTGGAACTGGAGCCATGTAATTTTCTTAAACCTTTCTTATGATTTTGGCCTTTTGAGCCTCATTTTCTTATAAACTCTTTAAAAACTGCCTACAAGGCTACGTGGACCACTCTTCAACTTTGCTCATAACTTTTCACTACAATCCTTATGGTTTGTGATTTTTCAAAAAAAGATGGAAAGTACTTTATGACCAAATGGGTGTGGTAACTTAAGGTGTAACATATTTCCAATGTATTGTAAAACAACCTTGATGGCCCAAGTAACCAAAGCTTGGGGTAACTTGAAATGGCTCTTGGAATCTTATATAATCTGAAGAAACCACATCCTGTGGTAACTTGGGCTACTGCTAAGTTTTCAAAAAACAGACAAGAGGAATCAAAACCATGAATCAATATCCCAAAATTTAAGATCCCGCCATTATAAGTACATAATGGACAGGGAAGCAATGATCTCAAAAATTCTAACTAGCTGCTGAGCAACATTGTTTATATTAAAAATCTGTTTAAGTTTAGAGCATGTTCCTGAAAAACATGTAATATTTTTCACATATGAGAAATATTCCAAATTAATTTCAATGTAAAAAAAATTTTAAAAATTTCTTTCATCTGTTACATGTTTTTCTGGAGCATCGTGTAGTAGCAACAACAATAGGTTTTTGAGTTGGCCTGTAACAGGCTTCCAGCCTAAATTACAGTAATAGCTATTATTATGTATATAACCCCTTTTACAACAACAAAAAATTTATTCATAATATCAACTAGCTTTTTCCAGTTATACTACCTATACTATACTTTATTGGTTGTTGCTGTTTATCATTACTGTACTGCACTTCCTATACCATACTATACTATACTATACTATACTATACTATACTATACTATACTATACTATACTATACTATACTATACTATACTATACCAGGGTCACATTCAGAAAATTATGGGTGCTTGATCAACAATGTAGGTGAGCAGAGTGGGCGTGCACCTAAAAAAGATTTGATAACAAAACATAACAAGCTTTCTCTTTGCAACACTCCACAAGAACTATAATTTTAGCTTTGATAAGCATGCTGTTAAAGGTAAAAGACTTTCTATTCTAAGGACTATTAGTTGCTTTCACTCTTCTTCCAGTAAGCCAAATTGAATTGATAACAGGATCCATTACTAACAAAATAATTGACTCTTATTTCAAGACCCTTGTTTGTAATTTTTATGGGAAAAGTAAGGTTTAAGGTTGATAGGTGGTTTGGTAAATTGTTTGGGTCATTGTGCACCCAAAGATTCTTAATGCTAAAAACTTTCCATTTCAAACAGTTTCTCAAGTGGTTTGGTCTACTACTAAACCTTGCATTGAAACATTTGGTACATTTCAGACATCACTCTCAACAGGAGGAATATATATCACTGGGCAAATGATTAATCACTCCCAAATGAGCTCTTGGACACATGCTTGCACATGCACAAGGCAGCATGTGCCCCCAATGGAAGTCCTGTATACTGTAATGGTAATTTAACTACATACAAAATTATTTTTCACATCATATTTGAAGGTACAGGATAAAGTTCAAATGATGTGACTGCTCATCTAACACTATATCCCAAAACACAAGGTGGTCCAAGTTACCCCCATTTGCTGTAAAAATGGTACTAGCAAAAACAAACACTAGATTGTTGCAATCCACTATCAATTTTGTCAATTTTTGAGTGAATACTTTGAAGATTTATGCAATTTTTGTACACAATCCATGAGACTTATTTATTTGCTAAAACACGGTACCCTGCAAGCTGCCCATTTTGAAGGTGTAGCATTTGGACTGATGTTGATGCTGATCAGCTGGCCCTCCACAAAATCAACATAATATATAAATTGGTGTGAAAGCTTTCAAATTTAATAATTAGAACCCTTAACCAATACTGAAACATCTATTGCATGGTTTGTACAACTACCAACACTGTAAAATATATCATTCTTTTTCATACCTTGCTACTGGTCCAAGTCACCCCATTGGTCCAAGTCAACCCTGATTATCGTACAAACAAAAAATATCTAAAATTTTCAGATGCAGATTTTATCTATAAGATGATATAAAACTAGTGATCTACAAGACACCTTCAGAAAACCAACTAGGGCTAATATGTTCCTACATAGAAAAACAAATGAAAACAAAAAATCATAGTAGAAAACAAAGCATGCACCTTCTGCGGGTGGGTTTCTGCATCACTTTCTTTGTCTGTTGCTTCTTTCCTTTTTGTTTTCCTTTTGGCTTACTTTTACTTTTATTGACTGTGTAATCATCATCATCATCATCCCCACTTGCACCTAGTAGTCAATAATTAACAGGTAAAAAGACTTTATCTGCAATCTTTTGTAACTATAAGAAGCAATCTCTACATTATAAAAAAATGTGTACTTTCCTAGCATCAATAATGCCATATATATAATTTCATGCAGAATGCCAGAGGATCTCAGATGACAACAGGTTGGGGGGGAGGGGCGCTGGTGCATAAGTGTACCTCTTAAAAATAAAAGGAAAACAAAAGGAAATAAAAGGATCCATGTGCACAAGCCAACATGTTTGGTCATGTCCATACGACAAGATTCCATTCCATCTGACAGCAAACTCAAGCTTCAATTAATACGTGCACCACCCCTTTGAGACTTAAAAATGCCCCCAAAGTATCCCGAAGAATGACAAATAGCAATTTTATTTGTGCACATAGTCTGCCATGGTCCCATTTTTTACAAGTAAGATATAGCCTGACAGCTATATACCCTGCAGGAAATTTCTATTAAGTGATAAGCACGAGGTGGGCTCCTGCAAGTGCATAGAACGTATTGCATTTTCATACATAGACCCCATCCAAATTCAGTGTGCTCAGTTTATAACTATGAAAGATTAGTTTGTTTTCGCCATTCTCTCTCCTCTCTCTCTCTCTTTTTCTCTCGTAAGAATAAAGATATGAAATCCTTGGCAATTCCAATATATATGATATTAGTGGGTTCTACTAACATCGCACGCCAGCTCACCCTATACCCAAAGTGTGCTTCCGCGTGAAAATCGCGCAGAAGGGAACGGAGAGAACCAAAGCAAAACCAGCTATTTGGTTGACGAGAGAATGATAATTCATTATAGAAAAAACGCAAACCATCTGGAACATAATCTTCATCATCACTGCTTTCGTACAATCCAGCATCTGGATCAGAATCATCGGAATCCATCATCTTTTCTGATTATAACAAATTGGCAAAAAAACCTGTAAGAAAATACGACTGATACGACTGTGACCAACTATAACATCAATGCCATCTGCTGTCTTGTAAACTCCTCCTTTACGCATGATCAGATATCAAAGAACACAAATGACAACAACAACACCAACTGCTGAAAATGCTTGTCCTGCAAAGGGGTACAATCACCATTATCAACAACCTCATTAGGGAACATATACATTTATGACATCTACATAAAAGGGGAGGGGGTCAACATAAGTGACCGTAATCGTGGATGGTATGGGAAGTGTTCCAGAAAGACTCAAATCGTTCATTAGCTTTTAGGAGAAAATATTCTTGTTCAGAGCTTTATCTATTTAAATTTCGAGTACTGCCCTCTGGTCTGGCATTTCTCATCCTCCAAGTCTCTTCAAAACATTGAAAAGTTACAAGAACGTGCTCTGAGACTTCTCTATAATGATCATATCAGTTCATATAACGAATTGTTTTCGAAGTCAGACAAATGCACGATAGTCATCTCTCGCCAAAGAGCCCTTTGTATTGAAATATTGAAAAACAGTCAAACAAGTAAATCAGCCATTTATGCAGAACATTGTTAAACTACGACCCTAGCGTTATTCTTTACGAAATCCTAATAACCTAGCCCATGTAAGGCCTAATCAATCAACTTTTTAAGAATTTATTAAGAGACCAATAAAACCTGGGAAGGCCCTCCTGTACATGCAATGAGTGTCAGTGCCTGCTTGTCCATAATGAATCACAAGTTAAAACATAGCGGCTGTTGATTTTGAAATTTGATTCTTATAATTTATAGAAAATTCAAATCTTATATAAATGTATAAATATAGTGGAAAATGAGAATTAGTATGGCAAGACTTTCTGTAACTATAACATACAAAACTTTCATTTTTCAATTTGAATTTATGACCATTTGGGGATTGGAAAAGAGAATTGGACATCCACACAAGGGGTAAGCTACTGCAATTCAATACTTTTGGCCATTTCTGCATGGAGAGGAGAGGGGGCCAAATCTTCAGTACTGTGGTGTGAACGTCATAAATGTATGGAATCATCATGATAATGAAAATAATGTTGGCTGCAGAGAGAGTTGTGGACTACTAACAAACAGTTCTATACACGAACATGCAAAAGTTGCAAAATTTTAAATGCAAAAGTATACAGAAACATAAAAATCAATGTTGCCAGGTTTCAAGAAAGACGTTGTAGGGCCTGATCATGAACAATTAAAAAGGTTGAACTTTTCCTTCACAGGGCACTTTTACTCCCTTTTCTGCTGGGAGAATCTCTGTGAGATAACTAGTAACACGTGGGTAAAGAAAGGCAGACTCCTTGGAGGGCACTTCAGAAGCTAGCAATCACATACTTTATAATCAGAATGGACTACAGCACAGCCACCTCTTTAATATTTTAGGGTGGTATCCCTTTGCTGTAGGCTATTCTTGGCGATGGGTGTATCACCCGTAGAAAGTTTGAGGTTTGTGATTTTCCTGTGAATATGTGACTTTTTGTAACTTGTAATATGATTTTCGTTATTGTTTTGTGAAGTTGTTAGATTCATACTTTTTTGTGCTCTTTGTGATTTTTGGGATTTTAGGTGATGTTTTCATAGAGTGTACGAGATTACTCTGCAGAAATAAGTATTGACGGATAGCCTCTTTTTCAACCGAGACGGTTTCATTTTTCATTGGGTTTCATTATTACTCCATGTGGTGCAATCACTCAGAACGGGGATGTAAGTCTTCAGCTTGGCTACCTTTGTCTATTCATAAGTTGAGCAATACGTTGAGCTAACTCCAAGGAGAAAATATGGCGGTCAGAGCACAGTACGAAAACAGTAACGAAGTTGGAGTATTTGCGATACTGACAAACAGCTACTCCTTAGTAGCTATTGGAGGCTCGGAGAACTTCTACAGGTAGGCCTATGTTGTTGTTGTTGTTGTGTTTTTTAATCTCAGCCATGATTTGAAGTGCTCCTATTGGAAAATCATCTCACGAAACTAGTTAGTTCCCACTTTCCCTCGTTCAACATTGAAATCCCTTTGTCCATTACGAAACTTCCGGCTATTCTACAACTAGCGCTAACCCTGACCCTTACCCCAAGGTGCATTCCATGCAATTAGGCCCGAAGATCTCCGGCGTGGAGTTAGATACCCTGTTGGCGTGGCGGCGTTAGTTCAGTTCAGTCATCAGTTCAGTTTATACTCTAAAATTCCGCTCTACATACAATCTATTAAAAAAAATAACTATATAATACGCACAAACGATTGAACTACAAAATGTTAGGTAACAATACAGAAGTTATTAATAACACATACAATACAGAAAATTATTACATTACCATAGCCAATAACACGAAGGAAATAAAATAGATTGAATGGATGGAGGGAATTTCTTACAGGAGGGAGCTCTCTCAATAGCTATACTAATCAAGGAGAGAGCACCCCCTAGTTAAAGATGCCTCATTTGTGTTTAACTTCTATCTTTATAACATTAATATCATGACTGAGAAACTTAATTACAATCAGTTCAAATAATTGGAATTAAAGAGGAATGATTTGAGCTTTTGGCGAAATATAACATGAGAAGGTGACTTTCTTATATCCGTAGGAATATCATTCCAGAGCTTGGCTGCACAATAGCGCACTGATCTAAGGCCATATTGCAGGGTATTTTTCAGTGTCAGGAAAATATCATTTTTAGTGACTTGCCGAGTACCATATTGATGCACAGATTCCACTAATTGAAAGAAAGAATGATAACAAGAATGGATATGGTCTAAACTATACTCATTGGTGTACTGGCGTAATTAAGTGCAAATCTCGACACAAGGTTCTTTTGATCTTTGCACCGCCAACCTGTAACCTGGTGTACACCTGAGGAGCTACTGGCGTGACTCCGGCGTAAGTTTGCACGGAATGCACCCTGGCCCTTACCCACACAAAACCCTCCTTACCCTAACCCAAACCCTCAGTAATTGGTAAGTGGTACCGCACTTTTTATCTTCTGTTTCTACTCTCTTCATCGTTAGGAGTAATTTCGTATAGAATTTAAGGCGATTTGGCTGTAACCCTAAACTGCACATCCACCCAATTTCCTGAATGTTGAATAGGTGGAAGAGCAATTTATCCTACGATGTAGCTACACGCAACATGTATTAGGAAAACTGGCGTTTACCTGGTACTTTCCTCCTATGCGATGCATTTCCAGCTTCTGTCATCAACATTATGTTTTACTTTGTAATACATCTGATTATTAAGAGATATATATTGTTTGGCACATGAAAATAATTGCATAGCAGCAGAAAGATAAGGCAGCATCAGATTTTGAGCATTTGTCATGTGACACTGACCAGAGTATGAAATGTTAGATTTGGACCAAACTGATAACCATCATGTGTGCACCCACAGAGGAATACTATGTCCAATAGGCCACTTGAGTTGGCCAATAGGTACTGTACAGCTTATCTGTTTTTATGTTTATGTTATATTGGGAAATTTTGTACTAGGCTCCTTGTTATTGTTGTTATGTTTCTTGTTATTGATAGTGGTGATGCAGAGATTAATATGAGAGCACAGGTTACTGTTTGTGATTAAATCTGCTGACGCTTCAGTTGTAACTCTAAAGGCAGACAATCACTCTTGCCAATACCAGAGGATAAGAAATCTATTTACAGAGATTACTTGGAATTTTAATTGTGTTTGCAAGTTTGTTCCCAATTTATCAGAATTGACCTCACCTTTACAAATCTTGCTAGTCAAGAATAGGCAATGGGAACTGAAACATAGGCACAACACAGCATTTCAAAGAATTGAAGAAGTATTATTATCAAAACATTGTTTATCATTTTATGATGCTGCAAAACCTGTTGCAATATTTGTCACCACTTCTGGCTCAGGATTGGGTGCAGTATTGACACAGGATAATATACCAATTTCATATGCATCACAAGCACTAACATAATCATATAGAAAAGATATGCACCAATAGAACACAAGTTACTGGCTGTTCAAAATTTTTCCACAAGGTGCACAACTGATCACACACCTTTGTACATATATATATATATATATATATATATATATATATATATATATATATATATATATATATATATATATATATATATATATATATATATATATATATATATATATATATATATATATATATATATATATATATCTATATATATATATATATATATATATATATATATATATATATATATATATATATATATATATATATATATATATATATATATATATATATATATATATATATATATATATATATATATATATATATATATATATATATATATATATATATATATATATATATATATATATATATATAAATTGTGAGATCTGGAACTTATCTAACAACATAGAATAATGTCTCAATATCTTCCCTATAGAATTTTACTAATGTTGAACAGCAAGTTAGTAAATAAAGTAAGAAATGGAGAAATTTTTGAAGTGACAATTAAACCTCTTTGGGCAATGCAATTTAAAGTTTCCAGAAAGAGCACCAGCAGAATTAGCTTTCACAGAACAGGCTCTTCACTCTAAGCAGCACCTGTACCCAGGCCTTTTAGTTTTACAAGAATGATCACTCATCACTCACAATCATGTCAGTACACATACATAATGAATCATAGGATCTCTCTTCTGTTTGACAAGTATGAAAATGATTCAATGTGCTTAAATGTATCAAAACTTTGCTTGAACTTCATGAAGTTTGGATTCGGTAATTTTTCCCTAAGTGAGGAAATAGTTTGATTCTGTGTGCTCTGTTTTGTCTACCACTGGCCTTGCCACTGATGCTTCCCACTATTGCATGCAACAGAGTGCCACTATATCATTGCAAAGTCGCTTTGGTTTTTGATATGTAAACCTCTGATTATTGATACAGCTATTTAGTTGTCTATAAAATTGTCTTTTTCTTTGATAAAGTTATTTTATTTTTGATTGATACAGCAGTTTTTGATCTTTTTATAATGACAGAAACCTTTTGCTAATAGTGGTACCAGAGCACTTGCTATGCCAAACGCATTCACCAGAGCATTTATGCACATATGTGCTTGTTTTTTCACAAAAAGGCCTTTATACGAGTGACTTTTATTGCATTTCAAGACTTTCTCCTTTGTCATAGAAGTTCCAGCTTATAACACCATATATTTATACTGAAATTTAAACACCTTACATAGATTATGAAATATCAGCATTTCTTTGAATCCTTTGATGCATTGATAACTTAAGTATACAGCAGTTAATTCTCCAAAATTCTCCAAAATTGAGAGCACTGCAGTGAACAATAATGATGCTCATATCACACTGGTATATATCTTATTTTAGTGTGTTTGAGGGTGAGCTAGCAGACACCATCCCAGTGGTGCATACATCAGTTGGAAACTGTTCTATTATTGGAAGGATGGCTGTTGGTAAGTTTTTATATTGAATCAGTTTCTTGTTGTATTTCTTCATTTCTTTATACTTTTGATATTTCAAAGTTGCCTTGAATACCTGTAGACCCAGATTGGCACCCTTTTTCATTTTCCAGTATTTCAATCATGTATATGTATTTCTGTATTCTTGTTGTTTGGCAATTTGTTTGATATCACAATTTTTGAGTCGGTTGTTATACTTTGGAAAGTTTTATTGTCTCCCTATAATCTCACATATAGATGCTGCCCAAATATAAGCATTGGTGCTTTTTATTCAGATATAGGTGCCATGGTGCCTATATTAGGTCCTGTTTTGTAGGGTTGGCAATTTCCTGTTAAGATGTAAGAACTAGTGTAAATACCAGTAGTGTGCATCATATTTTTTGAGATATTCTTGAACACAAGTCACAAATAGTCTGTCCTATTTGCTTTGCATGTACAGAATGGGGCCTTCACAAATATCTTGCAAGGCACTTCATATCTGTTTCTCCTCTTATTCTCTCACTTTCCTGCTACAGTACTTTGTATGCTTTGACCAGAAATAAGGATTAGAGTACAATATTTTGACAAACATTTAGAAAAATGCCCACAGTTTCAATAACATTCATTACTCCCTGTGTACTGTCAAAGGATGTAAAGAAAACATTGTTTTCTTTGCTTTCCCATTTTTGATCCCAAATCTATAGGTACCAGGTGCCTATAAACAACCCTGTTTCTTTTTCAAAAAGTCTAGAATTTTGAATATCCAGATATTGGTGATGATGGTGATGATATATGGCACCTTATCTAAGATTTTTTGTAATATCTTGCTTGCTCTGTTCAGGAAACAGACATGGACTCTTAGTACCAAACACAGCAACAGACCAGGTACTCTTACTTGCTTTACACATTATACACTTTTGACCCTTCTCTAATCTTTGAATTTTCAATCCTTTTTAAAGAAACACTTTGGTTAAATTGTGTGGACAAATTTTTATGAAATATCAAAAGTAGTTAAAGTCAAATTATCAGAAAAATCAGCCACATTTCTGTTTGGTGCACCTATTATATTTTCTGCTGCAAGAATAACCCATGGAAGAATCTGGAATTTTTTAGAATTTTAACCTATATATTTATATACTTCTTTGCATGTATCCATCTTAGATTTCTTTCTTTCTTTTTAATTTATGCTTTTTTGGTTTAATTCTTTACACAGATAAGCCAATAGCACACTGCCTGTATTTAGTGAGGTGTACCATTGTATATTTGTTATTTTTAGCATTTTATAAAAATGAGGTTAAGTTTAAGAAAGTTGGTTACTGCTGTAGTGTATGAAGTTTAGTTGAATAGGTATGCAGCTAAGAATTAGGTATTCAATAGGGTGGATGTTGAAGGAAGTTAGTATGTTAATAGGTATGTGCTAAAATAATATAAGTTCATTAACAGTTAGTTAAATGTTCTCCAGCCAGCTCTCATTTGAAGGTGTCTGCTATCTATAGTTGTTGCATTAGCAGAGAAATAAATTATAGCTATTGACAAGCTCTTATTATTTACATAAATACCTTATCATAACTTGCCAGCTTGCTTATTTATTCAGCTGCCTGCTTAAATCATTCTCTACATTCCTGTTTTCCTGAACAATCTATGTCACAACAAGAGTTAATGCCTTGTCAACATCACGTTCGTAAGGCATCCACATTTTCCTATTTGGTGTGGGGCTGGGTGAGAGATGACTGCATACACCATAAGTATAAAGCATTGGTCCAAATTGGCATATCATTACTCGGGATGATCCATAAAGTACGTATGCCCAAAATCATCACATTTTTGACCAACCCACCGACCCTGTACGATCGAGTATGCTTTTGATTCAATCCACCAAATAGAATGTTCCTGAGGGGCATAGTTTGGCACCCTCTGCTATAGTCATATCCTCTGAGGTGAGGAGTTGTCCTTTTTCCATACCCGATTAGAAATTCTCATTCCTCGCTGCTCTTTATTTAATTATCTTCTTCTTAGTTTTATTGAGGCGTATCCATGGAGAGTGGCTTCTTGCTGCGTATTTTATTTGTTGCATTATTTTTATTATGAACATGGGCACTACATCTCTTTCAGGCGTTTGCTCGAGTTTCCATTAACTTAAAATCATTAGTACTTTTATCTCTTTTTTCAACTTTAGGAACTCCAACACATCAGAAATTCCCTACCTGAAAGTGTAGAAGTACAAAGGGTTGAAGACAAATTATCAGCACTAGGCAATGTTATTGTTTGTAATGATTATGTTGCCTTAGCACATCCTGATATTGATAGGGTATGTTTTGTACATTTGGATTTTTGAGAATGTGATTCAAGATTGCAAATATATTTTTTGTAGAAAGTAAAGAAAAGCGGAGACTGTGCTGTTATGAACCAAAATAATTGATACTAAAAAATAATAAATAATAAATAATTGATATTATAACTATTTCCTCTCTCGTTGAAATGGAAGCAAATGACTTTTAGTTGACTTTCATATGTTAGCGCCAGTGATATGTATTATTAAAAATGTCTTAATTTATTATTTTAGGTAAAGACAGGGTTCAGGAAAGCTTCTGAAGTGCGAGAGAATGAATGCTCATGGTGGGAAGCGAACTTGCAACCCTCTGCTTTGTATGCCCTTGGGCCACGCTTTCAAGCTGTTGCTGAAGGTAGCGCACTCTCGACGTACAAAGTTGAGGTCGCAAGTTCGAGTTCCATTCAGGTCGTTGATTTTCCCGCACTTTCACCCCACAGTTTATTACTCTTTTTATATGAACATTATTGAAAAGTATAAGGGAAGCAATGAAATGAGCTGTTCAAAAGGCGGAGCAGTTCAGGCCCTTAGATGAACTGTTTATTCTCATCTTTTACCTAAAAGATTGATTTGTTCAGAGAAAGAGGATGCCATGAACTTGATCATGTCTCTCCTTTCCCAATTGACAAGAAGAGACATATTCTCAGATCCAATAACAAGGCCTAGTAAATCGCTAGTTCTTAAGTTAAACTGCAGAGAAAAACCCTCAAAGAAAACCATCTGGTTGTGAAAAGTTTTTTCGTTACCATTCCATCCATCCTAAATCATATCTCAATTGAACTACTGTTATCGACACTCTGTTACTTAAAGACTAGATAAGTTAGAAATAAACACATGAAACGAAATACGTAATAAATGATGAAATCGATGTAATCAATAAGCTCTGAATCACATATTGAATTAAACGTATACGAGTCATCTAATAGTGTCCGGACCTATGCCTGTGAAGTCTCGATGTCGCAGTCACGTTACGACCGACAAAAAGATTAGATATTGAAAGCTCATACATAACAGAACTGAAGGAATACCTCTGAAATAATGACGCATACGAAGCATTTGCGCTATTGTCGGCACAAAAAACCCTACACGACATCATTGTGCTCATGTCCCCAGTGAGGAGAGTTGTTGCAACTTTTCCGGCCTCTAGTGTCATGTTTTTGATCTTAGGTCCTAATAAAAGAAGATCGAATAATTAATGATTAGAGATTCTATTCGATAAAGTTGTATTTTGCATTGAATGTGTGCTATTTCTCATTTTTTTATACTGATAGGAAACAGAAGAAATTCTTGCAGATACTCTGAAAGTCGAAGTTTTCAAGCAGACAATCGCAGGAAATGTCCTTGTTGGGTCATATTGCAAGATAACTAATCAGGGAGGCTTGGTATGTTGTGTCTTTGTTGCCTCCCCACTGTTGTGTGCATTTCATATTTTCTGCATGGTATATATAACTTGTAGACGAGTACCTCTGATATTTGAAAGAGCTTTTTTTCGGTATAAGTTATTGAGCCAGTGATTTTCATCAACCTTATGAAAGCTTCGAGTATTGCCATAGATGCACCTGTTGTATTTTCTGCAGATGAAGCAAATCTTGGCCAGGTCCGGAGCTACATGAATTTTAGCTGCCATAGTTGTGTTTGCTGCTTCTTATTTCCTTGCTATTATTTCTTTTATTTTCCTTATATTATACATTTGAGTAAATTAAATTATTAGTTGGTAGACTTCGCTGTACGATCTCTCGACACGTTTTCATTTTTACAACGATTCTCGATTCATTATTATTTATATTTTTTTTATGTATATAGTCATGTTCTGTATATGATTACTTGTCTACTCTCTGGATTTCACATCAGGAATATTTGTTAAGGATACAAAGGAGTTTGTTTGCCATTATTTGGATTGTGTGGCATTGTTATTTTATGGACGAAGATTTTAAACGTTGAAGTTTGTAGTTATTTGTGGAGATCTTAAAGCCATATAGCCTTGATACGTCCCTTGTACACTAGATGCTATAGTTGCACATAGTTGCGCACGGTGCTCCTACGTTCTGTGTTAAATTCTTCGGTTATCAACTTGAGAAGCCCTCCCAAGTAGCTCATAACTTGTAATCTTTATCGATTCTGCCAGCAATTTGTATACCTCTATGCATTGTGCAACAGTTGTAGGGTGTTAGCTTTTTTGACTCATCATTGCACACCTAGAACTAAAAACATCTGCACGTTGAATTTCCCTCTTGCATCTAGAGAATGTGCTTAAGTCTTCATATTTAGCACTATATGGCAGTAGCACTTAATAGGTGATTGACATGACTCACAAGTGGGGTAAATTTCCCCTTTCAAAAGATATCCAAAAGATGATCTATTCAGTAAACTTTGTACTAACCACGCATTTCCTCGGTGCATATCTTACCTTCAATTTAAATTTTAGACTTCGCATCGAATTTTTGGACAAAGTCGAGTAATTAGAAGATTGGATCTAGGAGTGTGAGATCTCCGAGGCTCCACGATATCAGTTTTAGACATATTGATGAGCTATTGCATTTCTATCTTAATCGCATATTACATGATACGCTCCAGGCGTTTGTTTTATCTTTGAGATGTATCTTTTCCAGCCAATTTCCATTAGACACAGATGCTTAGTCGTAATCTTGCCATTAAGTATTCATATACAGTGTAAACTTCCACATTATAACCTACAATCTTGAAGTGAACCCGTTCATGTTTTTTACGATGAAGTAGTTGCAGCAATCAGGGTGCAGCTTCTATGACACTTATCCTATCTCAGCAAACCCTGCCGATCACAGTTATGTATGTAATGTTTCTTGAGGATCCATAAAAGGGGTTGATTGACAAACAGACTGAGTTTAATTCTTAGCGGATAAGGAGTGAAGCCATTTATAAGAACATAGGTAGACTATTAAGCTAAAAAAGGTTCTTATTACAGTCAATTCTCTCGAAGGGGACACTTCTGTAAAGCGGACGCCTCGTAAAGACGGAAACTTATTGGAAGTTTCTGCTAATGCTAATAGGAATTGCTGTAGGACGGACACCTTGTTAAGACGGACAGAGGACGCTGTTTTTTCTCCCAAATGCACAAAACACTTGAAAGAAGCGGACACTATAAAATTTAGTTTTATTTAAAAACAATGATTTGAAGATAAATTTAACTAACAGGATTGCAGAACATGTTGTAAATTGAACGTCGCGCCTTATACCCATCGCTTTTCGCGTTTTCGAGACTTTCATTCTCGGTTGACAGTTACCAATCTTGACACAAGCACATGCGATTTGCGAGTTCGCCTATGCGATAGAACACTAAGAGTCACATCGAAGGTGTAAGGAAATTTGTATCGAAAGTGACAGCAATGACGATGATCCAAAAAAGAAGAAAGGACGCTCAAGTTCCCAACAATTCTTGTTGCTGTTCAAATGGTAGATGATTTGGCGCAATTTGTACAGAATATTCTGGAATATGAGGAGCTTATCATATCTTTGAATTCAGTCTGCAGATTGCTTTAGGAAAGAAGAATCAAGTGTTTCATGCAGAAATTTATTAATGACAACTTTTTGAGCAAATGCTTCTGCATAGACACTCTACTTTTTGAGACACATCTTAGAGTGTATTTAAGTGATGAAAACGCTTCTTGTATTTGAGCTCCTCCGCACTCAAAATGGCAATTTTCTATAAAACGGACACCTCGTTATAGCGGACACTTCTTCAAAGTCCCAAGAGCGTCCGCTTTAGAGAGAGTTAACTGTAATTAAATTTAAACTATGCTGTTTTAGGTTGTAGGTTCTTAGTACGAGTAAATGCAGGTTTTTATTTGCTGTTTTCTACTGTGTCTCAAATTAGCCCTTTAATTAAAGCAAGAATGTCATGCGACTGGAAGTTTCACATTTCATCAAATTAGCATAACGCATAAATATTTCCTATTCCTTTTTCAAAGGTCCACCCCAAAACATCGATTGAGGATCAAGATGAATTATCATCATTGCTACAGGTTCCATTAGTGGTATGTCTTGACATGTCTAATTATTGGCTTCATTGCAACTATTATACTACCTGCTACGCCAATTTTTGTCTTTTACATATTGGCGACAGGAACAGGATATACTCTTTTTTTATAAGAATTCATTTTATTGTAAAACTGAGGCTCAATTTGCCCAAAAATATGAACACCACTAGGATATCCTCGGCTTCAGTTAAGAGTTTTTGCAAGTACTCAACTTCCCGCGTTGTCCTTCCAAACAAATTCTGATATATGTTTTTTATAGGAAAACCACTTTTTCGTCTGAGCCTCAATTTTCTTAACTTTTCCCGAAATCGAGGCTGAGATTTTCATAACGTTTTCTTAACTGTTATTGGAGTATACTGGCTAAAAGAGATAGCCATTATTTGTTGTAAAAGTGTTATCTTTGTTAACCAGGATTATCAAAGAAAAATTTCGATCTTTGTCAAGGAACTTGCAAATAATGAGCTAGTATAGATTTCTGGCCCGTAAAAAAGCTTAATTTTGGAACTTGAGCCTCGTGATTTTCTTGACATTTTCTTAAGACATTGGCCTTTTGAGCCTCATTTTCTTATAAACTTTTTTCTTATGAAAAAAAAACGTGTATGATTACTGGTAAACATCAGCATTTGTAGCTTTATTTACAATAATAGCTAGTCTGAATGTCTTGGAAACTATCTACTGCTTGTAGTTTCTCAAGCATATGCGAAATATCACTCCAAGAAATATAAGAGCAACTTTAAGAAAATGTCAGCCTTAAATTATAAAAATTTAAGGACATCTAGCCTTAGGCGATATTACCTGGTTCTTATCAAATGGAGTGTTCTCTAAGTATAAGATGATCATAATGGATTCTACTGCTTTTCATGTAACGTTCTGGGCTGTTGCGAACATACTTTGTTAGTTTTATAGGCAATATCTGAATGTCCAACTGGATCTTTTGATAACTTTTTAAGGACAAAGTTAGATGTTGCATTCCTATGTCTATGAAGTGTATTATATTTTGGTCCGAATTTTATGAAAGTATGCTGAACTGGGAGCTCTACTTGAGTCGACGTTAAAATTTAGGGATAGTTGTCGCTTTTCAAAAAGTTCAAAGAAACAGTTGAAATTGTATTATTTTTGTTTTTGCTTTAGGTAAAAAGCTAAGGAGTTCACATATAGAAGTCAAAATTTAGTTTAGTGAGGGATTTCCGCAAAGAGGTTATCTGATGTTTCCATTGCTTTTCCTCTCTTAGGCTGGAACCGTCAATAGAGGAAGTGATGTAATTGGAGCAGGCATGGTTGTAAACGATTGGTCAGCATTTTGTGGCCTTGACACAACTAGCACAGAACTATCTGTCATAGAAAGCATATTCAAATTGGGTGATAACCAACCGTCTGCCATTGGCACAACAATGAGAGCATCGCTTGTGGAGAGGTAGTTTTTCTGTCGTTGATACTAGAGAGAGTGTGTGTGTATGTGTGTGTATACATATATATATATATATATATATATATATATATATATATTTATATTTATATTTATATTTATGTATATATGTATAATATCATTTGAAGGTAGAAGGGCAAAAATGGATCTGAATATGGAGATTACTTCTAATCAGTTATGTTCCCCAAGACGGGGAGATTGCTTGCTTTTTGTGACAAGATCTTGGTTGTTATTTAGCAAGATCTCGGCTCTTGAAAAGCATTTTGACTTCGTTTTCAGATGGAAGATGTTATCAGTCTTTTGTAGTTATAATTGATGATTTACTTTTTCAATGATTGAATATTTGAATTTTTCAGCATGACATGAAGACGGAACAGCTGGTTCAGTCTGGAGAATTGCATCTTCATATAAATCTCCCAAGTCTGCAAAAGGATCTGACATTCAATAAAAATAGGCTCTTATCACTGTGACCAAGTTCTAGTTTTTTCCGAAATTTCTTTTTAAAATATGGTATTGACATCACATGTTGAAGTAGTACGGTAAATCCTGGAAGTAGCCTCTCTGGGGCTTATTTATTTTGGATAAATTTTGAATGGGGGCTTATTCAAGGAGAGGGCTTATTCGAGGGGTCTTATAAAGTCATTTGACATTTAGCACATAAAAAGCTTATTGTCAAAGCGCTTTTCCTCGCATGATGGTATAAAAGAACGGGATAAATTTAAGCATTTAGTCTATATCAAAGTCTTCATCATCCTTTATGAGAGGAGGCTTATTCGAAGAGATCGAAGGGAGCCTTTTAGAGGGGAGCTGATTCGAGGATTTACGGTAGTTAATTTGATCTGGATTTAATTAGCGTATGGATGAAGCCATATCAGTAATCCACGAAACACAGGTTTTGTCATGCTGTCTACTGTATGCGAGGTGTATTTTAGACCATCGTTTACATTCGGCAATGATGTTTGCTTTTCTGCTTTCTGACGCTCCTTTGAAGGTATTGTACCTGATTCAGTTACGCTTGAAAGTTCAAAGGGAAACTGGCCTTATGCAAGAAGCATGATACGATGCGGTGTGAGAATATGGTATTAATCGTACGGCTCCAGTTATAGGGGTTCCTGGCTCCATGCTAACAAGAAGTAAATTCCATCAAGCCAAAGGGATGGTGATGTGTAGTGCAGACTCGATTTTATATGCTTTTGCAAATGCGTGTCGTATGTTCTGTAGCTTTCGTAAACGACTGAATCACGACTGAGGAATAATGTAGCGCCTCATGTGATGTGTAAGGGTCACTCTTGTTTCTTAGCTACTTTAAAGCCTGGTTTCCATATCGTCATAAGCGACGGGGACGCGTCCCAGTCATCGGGGACTCGACGGCGATGCATCGGAGACGTTCTCAAAAGTTGAACCCATCTCAACTTTTTGTGCCTCTACTGGGACGCCGGTTACCCTACTGGGACGTCGGCTACTCTACTGGGACGCCGGGGACATAGCGAAAAAAGGTTCCCACATTATCTTAAGCGTTCCAGTAGCATCGCCGATGCAATTACTGGGGCGTGTCCCTGACAACGATATGGAAACCAGGCTTAAAGAGCCTTGTTTTTCTAAAGTGAGAAATTATATCGCAATATAATTTTATCAGTTATTTTCTTCTTTATTAGCAAAAATACTTCAATGACCACTGAGTTCACTTGCGCCCACAGTAATCCCAGCTCCC
The DNA here is from genome assembly GCA_964019165.1 of Mastigias papua. NCBI lineage: Eukaryota > Metazoa > Cnidaria > Scyphozoa > Rhizostomeae > Mastigiidae > Mastigias > Mastigias papua. Next base: position 11,275,458 of record OZ025272.1, read on the forward strand.
CATTGTCTTACACTTTTGTAGATACCATGTTGTAGCACCTCATGGCTTGTGCATTTTCGCACCTCGCATATTAGAGCTAAGGCGTACGATTTGTTTGTGTCTGCAGTGACTGGTATCTGATTGTTTAAACATGCTCAGACCAATACAACAAGAGTGTGCCGTTTCGCTAGAGTAGTCCTAGTAAACATTGACTTCTTTTTTGCTGGTATTAGAGAACAAGTCTTTACTGCAGCTTAGAGAACAAGTCTTTACTGCAGCTTATTGCCATTTCACGTTAAGGAAATGATGGTAGCCTTCGCCCCCTTTTAAGTTGTTCTAGGCATGATCTTAATTAACTATGCGAGAGTTTTGGCTACTGGACATATAGAATGGCGGTATTATTTGAGTTGTCTAGTCCATTTGGTTTCTCTTCTTTATTTGTATCAGGGAAAAAATTAACCTGCAAATTACTTGGAACATTTTAGTTGTTATATACATCTCAATTCTCCTTTGAAATTTAAGTTCTGCTTCTAAATTTAGACTCTAGTCTTTATTACATACCAACTACACTGTCAAATTTGAAAGCTGTCTGCTGGTCTTGTGCATATGTTGTATTTTAGTAATAAAGCATTTATGAACTAAGGATAAATACTTTATTATTAAGGCGGGTGTTATTTCTAGACGCTATGCAATTTAATTTCTTATCGAACCACGGATCGTATTTTGATTTAGTGTACAATGTTATTTATTGAGACTACAGGGTTGCAATATCATTGTTCATTATCGCTATCCGCGTCTTATTCCCATGAACCCAATTGCGTTTTAAAGATTCGGCTTACCCGGTCTATTGGCTAATGGATTAGAGTAGAGTGAGATAAAAATACGTTCGTAGAGAAGTAATGAGCGTTTCTTCTTCAATTATTGAATCCATGCCAGTAGACTAGACACCTCACCTAAGAATGTCATTGTGACTTGCAGGCATGCATACATATATACATAAATCGATATGTAGGACACACGTTTCTTAACAAGAAGGTTTTTTCTCAACTAGTATTGAAACTTTCTTCTGTTTTATGACACGGAAATGCGTAATTATTCATAGGAAATCTATGCAAATTATACAAAAGAGATGATGGGCTTGAGCAACAATTGGGCTTGCGTATGTGTGTATCAGCGCATTAACTTTCTAAGGTCTCAGAAATCCAGTACTCACTTTTCTGAATTTTTTGAGCAGTCGAGTACTGGTTTTTTATAAACCACTTTCGTATAGAAAAACGTGTATAGTATAGCAAATGTTCTAAATGGCTATAAAGGCTGATCAAAGCAGCTTACCTACTCAAGTTATGTTTGAACATACATATTCTGATTTTTAGCTCAACTTCGCTCTACTCTTGCATAGTGTGTCGGCCGTTGTCCTGAGCGTTTTTAGCACAGATAAATAGGCCTCTGAACGAAATGGAATGTGCACATGTACCGTAAGTCTACGCACATTTCAGTTTCAACTTTTCATTTTACATACAGTTTTAATAATAAAACAAAAGTAATAATTTTGCGAAGGATCCCATGGGCCTTTCATAGATCAAGTGTAATAACATCCCAATTCAACTTTCGTTCGATACTCGTCGGCAAAAATCGAGTGCTTCATCTAAAATATTTTTAGAAGTTAATGGCGTCGTTGTCGAGTAAAAAGTCGTGAGCGTTATAGCAAGGATCATGTTGTAGTGGAATATTTATTATTATTATTATTATTATTATTATTATTATTATTATTATTATCTTATTTTTATTTTATTATTACACGCTGTTTATGCTCGAGAGAACCGTGTGGTTAAGGTATAAGGCCTGCAAGTATGGTTAGAAAGTGCAAAAATCTAATGAAAAACGGATATAACAACTAAAGAACGAACCAAGAGTGAGTCTGATCTTCCAGGGAATCGTGCTTCTTTAACTAAATCCCTTAGATGTCAATATAAGGGATTTTGAAAAAATTGATGTAGGAAACAGGGTCCCAGGCATTACAATAGTAATTGCTGTTCTTGTTTTCCAAACAACTGTTAAAGGAGATGAAGTACATAATGATTTGATTCTTGTTGAGTGTGCTGGAACTTGAAACGAGCAAATTTCAATTTTAATCATTTTAGATGCAAAACCATTATCTAATAAATATAACAAGCTAACCCATCTAGACAACAGATGTTGAATTTATCGGCATTATAGTAAACAACGTGTAAGTACGAACTACTGTTATCAGTGTATCTTTTTTTGATGAACATATTTTTACCAGCTGCTCACCTGGCATAGTTACTTAAGTGAGATCTTTTCAGTTATAGGAATAAGGCAGCTGAGAACGACAAATTCCAGACGAGACGTCAGCATCAGAGAGAGAAAGGTTGTACGCTGTTATTGCAGCATCGACGAGGAAAGATATCTTATGCTGAAAAGGTGAAAACCTAGCTACTATGAATTCTTTTAATTCTTTGTTAAGTTGCAACCCCAGCTAAACTATTTGAACCTTCTTATTCTGATTTTTGGTAGATGAGGCATCAAAATGACAACGAAACTTAAGTGCTCGTTCATAATTTTTAATGCTTTCATGATTCTGGAAGTCCATTCTGCCATTTGCTTTTGAGCACATTATGTTGTGCTATAACACGCATATCTCTCGTTTTTGCTTGAATTATTCTCAGTATAGATGCTTTTGGCCACAGTAGTTTTAGTAAATTTCGACTTCGGGAGATTTGCAAAAGGGACCTAAATGATAATAGATATGGAAGGGCTTGAATCACCACCTTTATTGCATTGCAGTAAAAGGCCCAAACTTGGGGATTTTTGATTTTGACATTTCCAATAGTGGAAAGCATAGACCCTATACGGGAAAGTTCCTCTGTAGCAACAAAGTTAGAATCCCTTGTTTGTTGACCCATACAGGATCTCATTTGTTGTGAAGTCCCTTTGCGATTTGGTTTAATTCTTAAGATGACGTCATTAGTACTTATTCGCAAATTTGAAACAAGCGCAGTGACTGGTGGTTTCAGCGTCTGCTAATCGCAATTCGTAATTTGACGTAGTTCCATGTGGTTGCATGAACTCCTACCCATATCATTAGTACCTGAACCTTCGGATAGCCCCGTTCGTGTTTTACATATAATATACTGTAGCTGGATAGTTTAAGAGAGTGTTTTAAGCCCCAGCCACACACATCCAACATTTCATCAAATATTTAGCCCCAAAGTACGTAGAAGTTCATCGATTATTTGAAGGAGCAGTCAAGCACATTCAACATGTGATTCAACATTTAGCCCCAACGTGCATAAAAGTTCACGGATGATTTCAAGGAGTGGTCAAACACATTCAACATCCCATCAAACATTTAGCCCCAAACTACGTAGACGTTCATCGATGATTTCAAGGAGTGGTGCAATCCGTTCAGTATTCTGCCCAATGCTTCGTGCAATATTTCACTCACTATTTCCATCATCTTCGGATATCAGTTGCAAACCAACACATTTGTAAGCCTTGAGATTACCAAGCAAAAAAGGCATTTAAAATAAAACGGTTGACAGTTAATGAACGGATGTGTTAGTCAGCCATGTAATGTATAATTTGTCTCTGATGAGACATGGTAAGTAGCCTCAAAGAAGAATCCTTCCCAATTGGTTCCCAACGTCCAAAGATGAAACGTTTGATGAAAGGCTGTATGATGCAGTCAGATGCATTCTAGTTTGTTCGCCATCACTTTGCAGATGTTTAATGACGGAACATGGATGGTTTTGAGGAGTTCCCAGAAACATCCAAAATTTCATTTAACATTTCATCTAGCATTTCCTTCCTCTAATATCGCCTGCAATAGCTTAGCGCACAGGGGCAACTTTAGTGCTTCAAACACAGAAACATTTGTTTTTGGAAAGCACGGACACGCTGTGTCATACACAGTCTTTCAGATTTTGCAAGTTCATTCTCGCTAGTAATCTTTGAAAAAAGTCTATATCCATGAGCAGAGCACAAGGACAATATTCTTTCTAACACAAAAAGCTTTGTGTTTGAAATACAAATGTTGCCCGTGAGCGTTAAACTTATGCGACACGTTCGCAAACTGAAAATCAAACGAAGACAAATAGCAAACAAGAACTAGCAGTTAAGAGCACATTCATGGCTCGTGAGTCAATGTGTGCGTTAACCTGAAAGTATTAAATTTGGAAGTGTGACAAGATTAGCAACCTTGATGAATCTAATATGAAATGCTCGATGTCCAATTCCACCCAACATTTTTTCCACCACAGCATTTATTTTTCATCTTGATCAAACTTCATCCAGCATCACGTTGCACATGTTGGACGACCAAACGTAGAAGATCAAACACATCCAACATTTCATCCATCATTTGTTTTCAGGATATTGGATGAAATGATGGAGGCGTTTGACTGAGGCTTTAAAGAGAAGAGTATGCAAATACTTTGTTATTAGAATTCCCTGATTCTTACGGTTGACACGAAGACCGATCCTTCAGCACAAATATTTTCATTTAAACCTTATTGGTGTAGAAACTTGCTTAATCTGCGGCTAACGTCAAACTTTAAACCCATAACTTAGATATGTAAGCTTATTAGAGATAGCATTTATAAATCCTTAAATGTAAACCCGTCTGAGAAATGCTTTTATTTTGAAACTAACAGGAAACCTTCCGCTAGTTGCAGCTCGATAAGCTCTCTTCTCTTAACATCTTTGGATAATTATGTGATTTCGTTGTTTACCTTTTTATATTCTCAAAACGTTTCGCATTTGTGTTCTATCATAGCATTTTTTCCTAAGGAGTGCGATGTTCTTTCTAGTTATTACCAAGACAGTCTGGACTTATCTTTAATTCAGTCTGAGTACCCTACTCGAGCGATGAAATAGTATGTCATCCGCAATGCATTAAGTATTCTCACATTTGCATTGATTTTACCATGCTCATTCAATCAGTGGCGAAACTTTAGCATTTTTTTAGGATTGTGTGAAGTATAGATGCCCGATGAAAAAGCTTTGCCAGCTTGATGAAAGGGCGCGCTATGCTTGAAAGACGGAAACTGAGTCAAATGATAAGACAGAAACTATGAAACGCTTAATTTTGTTCATTTTCCATAAGCTGCATAAGATGCCGGTGCAAAAGGCAGCTATGCAATAGTGAAATGAATGAAAATCTCCAGAGCTGACTTACTAATATGCAAGCAGCCAAGAAGTTGCCTAACACTATCCCCAGTTTTGATCATTGGGGAGGTGCTTTACCCCTCTTTGCCCTCCTAATGGTTTCGCTCCAGCTTTCAATCTTGCTCTATATTCTTATGTAACAGTCATATCATAGAGAATTCCTTGCTTCTATACACGTACAAAATTGTAAGAAACTGGAAAGAAACTGTTGTTCCAAGATATTTTTCATTCAGAAGTTGAGTCTTCAATGAACTTGTTTGCAAACGGAGGCGTATGGAAGATTCGATTATGTCTAAGGGACGGAAGAGCCTCATTTGGACAATCTCTGGGGTTGTGTTAAGACACCTTATTTGATAAGATTTGTTTTGATTTGAAAGCGACTTCACATGATCATCACTTTAGTTTACTCAATGCCACTGCTTTTTCAACGAGACCTGTGAAGCTGCCTATTTGAGACAGTCTCGATGTTTGCATTAAGTTTCAGAGGGGATACGTTGCTTCTGACTGAAACCAGTCTTTCGTTCAATGGCATTTTGAGAATTTGAAAACAACACCATATTGATTAATGCAGAAATGGATCAGGGGACGCATAAAGTTAATCATTTGGAGCATTGTTAGTAATCTCCCTTTAATTTTGTATCTTTTGTTTACATGATTACCATCGAAATGCAAATCCTTGTACAATCACATCCACAGTCATTGTACTGAGGGAGGCGGATTTCCTGTACAATCCTTTTCTAATGCTCATAAGGAGCTTACGAGTAGCGAAGCCTGACCTGAATTATTCTGTTTCATAGCAGATCTTTATGGGAGATGGTTTAACTAAGCAGAATTGTCTAATTTTCGATGGTAATTGCTTGAAAAATAATCTTGTGAGGTATTCCAGTACAGTAGAACATAGTAAGTTGGCATCAGAACTCAACAGAAGTAAGTTGGTGCATTCTGCGTAAGAACATAAGTAGTAAATAAATCTGACATATAGCAAATACAGATATATCACCCATTATTAGATACACTATCGCTTGAATAACATTATTCTATAGGTATTGAAAAAGGCAGTTGCCCTTCTAGGAGAAAGGACAGAGCATCAATTCAATTGTTTCAAACATGTCGATCTTTGAATTTGTTTAGTGCGGTGCAGAGTAATTGAGCAATGTGTACTATATCATTGGACTTCCCCAGCAAATACGTTTGCGAATTATTTTTAAAGATTCTAGTAAAAACTGCTTCAAAAAGACAGAGATGGTTTTCTGTAAATGGCAAGTCAACATTATTAAGACATGATTTGGGAACGTATTAATTTTTTTTCGCTAGAGTGAGAATTTGTTCCCTATGAAATATCTTAGGTAGGGAAATCTTTCGCAAGGATAGACTACACATAATGCTTAAACAACTGCGTGTGATAGCGTGTGATTTACAGGAGGATCTTTTACGTTGTGTGTACAAACTAGATACCAACGTCATTGATGAATCTGCAAGTGCAGTTGAGCATGCAGCATCTTCTTACTTTCCAACATGAAAGTGGCCTAGCTAACCATAGAGTGTAACTAAAAACAAAGCAGCAACGTAACAGAAATGCACCTTTTTTACAACAAGGTTTTTTTCGGTCAGTACTTAAAGTTTCTTAGCTTTGTCATGACTTCAGTGCTGAAACTTGAATTCACAGTGTTAAACAGGGAAGACAGGCACTATACGAATATAACACTCTAATACATAGGTCACCACACGAAATCTATACAAATTGAGTAAAATATATTATTGTTTTTTGTGAATATTGGCATTTTAAAGGTATATGACTTGTGAATTGTCTTAAGTCTCAGAAATCCAATACTGAACTTTCTTAACTTTACCAGTCAAGTACTATTTTCTCATCAACCACTTTCTTGGAAAAAAAAATGTATAAGGCGTATGTTGTAAACGAAGCAGGTATCTTAATGCATAGTGCATTATATGCAACAGTTTTCATTTTTCTAACTCAAAGTAAAGTTTGCACTATTGCAGGTAGTTTATTAAAAACTTCCCTTCTCACGAAGATATAATATTTTTTAGTGAACAATCCTGGCTCACAATACACTTATCCATGGATCAATAAAGAGGACAACATGCTAATCGGAAATTTTCAGTGCAATTTCTAATTCAACAAAGCATGTATTAGTTGAACTGCTGCAGTTTTTCTTGTTCCATTTCAGAGTGCTGTACAAGTGCAAGTAGAAAAGAAATACAATGAAACTATACCTGGCAACAATAATGTATGTATTGTTTAAGTGTATCCTTTTTTTAGGGTTTTTGAGTACCTATATCACTGCGTAATTGGATCAAGCCAGTAGCCAATAGCCTGTTGGGACAAGGTCCCCTGAAGCCACAAAAACTGACTTTGCACTTTAACGTTTTTTCATTGTTCATGTTTGTCAGATTTTTGTTTTGGGCGCCGCCGGGGCAGGCCTATAGTGCCTCCAAGCCTCTCAGCTCAATTATGCTCGGTATGCTCATATTATCTGCCTCCTTGACAAAAGTATGTTGTCTACGGGAAGAAAAATCTCATAATTGAGCTTGGCATAGAATTATAATCAACAGATTTTTCTTTTCTGCTAGTACTTTTAGCATGCCCACTACTAAGATATTGCAACAGATATCTTATTTATTGATTTTCACTTTATGGCTACTGCTGTATACTGTTTTCTACCTACTGTTTTTAATACATGTTGTTATTTTGCACCCCATAATACCTTCGAAGTTATGGATGAATAAGTACTATTTGGTCTCTAATAAGCCCGCTGTTTATTCAAACCACCCCGTTTATTAATTTTCAAAATTTTTCCAGCCCCCCTTTATTCCAGTTCCCCTCTTCATTAGAGAACAAAGGGTTGCACATTTCAGTATGGGTATGTTTTATAGAGTGGAGAGATATGCAAAGAAGCGGGAAAAATTGTTAGTAAGAAATTCCAAATGTTAGGATGTAAGATTCTTGAATGAATGCCTGGAGAGCTAACAGCAGTGACCCCATCCTCAGCCATTGTTTCTTTATCATCTGGATAGCTTGGTTCCAAACAGATAAATCTAATTTGAGATGCAACCAAATGGATGGAATTAAGTTTATTACAGTTGCATTTCTTATTTTATTTGGCACCAAGCTATCTCAGATTTTCTCTGTGTATATTTCTTTTGTGTTAAGTAAGGTGTTGAAATTGTGAGTCTTATCCAAGGTGGAGACTAGATGACCAAGTATCCTTTCGCGCTTTGGATGAGACAACCAAGTGTAATATTATTTGTGTGTTCTTGTGTTTAATCTTTTTACAATGATCGAAAAAAATTATTACTGGATGTACTTCCCAAGTTTAATAAAATCGTTGATGGGCTGTTCAACGGTAGTACTTCAGCTGTTTGAACAAAATATCGAATATTCATTGCAAGGTAAAATTCAGCTGCAAGTTAATTTACTATTTTCTCAGTTGACAGATGCTTAGGGAACACATATTCTCTTCTATGGTATCTGAATGAAAATGTGATTTACAATAGTATGTTCTGCTTATATATTTGGCATTTTGTTAAACTTAACAAGCCTAATGTCAGGTTCATTTTCCTTTTTTCAGATCTTCGTTGGTTTTTCTTTTTATTTTTGGACCAACTATCGGTAGGTGCATTCACTAATTGTATTGTTGTTGCTAAGGACCTTACGGGCATTCATGACATCGCTACAAAAGCTTTGAAAGTTTGACCCCTCCCTGCCATCAACAAATCCATAAATGCCGAATTTTTGGAGCCTACCCTCCTTTTGTGGATGTTCAAACCTCTTTACTAATTTCCCAACTGGTCATAATTCAAATGGGATAGAACCATAGCTCATTGGCGGCGGAGTCGGGGGCTAGGGGACTGTTGTTGCCATCCCAAAATTTTTTTTACAGGAAATGTTCCTTATTATAGCCTTTTCAAAATCCAAGCAAAATTTCACAAAGCATAGTCAATGAGCAAGAATCAGCAATTCAACAATTCATATGCCCTACACTACCTTGGAAAAAATTCAAAATAGGAAATCTGTTAGTTAGATGCTTGCTTATATGTTGATCAATTCAAAAAAACAGAAGTGAAGGTTTAATGAAAGAAGCCAACTTAATAGGTAAGTCAGTCACGCAGTTTGATTGAAGCAAAAAGAAAAGAAGGAAAAGGAGTCGAGGTCTAGCAGCCGTCAAAAGAGTTTAATTGGAAAGCAAGCATCTTATTTAAAGCAAAGAGTAAAATAATCACGAGACCATGCCAGGGAAAGAAATGCTTATTCTCTTTAAAACAGTAGAGACTGCCTCTTTTAAAAAAATCAATGTACTCAATGAAATCTAACATCAGCTTGTAATTTGAAGAGGTAGTTTTTTTAGACTAGCTTCTCTGAATGGAAAAAGCTCTACGACTAAATGAGGGCCAGAATCTTCAATGTCAGAATTGCAGTTGATTACAGATTAGCTATGTACGAAGACCCATCCTGGTAAAGCTGGCTAGCCAGTTCTGCTGAAAAGAAAGCTAATACTAAACCAGACAATGGTTTGCTGAAGTAATTAAGCCCCTCCAATATCTTGCTAGACAAAAGCTAAACAATGCGTTTAAAGTAAAGAATCACTCAATGGGCTTTATGATAACTACGCTGCTCAAGATAATGAAGCACCTAGAAGTGTATGATCAAGCTTTCTGCACGAAGGTGAATTGCCCAGTGACATGAATTTTGAACTACGAGCAGCCATTCTGCAGAAAGAAATCATAATATTTTAAAGCTATTAGCCAAATAATTCTTCTGTACCAGAAAGCCAACATTACACTGCAATAAGCGACTGAGAGGAAGACTGTTCTCCTTTGCAAAAGGAATGAATACATGGCAGTGATAAACCATAGGGCAAAACCGATTCTATTATTTTGCAAATTTGAAAACACTACTGAAAATCCAATTGCATAAGAGGCTAGAGAAAATTCAATAGCATGTAGCAAGTTAGAAACTTTGTTTGTAACTCAGCATGTTTCGGTACTTATTTAGTAAATCTCCTCGGTCTAGTTTTAGTCTGGGAAATTGTATTAAAGCCATTCTAGAGGGTGAAATTTCAAAATTTTTCTTTTGCGTCGGACACAACCATGGTGGGGTTTTCCTATTTTAATATAAGGGAATATCTACCCCCTAGGTATAACCAGGGATCCCTGTAAGTGAATGTAAATTATGTCGGTATATTATATCATATTTTGCAACGCACAGCACAAGTTGAGGCTTTCAAGCAATCTTTACATTCTCAACTTATTTCGTCTTTCCACTAAAGCCCCCGCCAAGACTATCCCTCCGCCGCCCCTGAAGTTACATTGTAGTTGCAGAAAATCTTGCTATATTATGCATCATTTCCAATGCAATTATGTATTCACCTGAGTACAAATTTCCAATTTCAAACAAATGTCTAATTTAAGTTACGTACTCAACTTACAACAAATCTATGCCAGAAAGCTAAAACAGTGTAGCGATAGTGTGCACTAGATATTTTTGTAAATGATAAGTGAAAAATATGGATGTCCACATTTTAGTGTTAGAACCACCCCCATCCACCAACAACCACCTAAAATTTACTATCATTTCCATTGAACCCCTTTCCCCTCCCTGTGGACATCAAAGATATATGGTCCATTAAGTCTCAATTTCATGTTGCAACTACATATAACAGTCATCGAAATCTTAACGCAGCATTCATGTTAATGGGCCGAAATAAAATTTCTCTTGTTTTCGTATCTTCGACGACTGACACTCCACCACCAAAGTTATCTTTGACTCAATTCATAGCTTGCTGATTTTAAAACCAAAGAGAGCTTTTCCTTATGACATCAAGTTTAGTGAACATTCATCTTAGATGGATTCTCATTATCGTAAAGCTCTATTTACTCACTCCTTTAGGCCATCTTCTCCAATAGGCTCCCCTTTCAATCATAACTTTTGTAATAATTTCCCCTTTCTTTTTAGCTCCCCCTTAGTTCATACCAGAAGTGATGTGAAATAGAACTCAAATATTATATTGTAGAAAAACATATTATTTTCAAATTCCTCCCCCCTCCCCCTATTTCTAATGTCATATAATGTAGATTTGAAAGTGAAAGAAATCTATTCAATAGTTTTCTTGTCATTTAGGAACACTAGAAGGAGCCTGATCAGTAAAGCACTAAATAGCTCACTCATATTGACATTTTTAAATTACCCCTCCTCTCTATTAAGCCCCCCTTCAGAAGATGGAAATTTAATTAGCCTCCCCGCAAACATACTAGAAATTTTACGGCATATCTTGAAATAACCAAACAAGTTTCATAGTATTATTCTCATAAGTCTTCTAATGAAATACTGTATTAGTTTTACGTTGGTATGTTTTAGGTTGTTTGCCAAAGTGGTGTCCTATCAGTCCTTTTATCTGCTTAAAGAGTTTAACTTCTTTCGAAGAATTTTGTTCTGTGGATTAACTTGGTAGTAGTAAATCAAAAAATTGAATATTTGCTACAATACTGATATTTTTTGCCAGAATTACAAGCTGTAAGTGGTTCCTAAGCTAAGTTTTCAACACTGCCTTTCAGCTGTTTCAGCCTCGATGCAATTATTGAACAATCTCACTAGTGGGTACGACAAGAAAGAGCGCCCTTTCTTCAACGGTATATATTACTTTTCTTTCAATCTCGTTGTATACCTTTTTTCTAACAGTCAAGGCTGCAGTTCCATGTTATCAAAGGAGACAAAAATGGCTAATGAAATTTGAATACGTAGCACTATAAATAAAAAAATACGAATTAATTGTATATTAGATTATCTACTAACTGTTTGAAGACTATGAAAGTGAATTTAAGTAGCGATTAACCTCGCTTTGCTTTGCACTAAGTATCAAGTGCATACCAAATCTATGTATATGTCGTTTATATTAGATTGGGAGGTTTCCAGAGAGATGGCCTTATGTGCAGCGTCAAGCCCAAGCTTGTTTTATCGGTTTGGACCGCAATATGGATAGATACCTTAGTAATAACCGACCTTCAAAGTAAAGAAAGCTTAATAACAGCCAAAATTGTTTCTTATCTTTTATTCTATCGAGCCAAAAAACTGGATTATATAAATGCCAGCATAGCCGCCAAATGTTTGAGAGCCTGCCTACCTTCCTCCAACCTAATTGACCAATCATCATGCAGAATGGGCCTAGCCTTAGCATGTGTGGTCAGAATCCTGCATTATGATTGGTCAATTAGGTTGGGAGAAAATAGACTTCACATGGTTCTCAAACATTTGGCGACTATGCTATAAATACCATATGTTTCTATAATTCACCCTAATCGATTAACTTTATTGTTATTAGTTGTGCCGACTAATGTGTCTGTGCAGATTGCCATGATCGCATTAGGACCAGTCAGTGAAAAGGAGCAGGTAATCTGCAAGAATGTCTTTATACCTTGTTGCGTTTGTCTCGATTACATCATACAGGACTTGTAGACCCGAGGCTGATATTTATGGCTTGAAACAAGGAGCGTAGACTGTATTGCAGCGCTTAAAGCTACCCTTTAGGAGAACTGCTTCCCACCTCAGTTTAAAAACCATCGACAAAGTATCTCTAAGATAACAAAATTGCTAGAAAATTAACAATTGTCAATATCATAAAAGTCATTGGCTTTATTTTCTATGACTTTCATAATGCGTTCTCTCTGTATGTGCATATGTTTGCTTCTATCTCCATATAATCTATTTTACCCTACGGATTTAAGACTGTAGAAATCCCATGCAATGTGCAACATATATAGTTCATAAGGTGCAATTTGTAGCATAGCCACCAGATGTTTGAGAACTCTGGTCAAGTCTATTTTATCCCAACCTAATTGACCAATCATCAAGCTAATTGGTCTTAGGTTTAGTATGGAACGCATGTATGGTCAGTATCTTGCATGATGATTGGTCAATTTGGTTGGGAGAAAACATACCTGATCAGAGCTCTTAAACATTTTTGCGGGAATGCTGCAAATTTTAGTCGTCGTTCTTTAAAATTTAGTTTGCAGATATTCACTATTTTTTATTGTATAACCAACTGTAACTTTTATTACCCTTCCCTCCAACCGCAGTATTTTCCAATATTTTCTATAGAATTGACTTTTTAGAGTTAACTACTCCACGTACCTATCCATAGGAAGCCTTATTTTACTAGGCACAAATGACTCTTTAGCGAAGCTAATTTACAGAATGCTCCAATACACTGAGTAGATTAATCAGAGTTTTCTTGAATTTGCTTATCGAGATTCAAGTTAAGTAGTTTTAGTTAATTCTTGAATTACTTTCTGTTTTCTTCCTAATTATTCTTGCAGCCTATATTCTATATTTCTTATTTGTTTTCTTGTCATGTTTTGAACAACAATTCTTGTTCTTAATATCTATAATAAATTCTTTTTCTCACTGAAGCAAGAACTTAATATATTTCCTTTATATATTTAGAGCATGAAAAGTGACATATTTCTTCGACAATGGTGGAATGACCCAAGACTTGATGTTGGTCCTCGTTTACTGACATTCAATATTGATCCTTCAACGTATTTTTGGGTTCCTGATACCTTTATATCAAACTCTAGGAGGACGGAAAGCCATAAAACTTTCACAAAGAATTCATTGGCTAGACTTGGACCAAAAAGCTCCGTATATGCGAGCATGAGGTATGCAGGGTTTTTCTAGCATTTGTGACCGAGTTCGAGTGCCATGGATGTGTTACTTATTGAAGTATCAGGAAAGGCCAATAATTAATAAGAATGTATTTGATTCAAGCAGAAACCCAACGCTGATGGGGTTGGCAAGGGTTTAGGAGAAGAATCTTCAGAGGAACTTCTACCAAAATAAAAACCCTTTTCTAAGTGGTCTAGCTTCATGTTACACAACCTCGATTTGAAGCTTCAAGCCTCAGCAAGTATTCTCTGACTCAGAAAGACCTTATATCTCAGCATTCGGGTATGCTTAGTGATATCCAACTGTAGTTGGCCGTGTTTATGTAAAACTTCTTTTTCAGATTTACGATTCTCTGCCATTGCAAGATGGATCTGCGACGCTTTCCACATGATGAACAAGAGTGCTCTATTGATTTGGAAACATGTAAGTTAGCAGATTTCCACCAAAAATAGTGCATACTAGCTGACAGGCGCATAGTTATTAGGTGTATGGGGGTGTCACATACCTTCCACTGTTCCCAAACAGCAAGCAAATTCAAGCAAATGTTTGGAGATGCAATAAAATTTGCTCGCATTGGAAGAGCTTTCTTTCACTACTAAATATACAATTTATTGACAAATATAATTGACAACAGTAACAATTAGCCATATGTTCGATAAGGTTGAAATGCATTGGCCAATTAAAAATGCACCATTCGAGCAGAAACTTTCGTATGAATCTCTTAAATCTAAAGTTTCACCGAATAGAATTGAAGCTTTACCTGAATTGTGTTGAGAAAAGTCGAGCAAAAGCTCTGACACCCCCCAAATACTTGAATATCGATACGCCCCTCCTAGCTAGCGTTGTATGGTAGAAAGTCATCTATTTAGCATGTCATAAACGATGGGAATACCAATGGTCTAACCTTCATTATTATTCAATATTCGTTGATAATCAACTGTGTAAATATGCTTTTCGATTCTTCTTCTAGTTTGTTACATAAAACCTATATATCTCTAATCTCATCAGACTTTAAATATTCTAATTCTCTCAGAGGTGCATATTTGTTTTGCAATAATGGTTTTACGAGTTGCATTTGTACCACCTCTGTGATATATATTGTTTTGAATATCAGCTTAGCTTGATAAAACTAGCTCGAACTGAAATTTCTATTTAAATCTTTTTCTGCTGCATGAGCAGATGATTCTTTGCATTAACGAATTTGGTTTGCTCTCTCATTTCTAGATGCATTTAGTGGCAATGAAGTATCTCTTTACTGGAAGAGCATCACGGAACCAATCGAAGCACTGGATCTATCGACAGCTGGATACCAAGTTTTGTCTATTAGAGGACTTCGCGAGGTTACTTATTATCTGAACGGTATAGCATCTACTTTTGCCTTTATATCTCGATTTATTCTACTTCTTTAAAATACTATCAAATAGATTTCATTTCACGTTATATCTAACTACAGGTATATAGCCACTGCATGTGTACGATCTCATTTTGTAATACACTGTGCGCTCTTGTGATAAGGTAAATGGGCTACAAATGCATACGTAATACATGAGCATTAGGATTTGCTGTGTTTCATGTCAAGTTCCATCGCATATTGGATGAATATTGATAAAATAATGCTGTTTGCTAGAGCCCAGTTAGTAGTTAATTAAATTAATAATTACCATTGCGTTTTACATTTGCTTCATCACCCTCGGCTTAAAAACTTTTCGATTTATACTATATTTTACTGTTTTCTGTATAATTTTGATATTTGTGAAAAATCTGTTGGTACTACAGAAATTCACTACAGCACGAAAAAGCGGCACCATGTTTTAGGCATACTGAAAGTTTTTTCGTCCGACACTCGTCAGAGTATGAAACGTGGGATAGCGACCGAAAGGTTAACGGAAATATATCTGCATCTGGCTATATATTTCGGTTAACCTTTCGGTCGCTATCCGACGTTTCATACTCTGACGAGTGTCGGGCAAAAAAATTTTCAATATGCCTAAAACATGATGCCACTTTTTCATGCTGTAGTGAAATTTTGATATTATTCTTGTATTTATGCTTGTATATATATCTATTTTTTAAGTATTTGTAAATAGATATGTGTATATCAATCTTATGAGTTCCTTTCTCCTAGTTCCCTTCCCTAAACTTCGAGCGATACTGAAACTCAAGAGGTCTTTCCCTTACTTCTTGTATCACGTGTACATTCCTGGTGTGTTGTTGGTTATACTCTCGTTTACAACATTCTTCATCCCACCGACTGCAGTACCGGCAAGAGTCACGTTGATTGTTACCAACTTCCTATCGACAATGTTCATTTTCGGTAGCACAAGTTCGTTAATCCCAAAGGAACCGTACATCACTGCAATGGAAATCTATTCACTCATCAACATTGTCTTCATCATTCTCGTCATGGTGGAGTATATTCTTGTTCTCAAATTCAAATCTCTAAAAAGCAAGCGATGTTCGGTAAGTCGAGGCTATTTATAAACAGCTAGTCTAATTTCTTTCTTAAAATACCTATGTTGCTACAATTTTGTAGCTGCATTTTGTTCTACAAGCTCAAGCACTGATCCTAGATTAAACTAAAGTAAAGGAAACAGAGATGATTCACAGTTGGCTTAGGGGTTTACGCCGTTACTATTATAATGTCTATATAAAAAATATGCACAAGAAATGAGGCAAAGTTCAAGATGACTAAACGCTGGCCGAAATATTAGAAAATCATTTTTTGTAGGCGTTTGAATTTTTGATCAATAATTTGTGCCAAGATGTGACCGTTTTCGCATTTGATCTTTGCAGAAATCTAGCACAATATTGGTCCAGACTGAAAGACTAGAGATGACTGAGAGAGCTGCTAAGGCAGAAAAACCAGAGAATGGGAACTCCTCACCAAAAGCGGAGACGTCAAGAAATAAAGGCGGAAATAGCATAGATTCAATAGCGATAATCTTCTTCCCACTATCGTACTTGATTTGTTTAGTTACATACTTTGCAGTTTATATCTAAAGAATGAAATAAATTTGCTTATAGTTAGTGAACTGAATGAGGAGAACTTGTAGGGGAAGCGGAATGTTAGACAAAGACAACAAAAAACGTGAGATAATCGAGAACGATTATCAGAAAAGTCGCCATCATCAATCGCTATCGTTAGAAATCACCATGGCAATCAGCAATCACCATTACAGCATTGCCCTGGTTATCTATCATGAATCAGTAACAATCTTCATCGCCATTCCTGTTGTCATCACCGTCATAACAGTGGTGGCCATTCGGGGGCGGGGGAGGCGAGGGAGGCTCGTCCCCAATAATTTCAAGCTTACAAAGTTTCAAAGCTATAGCTCACAGGCAGAACTATTCATTCCTTTTGATTACACTTTGCCCCCCCCCCCCCAGAAAATTGCTGAAATGTCCGCCACTGCGTCATAGTTATCATCTTCCTTTTGCGAATATCAAGTTGATAAAAAAGGTCATCCCTCAATATAGCCAAGTAAATTCAGTGTGCAATGCCTAGAATCTAACTTTTTGCATAATATTATACTAGAAAGTTTGTTATCTTTGCTGAAGAAAACAAGTTTGATTATGGATCAATTGCAAGCTACTGTGATTTAGTTTGAAGTTGCAAAATGTTTATAGGTTGCAACGTAGGGACTGTTTAATGATCTTGTCACGCTAAAATTACCTGTTTTGAACCATCCATCCCTTGTTATCACGCTCTGTCACGTTTGTTTACAAGGCCCCCTTGTGTTGCGTCACTCCTAGCACAAAGACCCCTTTCCAAAGTAAGAAGACTTCATTGCTCTTTCATGTCTTTTTTCAACTATAGCAACAACAGTAAGTGCCAACATTGAGGTAAGTTCGAATTTAGGACTAAAGCACTATCTACATTACAATGTTAGATGGGAAAGGAACAGATAAAAACTATAAAAAAGGTTTCGACAACCTCATTAATGTAGGCTGTGTACTGAGTTTTGGAATTACTTAGTTATACAAAACTTCTCATAAAACGTTTTTAGCATGATGCCACGTACTTGAATCAAGTACCATCCACCCCCTGATTTACCGTCACGGAGAGTTACGACGAACGTGTACAACCACCTACCCCCAAAGCGTGATGTAATTATTGAACAACCCCTTAGCAGGAATCCACAAGATCTTTTGTACCTTATTTCTAACCTTACTTCAGGGCTTTTTATAAGGAAAAATTGGAGCTGCACATTATTCTTGTGGGTACTATACTGAGGAATAATTCTTGATTCTTTTTGACGCTAGCAAAGCACAGATGAAAAGACGCTGACACGGAAATGGTGCATGTTTCTTTGCTACATTTATGGAAACTAAAATGTATATATACAGGGGCGGCGGAGCAACATTTTAGGCGGGGGGGGGGGCTGGAGTGAACAAATTAACAATGGAGTGATATAGAAGGGTGCTAAAATAGGTACTAGATTATATTTGTATTAGAAAGTGGAGGTGCTATAGCCCCTGCACCCCTAGCTCCACCGCCCACTATATAACGCCTCACTTTACATGGAATCTTTTTAAGAACTGCAGGTTATGTGTTGACTGAACACGTTAAAAGAAAGCCCTGCCTTCCTTGTCATCCAGACTATCCTGGGGCAATTTCTTACCCTCCCTTGATTAGTTCATCGTTGTACTTTGTAGTGTTAATGATTAGCTAAAGGCTATTGTATTTTGTTAAGTTTGCATTAATACTTTTATTGTTTGGAATAATAGTACCATCTTGTTGGCACACTCTCCTTTTTTCAATCTTTTGGGCGCATTATGAGGCAAGTGCCTCCGGTTGGACCTCCGGTCCCTACGCGGGCGCCCTTTGTACACTCGTGTGGTCAACCAAAGTCAACCTTTGACCGTTGTCCGTTGGCCCCATTTGGCTGAGATTCGTTAAGGTGAACAGTACAGAATAGGTGTACTACTGACATTCTAGGCCGTTCAGCATGACGATTTCGGCATAGTTTTATTTATCAAGGTTCAATGACGATGGAAAAGTGAGCACAGGTAAATATAGTGCACGATCTTCCAGTAGTTGATTAAGTTTTTGTTTTGGTTTCTTGTTACTAAAAGTTATTCGTCCCTTTTCGCATTCACTTGATTTAGGCCAATTCTCGCATGCAAAAATTCTTTCGCCAGACTAGAGTTGCTTTGATTAGAGAGCATAAAAATAGCAAACTTATAGATATACTACAGAAAACGTCTGCTAGTCCCTGTAACAGGAGCCAACTTGCAACCTTTCGGTACAGCGGTTTCAATCTACAACTTATTTGTGTGGATAGGCCTGCTTTCGTTAAGCGTGCAGGAATTCGTCGGGACGTGGATAACAAAAGTGAAAAGAAATCGATTTCATCATGAAAATAAGTACCTTGCCGTATGCACCGTGGGGATATTTCACGGTCTTTCTGTAAGCACATTCACAAAGTCCTGAAGATTAAGCTAAAGTGAAGAGCCTTCAGTTGTAATATTGATTTTCCCGAGCGACCACTCAATGACTACCGGACGTGAGCGAGGGCTGGAGCTAGCCAGTCCTCCTGACGACCGCGACGTAGTATTGGCGCCAAAATTTAAAATGGAGGACATATGGAGGATTTTAAAAATTAAACGAGACTTACCTGTAAGTTGATGTTTGATTGTAATTCTTCTCTACCATCAGCAGGAACGGAGGAATCACATGAGAAGCGAGCGCACGCGCTACTGGTCATTCTTTAAAGCGTGAGTGATCACAGGAAGATAGTAAAATAGATAAATAATTATTAAATGACTGAAATGAAAATGAATGAAAATGAAACATTGCTCGTCATCAGCAGGACGGAGGAATACTGGGTGGGAATGATATTAAAATTGTTTATGGGAGGGCATGTGATTCCTCCGTTCCTGCTGATGGTAGAGAAGAATTACAATCAAACATCAACTTACAGGTAAGTCTCGTTTAATTTTTAAATTCTTCTCTACAATCAGCTACGTCACTACGGAATCCCATGAGACTTTAAAGCCCTGTGATCACGAACCCATTATAGGCGAAAGAAATATGTAACGCATAGTTACACAATAAAAACAGGAGCATTGGGGAGTTTGCAGAGCTAGTAATAGCCACTAGTGTGCACCAGTTATGAACATTACTGTGCAAATCGAAGTTTACACAAATGAGGGCGAAGGCATAATATCTAATTCAACATAGTTTGCTATATATAAAACATAAGTGTAATGACAGTTACGACTCCTTATTCTCTAGTTCACGGACTGATATAAGTATCCCAGGAGAGAAGTCAAATTAGAAAGGACAACTGCTAAACTTACACAGTGATGTATCTTTTTCTTTCCTTTTTTTTTTTTTTTTTTTTTTTTTTGAAGATATCTCTAAGACTCGGATCTCACAAACACGTGTACCAGATTACTACACATCTACACAAACAACGTATAATAAATCCAATCAATCAAATTAAACGGAATGTTATAATTTTTTAAGTAATTTTAACACTACTAATTCAAATCAACATGAGTAGCGCTTAAAACAGCGTCTCTGACTGAGTCTCTATATGCGATAACTAGTGAGAATTTAGAGGTAATTTCGTAATTTAAGGGGCGCTATGGTAATGTTACCTTGCGCATTTAGCATTCCAATTGAGATTCAAACATCAAGTAACAGCAAGTAAATGCATCTAACGCATTGCAATACGACTGATTATCCAAATTTATTCTAAGAGATAATCGAAATAATTGACATTTAAAGTCTGAGTTTAACAAAACATATTGTGTTCTGGGTATCCCAGCCGGACATTACGACTATGATAAATCAGAAAGCACAACATATAATTCTTTCTTTAACCCTTGTTGCCAGTTGGGTGATGGTATATAACGGTAAAGCAACTATTGTCATTGTACCTCAACTACAAGATGAACAAGTCCATTGCTAATCATGTGCAACATTACACAAAGCAAAATTGGGCCTTCCACTGCAGACGTTACAGTAACCTAACACGTATGTGGAGAAGTGCACCAGCATATATGCCAACTGGCGTTATCAGTGTACTGACCCATTTCACAAAGATTCTTTCTCCCTGGTAGTAGAGTTTTGTGGAGAATGCTAAATAGCCTGTTATGAGGTTTTAGTTCTTTGATGTGAAGCAAGGTGCAATCATGTGTTAAGACTGGCACCTGACCGAGAAAGCTAACCAACAGCTTCGTAGGACAGGGATTTTAATTGAAGATCTGGTGAGATATACAGTAGTCGCCATATGTCTCGATTAGTTGTGTAGAACTGTATGAGAAATAGAAAGGAGGTTGCATTACTTAATAGTCCTAATAGGCTAAACTTAAATAAGAACCAAACCAGGATTCTGGCAATATTCTTAAATGCCAAATTAAGGACAATGACAAAAGAGATAGCCAATTTGGCTGCTCCCTCTATCAAACTGAGTCTTAAGACTCGAGAAAAGTAAAATTTATATATACAGTATATGGCTGAAATTTTTTCCCGGAAAGGGAACATGCGCTGGACATCATCCATTCTGCGGAAGATTTATCGTTACAAGAAGGTTCACATGCAGCGTAGATGCTAATTTTCTATGGAAACCGGCCAATTGATGGAAATATCAGCCATATCTATGCCACTTATAAATTGACAGATAATACATGCATATGGCTGGTAGTAGAAATAGTGTTTGTCATTGCTCATAGTTGTAGGAACATAGGCTTGGTAAGCGGTTAAGTGCTTAGTCTCAAATGACTTCTTTCCACATTCCCTCCTAATTGCCAGGTTCCTTCACACTCGAAAAACCAAAGAGCATCTGATTAAGTGTGATCAAAAAACAGCTTCCCATGCTCTCAAGGAAGCATTTCATGTAGCAATAGCTAATGAAGTAATCCAGTCTGCCTAAAATAGGCTGTAGGCGGCAAAGGGTCTAATCAGCAAAAGAAAATTAATACGACTTTGGCCTCTGATACTAACACTTATGATGCTCCACAAATATGTCTACAATGATTACTATTATTATTGACTACAATATATTGCTGTTGAAAAGTGGCATTTTCTCTAATTTTAAGTAACTTGTTTAATAATAATTGCGTAAAAGCAATAGCAGTAGCAGCGGCAAAATTGAATGGAATTGAGCATTCTTGAGCATAGTAAAAGGAGAATTGCCACTTTAGTTGACCATAGTGACAACTTTGTAATAAATTCAAATGAACTCATTTTTAGTAAAAATAAATTTTTTATGGTATCTGTCGATAATGCAAAAGCTCAAAACCACCGAGAAAGAGGGATGGCCTCTATCCAATAGGCTATGTAAGTCATCTGAAAGGAGACTTCTGTTCCTCCAGTTATTACGTAGTATTAGCATGGCGTCATGGCTATCTCTGTAGAGTGCTCAATCATTTCCTCAGAATGACACAATGAACCTAACAAATACAGTAGTCAAGTGATTGCGTAGCAGATTGACAAGTAGAATGCCATAATACGAATATGTAAGGTCAATAACGCCATGACATCCTGTAGTAATGCATCTATACTGTCTTCAGTATGATATTTGTATCTATTTATACACATATCGAATAATGGAAGCATAGAACTTGATCTTGGCCCTTGCGACATAAGATGGTATCTTCTCATCATTCGCTAGCTCTTATTGCAACATGGCAAATGTAAAGAACCTTGCCAGCAACAAAGCCACACTGACATGCACAAGATAGTTTATAATTTGGGCGAATATCATTGAATTTACTATCGGGAATTCTGCACACTTTCTACATTATTCAGCATAGTTTCCTCTATGGTGCTTGGAGTTAGGATTTCGGAGTAGTGACTGTCGATGACTAGTCGTTATAAATCACAGTGTGAGAGAATTGTTGCTACCCTACTAGAGAGTATGCAAACCAAACATTACCCACTGTGCACTATAGTAGACGGATGTTCTGCATGGAGAACTGACAAGTTCCTGAGATGTCGCTAAGCCGGAAGTATGAAGCTACATTATTAAGTCTTATGAAGTCATTGAACCTAAAAGATGATTCGAATTTTGCCACAAAAGCACACTGACGGGCAACATTGTACGGTGGGCTGTTTCTCGCCAAGACACGCAATCGACTATATAACTTGTTTCTCTCACAGTAAAACAGCTGCTATCATGTACCCCCGTCCTGTTAAGCTGTCATCCGGTTTTTTAATGTGAAATGCGATCAGTGTGTCACAAAAAGAGGGTAGAGACATTACTTAATACTTGCAGTTAGCCTGTCTGTTTATGTTACAGTAATGCTGTATCAATCTAAGATACTTAGAGTTACGTAAACTAACAAACAGTATACAACACATGGGCCCTTTTCCCGAGTCATGTAATTTCTACCTACATACAAATGACTAAAATCGTTCTGCTTAGTATCATCCATCTCATCATGCATCACTTTTACATTTTCAGCCTCTCCGGGAGAGGTTTGCCATATATTCATTAGAACACGATTTCAGTCTGTGGGCTAAGACGATAACTGCATACCCTGCAAAGGTATCATGCCCGGTGGGCAAAAGGCCATTCTGGCCTGTGGTGATCTCATCATGCCTGGTAGGCAAACTTTATAAGTTCTCTGGCAGAGCTGACATAAGCAATAAACCTAGCTAGATAAAATGTGTAGTCCTTTGAATGAAAATGTCACTTGCAGATTACTCGCAAATGTGCATGTCCGGTGGACGAGAGATCATTCTGACATGTGGTTACTTTCAATACGCCTGTTACGCGCACATGTGTAGGTGATCTGGTAGATCTGGTATAAGCAATAAATCTACCTCGTAGGCAGTGCTCGTAGGCAAACTGCTAAGTTCCCTGGCAGAGCTTGTATAAACAACAAACCTAGATTGAAAATATGTCTAGTTCTTTGGAGGAAAAGGTCAATGGCAGACTACTTGCAAATGTGCATGGTCGGTGGACGAGAGGTCATTCTGCCCCGTGGCTACTTTCAGTGCCAGTTAGGCAAACTTTTAGGTTCGCTGGTAGAGCTGGTATACCAATAGATCTATCTAATAGGCAAACTGCTGAATTCCCTGGTAAAGCTCGTATAATGTATAAACTTAGCTTGATAAAATCTTTAGTTCGTTGGATGAAAATGTCAATGGTAGATTACCAACAGATGTGCATCTCCGGTGGACGAGAGATCATTCTGCCATGTGGCTACGGTCACTGTGCCCGTTAGGTAAACTTTCAGGGTCTCTGGTAGAATTAATATAAGCAATAAATCTACCTCACTGGCAAAACTGCTAAGGTCCCTGGTAGAGCTGGTGTAAGTAATGAACCTAGCTTCATACACAACGGTTAGTTCGTGGGATGCAAATGCCAATTGCAGATTACTAGCAAATGTGCATGTCCGCTGGACGTTTCTCACTATGCCCGTTAGGCAAACTTCTGTTCTCCGGTGGAGCAGTGTTTCAACAACTGGTTCAATTCTACGGATGAAAATAACATTCATTCGTTAGCAATAGTGGCAATAGGTCAATATTGCCTGTATCCAGAGTTTTTGTAAACCATTCGATCGATTAGGCTCAATGTCTGTGGAAACCTGTAAATAAAGCAACAGGCCCTCTAGCGTAAAGGGACAATCGATAGCAAACTATACAATTTGATCAATCAAGTGGTTTTATATAACTATAACAAAGAATATGGATCATTATCAATAAATAAATTACAGTACTTACGACTCTTGTCAGACGCAAATCACACGCTGCCGAACGCCAGTAGTGGTTGTTCGCAATGACCAGTAGCGCGTGCGCTCGCTTCTCATGGGATTCCGTAGTGACGTAGCTGATTGTAGAGAAGAATTCTTTTATGTGCTGTATGATGATAGCGCTATCGGTGAGGGGGAACTCCTTCTTCTAATGCCAAATCACCCTAGAGATTTACACGTTGGCCTACCGTATTTTGCATTAAATAGGTGACGATGAATGTGAGATGGAATTTCTCTTCAAAAAAAGGATAATTTTAGACTTTCTGCCGTCTTACAGCTCCCTGACACTTATAAATGCCTGAATGGCGTGGTTTTTGGTGCCATTGAAGGTCTGTGCATTTTTGGCACAAGATTTGCATATCCATGTAGGTGTGTTGATCTTATCCCTCATTTTGGTAGATCTATACTAATACCATAGCTTTGCATGGTTACAAATATTTGGATCATATCTTTGACAAGTAGACCGTAGCTTTGTCATATTTGGCTACCTCCTTACTTGCTTGTAGCAACCTTTGCTTTCACGGCACAATTTGCAGCTGTTTGCAATTTCAATCCACAACAAAGATGCTGCTTTAGACAACTGCTGGGGCTTCGTAGATGGAACAGTCAGGCCCATTTGGAGACCTGAACAGAATCAATGAGCTGTTTACAGATTTCAATGCCCCATGTCCATAACCATGAAATTCATAATGACTAACTAGAACATTCTTTCATTACGCGTTGACTCAAAAATGGCAATCTTCGTGTATCTCTGGATACGTGTCGGTGCGCGAGAGAGCTGGTATTTGCTGGGTTTTGAAACGGGATCATATTTATTGAACCGAATCGTTCTGAACAATAGGATACAGAGAAACTAAGGTTCTGTTTATATGGAGAAAGTAGCCTCGGCTATCCGAGGTTATTTTCCGAGCTCAGATATCGGCATCCTATACAAACTAATGCAATTCTTATTTTGTGTTTATAAATCGCAAATGGTATCACCCAGGTGGGGTTATTTTTGACAGCCGATACCTCACCTGAGGGAGCCGATAAGTCGGCTTGGGGAGGCTATTTTTCCTCATAAACACAAACAAAAATAGTCTTACGTTACTTACTCTTGAGTACCGAATAAACGGGGCGGGTGGGAATAATTGGGGGGTTGGAATAAACGGGAGGGGGTTGGAAAATATAGCACATGGAAATTGCAGATAACAACTTAGGGAGACTGACTGTCAATAAACAGCAATAAACAAATACTGTCTATAAACAGCAAGGCACAGGAAATTATAGTTGAATTGTAAGCACTTATTAAAATAAATTTCTGGTTAGTCTCCACGTAAATGAAAATATTCCCTGCGAAAAACACAATTTCACTGAAAAATCTTCAAAATTAATAAACGGGGTGCTGGAATAAGTGCGGGGGCTTGGAAGATATTTCAAAAATTAGCAATCGGGCGGGGGACGATTATTCGGTGCTCAAGAGTATGCAAGATTGCACATACTGCGCAAGTGCATACCATCATCTTCCAGCGTCGCTCAAACAAAAATGGCAGAAGAACAAGTAAAATTAGACTCCAAAAAACATGGAGGAAACTTCCTTTCTGAAAGGCCTTTTCGGTCCAGCTCTGAAATGATGAAAGAACTCACTGACATTTTACTTGATTATTAACAAAAATATGTGTGCATAAAACAGAACAAACCTACTTATTTGGTTTAACACCGTATATGACACGGAATAATAAATTAATAGAATCGAAAATTGTCTCTTCTCATTGTGAGCAGCCATTTGTATTTTGAAATCCCGCTCACTCAAATTGCCAACTTTGGTACCTTGTTTAAATAGCCTCAGCAAACCGAGACTATTTTTCTCTCATATAAACAGAAGCTGAAAATAGCCTCACCACGAAATAGCCTAGGCTGGCCGATGTTTTTTCTCCATATAAACAGAGCCTAAATGTCACTTGAAAACAGGTCCGTAGACAGCGTGATGTATGTATGTATATATATATAATTCTTTACAATTGGCTTTTTGAAATTAAAAACAAAAAAAGAACGTAGCATATTAATGCTAATTAAGGTCAACTTCTACTACAATTTAAATACGAAAAAATAAAATAGATAAAACCTAATTACAATGATACTTATTTACAAAAATCCTACCCCTAATATAAAAACTTTACACAACCTGCAGTAGCAAATATTTCCATCCCATGATTTTGAACGTCTCTTGAACTCGGATAGAGTACTAGAATTTGTTATTTCTTTCGGTAGAGAGGACCATGATGTTGTTAGGGGGACACAGATAATCAGAGCGTAGCGAGTATCAATCAATTGGGTGGCCTGGTACCCCCCCAATGGTGTCAGAAATATGTTGAGCCTGGATGTTTCTTAATATTTTGTCAAATCCAGCTTTTGAATGTTTCTTAAGTGTCTCTTAATTAGTTATTAATTTCCATAACAACAAAGCAACTATGAGACGAGAAATATAATTTTTCGTAAGAAAATACTTAAGTGATGGATACTGTTTGTATTTTGTTTCCAGTTTAATACAACGTTTTCTTGGATAAATAGGTTTTTCAAGTTTATTTTTGAAACTCAGCCTTCTTGTGTTTCTTAAACGTTTCTTAATTTTTGCTTCAGTTCAGCCTCATGTTTCTTATAAACTTGTTTAAAACAGCGTGTAATACAGAATGATTCAAAAATGCTTTCGTGCTCCATTTTTAAGTAGAGCACTGAATCATTTGTTGGAATTCTATCCCCCTGGCCGACAATGTAATATCATTGTTCGTCAACTAGATGTCAAATGCCCACATCAGGGATGATTATGAGCTAGATTTGATGCCTCTCTTTGGTTTGGAAAAGGTAATTCTCTTGGGGATTATAAGTAATGGATTTGGAAAAGTTGGACACAAGCTAAGAGGAAAAGTGGGAGTAAACCTAGATTCATCACAAATTTCCTTGTTAAATGAGTCCCAGTCATTACTTGAAAATGGACCTAGTTTTGCAATCATTAGGATGTGAAATGGGAGCCCATTTGTCACGAAAGTGGTCACTTCCAACAAATGAAATAATTTATTGAAATTTAGTTCTCAACTAGGGTTGTAAATTATATTTTGATAACCCCTTGCTCAAAATTAATTGCAAATCATAATTGAATGTATAAGACATGATGTTTGAAGCACTTATGTATGTCTGTTTGTTTTCTCAGAGATTGAACATATTGCCAAAATGTATATCAAGCTATCATATTGCCATGGTCCAAACTGGATGCTACGTGTACACCTTGTAAATGGCAACTCTCTTGATCCAAACCACAAACACTTTATGTATGTCCTTGATTCTGAAAGCGCAGACTGCTTCCCCTACAGCGTTGGGCACGCTGGCGAGGGTGATGAGCTACGACACTGTATTATTGAGGTACGTGGTAGCAACAGTGTCTTTATCTATGCATGATTTATATTGGGAACAAAGGAAGGAATATATCCTTTCTTTTGTTTGCTATGATTTTATTTTATTTAAAACCTTTTTCCAGTTGTTAATACATGCATATATAGTTACAATGGCGTGAGCAAAAGCAAGTAATTAAAGCCAGCTACAACTAAAATATTAATGCAATGGAATGAAAAAAGATAAAAAACAACACTTTATCTACATAACCTACAAATACAGTTTTCCCTTTTCCAGGCCGCTATTTTCTTTTTGAATACTACCACATTTTCGCAAGTTTTTATCTCATCCGTAAGTGCATTCCAAAGGATACTACCTCTAAACGTAACTGAGTTTATTCCATATGTTTGTCTCCTTATCTGAGGTAGTATCACCAGATCTTTGGGTCTCAGGTTGTATTCAACTTGTTTTTTGTCAAAAAGTATGAGGGGTTTAAGTGATTCAGAATTTTAAATACCTCTAGCATTAATTTTTGAAGATTCTTAATATGCGCTGTTATGCCTGCCTTTTTCATTAAGCACTTACCAAATGATAAATTATTATTCTTAGGCAACACCCATGTGTTGTATTTATCTTATTGTTGGCAGCTTTGGAAGAAAGTATCCAAATGAAAAGACAAAATAAAATTTGCCAGCATTGCTGTTTTGCATAATATATCTGCCTGTTTGATATCAAGATAGTTCCTAATTCTAGAGAATGCACTCAATTTTTTGTTCACCTTACTGCAAAGTTCTAGGTTGTGCTTGTCAAAGTTCAGTTTGGAATCTATTGTTACTGCTAAGAGTTTATGTTACCGACATTGATTGATTACCTGATCATCAATTTTTAAGCACAGTTCCTATCACGGTTTGTCCCTTGGAACATAAGCTGGAACTTTTTGGGATTTGCTACCATCCCATTTTCAGATAACCATTTTATCGTCGTATATAGGTCATCTTCCAATTTGATTATTACTTCTTCCAGGTTTTTGCCTCTTGCAAATATTATGTTATCGTCTGCAAAATTGCATACTTCCGATTCCAAGTCAATAAGGAACAAATCATTGATGAAAATATTAAACAACATTGGTCTAAGAACTGATCCCTGGGGAACTCTTATCTGGATATTTCCAGGGAAACTGTAGGAAGAGCCAACTTTAACCTTTTGACCACAGCCCGTCAGATAGGTGTACATAAATTTGAGGCTATCTCTGTCAACAGCATATGCCTCCAATTTAGCAATCATTATGTCGTGTTAGATACGATCATAAGCTTTAGAAAGATCCATTAATACTGTCCCCAACAATACCCAAGGTATCAAGACATTTACGCCAAGATTCAATCACTCTGAGAAGTGCATCATGCATATTATGACCTTTTCTAAAAGCAATTAAGAGATTAGACTATTTATTGTCAAGAAAATCATTTATTTGTGATTGTAGTAGTCTTTAAAAACTTTTTGATATTGCTGGTAGTACACTTATTAGCCTATTATAATTTGACTCGTCAATTTCATTCCTTTCTTATAACATGGGAAAACATCAGCCACTTTAAGCTCGGTAGGAAGAAGCAGTTATTTGTTGCTGCACTGATACAGTCTGTTAAATATGGGACCACAATGTTCTTGCTGTCTTTTATAATTATGATACAGAAGAGTTTTCGTAGGTGCTGCCCCTGCATACTCACGATCATGATCTTGATCGTCTATCTCTGTAATACTATTCCCATGTGTCATGGATAGTGCTCCTAAGTCCTCTCACTGTCTTCTCGACAAGCGCCAATCCGAAGCTGTCCGTCTCATCAACAACCCAAATACTGATTTATCCATTTTCATTGATGCTTTCACGGACATTGGTCTCTTGAAGTCAGGAATGTTATTCCTGATCCACTGAGACATATTCGAACCACTAACTGCTGCACCCACTGACAGCCTTTCCAAGTTTCACTACCTAATCCATGTACTCTCTGCTAAAAGTCATCATTCATTCCAAGAACTTGTAAGCCATGGACACATCTTACCTTCCTCTTACTTCCCACGGTCCTATAATGTGTCGTTTTTCAAATCTGAAATCAACAAACTTGATCTTATCTTCTCTGCTCAGCCTATCTCTTTCATCCTTTGTTAGTTGCTTTGCTATAGGTGTCAGGACCTTTCACCAACATCACTCAGTACAAAGCAAAGCAGATTCTCTCTTTTTCCTAGAATGGCAACTTGCCTCTTCTGAGCTCCTTCCTGTGTTATTAGGTATTTTGCTCATTTTGCATTTGCCACGAATCATTTCTCAAAAAACTGATTTACATAGGGTACTGATGCCAACTTTGACGGTTGGAAACACGACCTTACTTTCTACGCCTACAAATCTGAGCTGCTAGGCGCACTACCGTATGCTGTTGCACATATGGAGTATAAAGATGGCGTGAAATATCAGGTAAAAGAGAAAGCTACATTTGCAGGCGAGCACGGCTGGATTCATGATTTTGTGTTCTACGCATATTCTGGAAAATCTGATGGGACAGTTTTGATATCAGTCGGTACCAAGGATAACGCAAAAGAATGGTTCTCACCGAAGCTTGCTCTTGGTATCACAGCAGAAGATGATGTTTTTGAGCACGTTACAATCTTTAAGTCATTTGCTAGGGAACATTCAAGAACAACACCCATCTCTGTAGGATATTATGGTAAGTTTTTTGTTGTTTACTTTACCTTCATACTCATATACGCATTTAAGATATTTTCAAAATAGATTGCATCTCTTTCCCTTTAGAGCAATTTCCTTCCCATTAGATACGTTCACCCCTGACCCAGGGACGTTGCTAAGTAGTTTGTGGGTGTGACATCCCCCAAGAATCACCGATCATTGAATGCTGGACTTTTTTCTGTCGACATATTCTCCAGAATTGTCCATAAATACCATTACCAAATGCTCAAAATGTGGTGATGTGACTGGGATTAGAGTGGACTAACTTACGGAGATATGGTTCTTTGGATCAAGCTCAAGACTAGCATTGGCCCTTCCTATACATGTCTTTTTCTTGTTTTCTGCTGTAGTTATCCTCCATCACTATTCCTCTTTTTTTCGTTCTATTGTACAGCCTGTATAGCTTTTACTAGTCAATCATTTCCTTGAAATCAGATGACTGGTATCTTTTCAGGAGATAGCAGCCAACGACGGTATATGATTTCCAAAGGCACTCATGCAGGACCAACATGGGACATTTGGCACCAAGACTTTACATTTTACGCTTTCTCGTCTAAAAAAGAAGGTACGATTCCATTCACTGTAAGCCATATAAGAAACTATTGGAATGGGACAGACTCCTTAGTGTGTATGAAAGAATCAAGGACGAATACTAGCCTTGAGGAATCAGGTTTCAGCTTCTATGTATACCCATTCGACAGATCGCTTCTGCTTGATGTGGCAGTTGGATTTGAATCCGAATATTGGTGCTACACGTTGAGACCAGGCGTGTTCAGGTTCATTGACCCTCGTTTTGAGCATGAATTTACATTTAGTGGATTCAAATCCCCATATCCAGGCACGCTGCCTATTTCAATTGGTAAGGCAGGTGCTGAACATAACCACACTTTGCGAAATCGAGTGGAATTTGGCAATAATGCCGGTAACAGAGGATGGGAGCATGAATTTATCGTGTATGTTTTCCCAAAAGAGGAGCCTGGCACTATACCTATAGCCGTTGGGCATGCGGATTTCGTATTAGGTGGTTGGAAATATAGAGTATGTGAGAATTGCAAAGACGCTGGTACAAATGGCTGGACTCACGATTTTGTGTTTTATGCTTACCCGCATTCACGTTAGCATAAATCCATTTAGCCTGCTCCAAAGGTTGGCAAGTTACCACAGAGCCAATGGCAAATGCGGGATATTGGTCTTGGGAATTCTCAAGAGTTTATCAAGAAGGCATCAACTACCGATTTTCTTGGCTTCACGCAGACTGATCGCAACTGTTGTTTCATGGTTTGTCGTATACTGTTGCTACAACTAAAGATTGTTGAAAACAGGACCCAAAATACAAGGAAGTAACAAGCACACCATTTTGCGAACATATAAGGTTTGTGAATGGAGCCAAAAGAAAATGTGTCCGGGACCACTCTCATTTCCTGCAAGAAATGGGTTTCATTGCTATGCTGTTTCATTCTCTTGTTCTTTTTGCAAGAAACTGTAATAATTATAGTACCCTTGTTAGGTCCTGGGTGAAAAGATCGAATGACTATTTACTATTTTCTATAGTTTTACATTAAAGTGCTCTCATTTGACATTCTATACAGATTTAGAGCGAGTAGGCAATTCGATTATTTCTCGGCAATTTTCGTGGTCTCTTTTGCGGCAGAGACTTAGTAGCAGGTTTCATTTGCCAATCTATACAAATAAGAGGGAGTAAGGAGTGATTTGGCCGCCATTTCTCAACAAATGACTTGTAAGTAGCTGTACCTCAAAACAACCTATAGACCTGATGGAGTATGGAGGAAAGGAGGTCAGGTCGCTTTTTCAGTCCCCAAGCTATTAACTTCTATATTTTTATCTAACTCAAAATGTCCTGCCCCTACATTTAGTCGAATACACTCTCTCTAGCTTCTTGTCTGCCCATTGCTTTGCAGTACTAGATTGAGGAAATCTCGATTTCATTAAGTAGACACAAAGCGTTCGATACTGTATCTACCAAATCACCATTTCAACTTAATTATAGCATTAGTTTGATGAATTAGCTGAATTGCCTGTAAAGAAGAATATGTAGACCGTGAACATTCCAGATTTTCTCTGTTTGCATAGAGTATTGAAAAATCAGTTTCGCGGAATTATAGTTCAGATTGTCGGGAAAAATAGTATACTGTTAGAAAGAAAGTGTTGACATTTAGCACTATTAAATGGAACTTGCAAAATTCAAATGCTGAAATCCAAATGATTTTGAGCAGGACAAAATTCTGTGCAATAGAAAACAACCTTTGAAATCAGTAGCTGATGATAGCCATAGTACAGATGTAGTTGGACTTTGAATTATAAACTTTTGCCGCAACAGTAGTTTGGGTCTGAGAGTGTCGCTCTCCTATGCACCTGTACTTATGTAGCTACTGCCACACTTGCAAAGACGATGTGCATTTAAGCACCCTAAAACTTCTACTTTCAGTAATTTTCAGTCTCATTATGTAAACTTCTATCATGGTCCGGTAGCATGATTGTTTCACTCGCTGGCACTTTTTACCTCTAAAAACCCAGCCATTCTGCAAAGAAGCAATCAAGTACAATCCTATCCCAAAATTGTTAGACGATGTAGGGCAGTGGCCAACACTTGGGTGATTACTGGGGGGGGGGGGAGAAGACAACCAAACTACTGGAGCCAGGAGCACGGCTCTGATGACAAAGTTTAGCAACTATGCACTGAAATTTCTCGAGAAATAATTGGGGGAAACCGCTCCTTCGTCCCCCAAGTGACCGCCGCTGATGGAAAACATGTTGTTAATCGGTTGAATAATTCTTAGAACATACAGACACTGAAATGCTTCAGTTTTGGGTGACAATCATTGCCCTGAGTCTAGGTGAAAAAGATTGAGTAGGGTAGCCCGGGGTAATTTGAGTCGCCGGGGTAATATGGGTTACTTACTATTTTTGCTCGTTTCTCGCAACTAACTACCTCAGTTTGATCACAGCTGCCATTTTAGATTACATCAGCAATTCTTTCAACAGGTAGCCAGATTCGATTTCATTTTTGTCGTTAAAATTAATGCCAGCGAAGGAAGAACTCTTCGAGGAGCACGAATGCACTTCTAACGTTACAATAAGAACTTCATCTGGATTAATGACCAACAATTACTTTTCTCTATAAACTGGTGGGAAGCGAAGAATGAAGATGTTAGCTGGGGATGACAGATATTACTCATAACAAACACAGAAAATTAAATTTTAACATTCTTAAAGTAACTGGGGTAATGATTCATCCAGTTTTGTTTAAGATTTGCAGCCTTTTGCAAGGGGCCAAATGTCTCGAGTGACGTCATACTTGAATGATTTTCATTTAGTTGGACTTCTAATTATCATGCATTCTTCTTTGACTGTCGGATTCAATCTAATTAACAAGGGCCCTCCACCTCGTTCTGTTTTGTGTGTCCGCCTCCTTGGCACCTACCTCTCTTATATCTTCTCTGATGCTATCCATGTACCTTCTTTTCGGTCTACCCCTCCTTCTTTTTCCTGGTAGCACCATTTCTAGCATCTTTTACCCTACATATGTCTTTTCCCTTCTTCTCACATGGCCTTACCTTCGCAGTCTACGTTCTCTTGCCTTTTCACCAAGATTCCTTTTCCCTATTATTTTTCGTACATCCTCATTTTGAACTCTATTTATCCGTGTCAGCTCCAACGAGAATCTTAGCATTTTCATTTCTTCAACCTCCATCCTTCCCTCTTGAACCTTTGTCGTTGGTACCGTTTCCATTTCATATAGCATAGCTGGTCTCACACACGTACGATAAATTTGTCCCTTGAAACTTGCTTGCATTTTCTTGTCACACAGAACTCCTGTAACTTTCCTCCACGCAATCCATCCTGCGGTTAATTATCAAGCATTGAATACCGTAAATGACCGAGTAATCGCCTGGGGCGCTTATTTTAATTTAAACAGGGATTGGCTATTCGGCAATAGGCCGGCGTTTTCGGTCATTTATTTTCGGTTGTAGCGCATGAAGCTACTCCTTGCACTGGTATTTGTGATGTTATTCTAATAGGTTGAATTGTTAACGTCCAGAACGCCTCGTAATTATGCAAAAACAGATAGTAAATTAGCACAAGATCCCGCAAACAATTGGTCTTCAAGCAAATCCAGTAAACTGGAGTTTAGGAAGGAAATTTCTAAAGGTGTCAATAAGGACGATGGTACTTCATGCATCATATGTAGCCAATTATGGCGGCCGTAAATATAGAAAGAATAGTAGTTTATATGAAATAACTGCATATGAATACGTGTTTCCAAAATGGATTTCCAACAGCACTGGGTTGTTGATGAGTACTTTTACTGAGTTGATTGTGCACAAAGGATGGAAAGTAGCGATGTTTTATATTGTTGAGCAATTTACATCAACGAGCCAATTTCTAAGCAAATAGAAAACTCTTACTAAATGATGAAACAACTGACCCAAATTACCCCGGTAAATTGTCTGAAACCGGCGAATTTTCTGGATATTTTGAAGAGTCTTCCAGGGAAAATAGTATAATCCAGTGAATTGATATCTTCTAAATAAGCTGTTAAGTTACTATCTGCTCTGCTGTTATGACTTGTTGAGAGAATGCATGCCCTTCCTCTGAGATATTAGATGTTCGTTTTTGAAAGCCCAAGAAAGTGACCCGTATTACCCCAGCTTACCCTACCGTACGAAAAGCTCCCCCTCGAAAAAGTTCCTCTCGAATATGCCCCGATATGATAGAACTACAAAGTTCTGATAAGCCCGCCACTGGATAACTCTCCATCACAGAAGAAGACGAAAGTCTTGATGTAGGCCTATGTTAACATGCAGACGGTTCTTTTCATAGTATTCAAGAAAGGAGTTTTGACAATGTGTTTTCACATGTGGCATCACTCAGATACTTTTCTAAGCCCCCCCCCCCCGGAATAAATCTACTGTTTAGAAGCCTCCATCCAGAAATATCGAAAAATATTAAGCTAAGGGGGTTTTGTCAATGCTCTGCAGTAATTCTAAAGCATAAAGCCCAACTGTTGTTGAATAGAAAATACTCTTCTATATTTTATTACATCATTTAAAACAATATGCTAACATTTCTCTATAGATGCATCACAATTGAAAATCAATACAGGTCAATTAAATTCCATATAAGTTGCTTTCTGAAGCTTTGCAAGCTATTTTCGCGTGACAAGTGAATGATCATTTCGGGTGAGGGTATGCGTAAAAGACAAAATCATGAGACCAGCCTTGTGTTCCCGCGTTATCACAGTCTCGCTCAACGCGATATTTCCAACCACCAAGAGCAAAGTCTGCGTGTCCGACAGCAATTGGGACCGTGCACGGTTTTCTGTCTGGGAAGACGTACACTGTGAATACATGGTTCCAGCCATTACCACCCGCATGAGGCCCTTTGTCGACTCGTGTCCGTAATGTGTGATTGTAATCTGCTCCCGCTTCACCAAACGAGACCGGTATGGTGCCTGGGTACGGTGTGCGGAATCCGTAGAAGGTAAATGCATGCTGGAAATAAAACTCTTGGAGCATCTCGCCCATCTTGACTCGAGCACACCAGTGGGTAGATTCGAACCCAACCGAGACCTGTAATAATAAAGTTAGAAAGGAAAGTCCCTTACAAGCCTTTGTATGAGAAAAAGGTTTATAAGAAATCTAGCACCACACATTCTAAAATTTAAGAAACTTTTAGAACTACAATAAAACAGCTAAGAAACTTTAGAACTTTCTCTGCCATCTTTCACAGAAGTCCCTTTTCTCTTCCAGGGATTTAACAAGTATCCTCTACAGTGTGTTCTATTTGCTAAGCCTTATGTGCACTACAAAAGACAATGTTACGTTTTGCTTTCGTTATCACTGCAATTTTTTTCATTGACTTAAGAAAATTTTAAGAAACTTTTAAACTAAAATGTGCCCAAAAATTAAGACATTTTTACTACTAGGCCTTGAGCCAGATTTCTTGTAGAAAACGTGTACCTGAACAGCAATGAACATGAGAAAAAAGCATGGGTACTGACTTGTCAGTTCTAGCTGGTAAATGTAAAATGACCCTACGTGGCTAAATGGTGGGGCCTGGGAACGCTGTCAATGCAGCATCCTCTCTGAAAACCTTTGACATTTTTTGATGGGCCAGTCAGTAGGGAATTTCTTGCGTTAACCTATATAGCAGAGTATTATGTTCGTGAAGTGACTGTTTGTCTCTGCAACATTGTAGTGCCAAGCCTGGTTCCATATCGTCATAGGCTACGTTCACATTGCTCCGTATTCGTCTCTATCCGTTTTCATTTGGATACGTTTTACCTGTTCACATTGCTCCGGGTAAATATGAAAGCGCTCTGAAATGAAGAAGTGATCACATTGCTCCGTCCCGGATAACACGGAAAACACCATGAAAATGAGACTCTGCTAGCGATTTCACAAGCACCCGTTTTTGCGTTTTCAGTGTTCACACTGCGTTTTTGCGTTTTCAAAAGTCTCCGTTTTCATAGCAGAGAAGTGTGAACGCAAGGCGAAAATGGATACTTTTTTATCCGTTTTCATATGAGTACGTAGCAGCAGGAACGGGACCTTAAGCGACGGGGATGCGTCCCAGCCACCGGGGCTTGACGCAGATGCATCACAAACATTCTCAATAGTTGAATCCATCTCACTACACACCTTTTTTTTAACTCGATTGAGACGTCGGCTACGTCACTAACAAGAGTTATCATAGGATCATAATCATCCCAGTAGCATCACCGATGCAATGACTGGGAAGCGTCTCCATCACTTATGACGATATAGAAACCAAGCTTTACGCAAACTCCGGTATTCTTACTAAGAAAATCCTAAGAAAGTGCTAGTACTGAAAAAAATGAAAAAGCCAAGAAAGTACTGGGCGAATAAATGCCTGATGAAAAATATGTGGTTTAGTACCTCTGAGGTGAACCCAAGAAAGCCACGGTTCAAATTTGCGTTCTTACTTTCATAGGGACAAAAATGGCTCCTGCTCTATAAGATGTGAAAAATAGCAGACGACCATTGCAAGAGTGCAAATATTGTCATCAGGTAACTTTTTTATATTCGGAGAAAACTTGCACAAAAATTTTGTTCTGGCATCTAAAAGACTGAAGTATAATGATAAATCGCATACTGACCGGCATGAGAAGAGAGGTATCTGCTGGATAGGCATAAAACACAAAGTCATGTGCCCAACCATTGTCCCCTGCGAAGGTGCATTTCTCAGAGACTCGATACTTCCACCCTGCCGAGTACTCAGCATGGCCAACAGCAATGGGAATAGTGCCTGGCTTCTGCTGCTCAAAGGCATAAAAACTCATCTGATGGTTCCAGCCATTTGTACCTGCATGAGGACCCTTAACTAAACTGTGCCTCTCATGCTCACCGCCTCCTACGGAGCAAAGAGAGATCTTAACTCAAACATAAGGTACTTTCTAATGACGTCATTATTAACTATCCTAAAAGTCACTAAAACAAACACGAATCGTGATATTCTCACACCTATAACCAGTTCATCACAAGAATAATATTATTTAATTTAATCGCAATATAGAATACTAAAGTCTCTTTGGAGAGGGGCCAAGCATAACTACAAACTTCCTAAAAAAGTTTCACAGCTATCACATTAACGTATAAAATATCACCATTATAATCAAAATGACTCTTATTACGCCTACTGCATCTCTGCAAAGCATAGACTATTTATCATTTGAAAAGCTCTTTCAAACAAGCTTATACTGTACAGCATTCTATAATAGATACATCCACTGTTGCACGATCTAGCTGAACAAAGCTGGCATTTCTTTTGTTTCTGGAACAGGGTGCCCACTGAGTTGAAGTTGAAATTCTAGCCCAAGTTTCAGAAAAAAGTGATCTATTTCCAGCCTTTTGGTCAGAAAAAGCACATTGTTTTCCAGTCATACCATTAATTTTGATATGAAATTCCAGCCATTGAAATAGCAGTCTGATTATTATCAGACAGTATTGTGTGGCCATAAATTTCCAATACACTGGAATTTCCTATATAAAGTAAATTTCTTCCAGTAAACCACCCCCGGATGGTAAGAATTTCTAGGAGCACTTCCACTCAGTCATAACTACAGATGTAGAAAGTTGTGAAAACAACAGGAAGTGAAACATTTGCTAGACATCTTGTTTGTGGGTGGGAACTTTGACCTTTCAGAACTTCACAACACAATTGACTGCAATTGCATTGTTAAAAAAGATGAGTAAAAACTGTAATTAGACCCAAAAATCAAAATTCCAGCTTTTCCAGCCAAAGTAGGAGAAAACCATATGGTTTTACAGCTTTTCCAGCCAAACTCTGAAAAAAGGCCCATTTTCCAGCTTTCCCAGCTATTCCACCCAGAGTGGACACCATGTGGAACCTGTTATCTGGCTCACAGATTTCTGCAAAATGTTTATGTAGGTCGACCTATATAATTTCCATCCCTACATGTTGTTTTATCTGTTGCATATCTTTTGTTAATCTAGTCTAAGTTATTTATTTAAAGATTAACTGCTATCTTAACCAGTTTGAAGTCAGGAGGGTCAAGGGTTTTTCTCTTCAAATTGGCTCGAACCACTCTACGAGAGTTCCAAAAAAATTTCTGGGAACCATGTTCCCACGTGTCGATACTTTTTCCACCTTTGTAGACAGAAAGTTTAAGCCACCCATCAAACCCCATTTTGCAGTAAAGAGGACCCATTCACTAAAACAGTTTATTCAACAACTTTTAACCATGACTCGCGCCAAATTTTCGGACATTTTGGCCATATGAACAACAAAAATATCTTTATATTGTTCATACCGAACTGAGAGGCTGGTTTTTACCTGCTGTCCCCACGGCAAAGCACACGGCTTCAGGATGAGGATTCTGAAGCGCTTTGAAAGTGAAAACATGCTCAAACTGGTGGTTTCTAGCCGATACGCCTTGGACCACTCTGGCAGTCCAGTGCCTTGAATTGGAGCCAACAGATACTGGTAGAAGATTCTCCGGATTCACTGGGAAGGAATAAAATACAAAGTCATGAGTCCATCCATTGTCCCCGGCGAAAGTAACATTTTCTGATAGTCTGTACTTCCAGCCATAGGATTCTGCAGCATGGCCCACAGCATAAGGTATCGTGCCGGGCATTTGGGTTTTGAATGCATAGAATGTGAAATCATGATTCCAACCCTGTCCTCCTGCGTTCTGGCCCTAAAATGAAGTGAAGGAATAACAAATTTGCCCTAGACTAAAATCGACCCCGTTACTCAACAATAAATTTTCTATAACATGGTATTCCATAAAACTTGACAATAACCGTGACTATGACAGGTAACATCTTTCGATACAGTATCAATACATCCCAGGGGCATGCTAGCCAAAATAAGTAGCAAAGCTGCAAATTAAGAAGCATGGCCAAAGCACTAAATCGTATTAATCTTGCCCACTGCAAAGAAAAGATAACAATAAAAGAATAAACTTTTTAGAAACAATGGCGTATGCTTCAAAAAATGTGCCATAAAATTGCCAAGAAAACAAATAAAGAGTACGTCAGCAAGACTGATTAAGAGTCAAAAGTTAACTTCGCTATACAGAATGAGATGTCGAAGATTGTAGTAATTCAGTTTTAATCGCAATAAAGAAATCAAGTCACCAACCTCAACAACACTGTGTCTCCAGCCTTCTCCACTTCCAGCATGTCCAACACTGAAAGGAAACATACCCTCTGCTGGGGTGTCACTGGCATACAGGAGATGGTCATGCGGGCACCCCATACTGCTTGCGTGCTCACCTCTACCAACTCTACTTGCCCAGCTTGAGTTATGTCCGACACAAATTGGAATAATCATTTTGATCTACATAACAAATTCAAGGAAAGGGTTGATAGTGAGTGAAAATCATAGAATTGCAGTGGAAAATCTTATCTCTTCGCCCTCTGGCAATGAGAAGTGAACAACCATGCAGTCCCTGCGAGGAATGGGGCCCTGCGAGTAAATGAACCCTACGATGAAGTATGCCTGCACATTTACTCATCTGATGTTTCAAAAGCTCTACGTAGAGTGCCTAAAAACTAGGTTGGGGGAGGGGTTGCTTAGAAAAGTGACCAAATACCTTTTGACTAACTTTCTATTGTCCAGAAGACAACGAAACAAAGAGGACAGTTAAAATTACAAGCACGCCAGATTATCCTAAAATTTTGCCTCAGCATTCCTCAACTGTGGCAACAAAGGATGAAATTCGCAGGTCTTTCTTTATTAATTCTATGAAACCCAATATCGTTTTCTTTTCACACGTAAAGAATAGTTGAGAAATAAAATGTTTGTAGTTAAAAGCATTCGTTTTCGTTTTACGTACGCCATTGTAGTATCGAATTTCAAACTACAGCACCGTCAGATTCACGGCATTTTCGCTCTCTACTTGACTTTCCGTTCGCTTTAGTTCGCTCCTGCTCGTCTGCTTCACTTTGCTTCGCCTCCCTGTTTTGCTCTCAGTGTGCAGGCAGCCCATTTCCCCAGCGATTCTATTTGTCAGGCTGAATTGTGTACTAAAATCCTGGCTAAGATAATTTACAATTAAAGACAAGCCCTGGCTATATGATGCAACACTTCGTGCAACATTTGTTGCGCGAAGTTGCAAAGGTAAATTGTGATGGGTGGCCAAACATTTTAAATTGAACATTTTTCAGCTGTTTGTCAGTACTAATAAAAGGGAATTGGAATCAAGTTACAGATCATGTTTCTATTGTAACTGTGCGCAGTTTTGACTTCTTTTGTTTATCATGGCGCTTAACTTGCATAAACAAAAGCGATTCTGACTAATAACTAATAGGTATGTCATTGCTGCTAGAATGTCTGCATTCACCTGCTATAAGCATACATACTTCTAGCAAATGTTGAAAGACCCGGCCATATGATGCAACATCATGTTGCACAGTGCAACAGTTCTGAAAATTTTCAAACTTGATGCAACATCACGCTGCAGAATGTTGCGGACTGCAACATGGGGTGGCCAAACAATGCAACATCGGGCCGGCGCACGAAATATTCCATCGTTTGGCCGGGCTTTGGGAACTAGTCCTGATGCCTCTGACTAAGCCCATAAACAAAGGAAAAAAGAGAGAGGCCAGGTAGAGAGGGAGATAGGATAAAGTTTGTTGATTTTAGATTTGAAAGAAGATACGTTGTAAGATTATTGTTGGAAGAAAAAGGAAGGAAGGAAGGCAGGAAGGAAGAAAGGCAGGAAGGAAGGAAGGAAGGAAGGAAGGAAGGAAGGAAGGACGTCCGATGAAGTAGGACATCTTTGTTTGTGTGACATTTCTCTCAATTGTGCCCGCGATGGCCAGACGTTTCGTGTAATAAATGTTGCAAAAAAGATTTGGTACTATATGAAATTTTAGTGAAATAATAATAAGAATGAAATAATAATAAGAATGAAATAATAATAAGAATGAAATAATAATAAGAATGAAATAATAATAAGAATGAAATAATAATAAGAATGAAATAATAATAAGAATGAAATAATAAGTGCTCCATTTGCTTATGCCTTTACAACTGGAATCCATCTCTCTTGCAGAGGGGGCCTGTTTCCAAGTAAACTGAAAGGGGGACAAGAGTTATCTCTATTCTTCCGGGTCTCGCAAAACTCGTTCTCTTCTTTCCACAGATCTACCCTCTCCAGGCTGGTTTTGAAGCAATGTAAGTGTAACCTGAGCCATCCGATGCGACCGTTTCTCTGTGGTTTCAAGTAAGTAATTCTGTAAACATCTTCTTAATGAAAAGTGAAAGTGGGAGATTGCGAGAAAATACTTGATTCCAGCGGAGCGCTCGAGTGTCAGTTATTTTCTCACACTTTACTTTACACAGTAAACTGCTTAATTAAATTGTATACAACCTCAAACCCGCAAAGATAACCCTACAATCATATTACACTGGAATAGGGGCTTGCTATTTGCACCGCAATCACCAGAATATTGAAAGAAGATCGTATACGGATGTACTGCTAAGGCAAACGTAGAAGGTTTTTGGTTGTTTGAAAGAAGCTAACTGTCATACTCCTTACGTTCAATGGAAAAAGAAGTAATATACATTTTCAGCGATGCCAGAGCGAAGGGGTCAGGGGGGGTGGCGGAAAATTTCCTTGTAGAGCTAGGGAGTTATTTTGTCTATTTGGAAAGTTTCCATCTAGTCACAAGAATGATGTAATCATTTTAAGGGCGTTTTTACTACTGAGTAGCCAAATAGAACGATCATGAAAATGACAACATACTTCTTGTATTTTTGTCGGAAAATCTGGATTTCATGTCGTTCCTATAAATTTTCCTACCTAAACCTTTGTATCTCAGGTGCAGCAGACAGTTACCGTAGATCCTCGAATTGACTTCCTAGAATAACCAAGAATAAGCCCCCATTCCAGAACTGCAAAGTTTTGATAGGCCCCCATCACAGAGGATCGTGAAGACCTTGTTGACTTTGTTATAGACTGATGCTTATATCTAGATTGTTCCTTTAATACTACGGAGAAAAAGTTTTGAAAATGAGCAATTAAAATTTTTATGAGGCATGTGTCAAGTTATGCTCTAAGCCCCCTCGAGTAAGCCACCACCCCAATTAATCGGCGGTAGTGCAGTTTTGCACCTCACAGTGATAGCAGGGGGCTAGCCCCATAAATTATACACAATTCGATAGCTCTTCATATAGCAAATGCTACACCCATTTACCCAACAGGGTTAGGGAAAGGGTTAGCAGTAAGGTGCATATTTCTACGATATTCATAATGGCTGACAAGAAATAACTAGCC
The DNA here is from genome assembly GCA_964019165.1 of Mastigias papua. Lineage (NCBI taxonomy): Eukaryota > Metazoa > Cnidaria > Scyphozoa > Rhizostomeae > Mastigiidae > Mastigias > Mastigias papua. The sequence goes on from OZ025272.1 coordinate 11,318,910, forward strand.
ATAGCCCCAACCCATACCCCCCCATAAACCTATGGGGCAAATGAGGTAGCAAATGTATGTACGGATGAAGATCTATCGAATGGTGCATAATTTATGGAGCTAGCCCCATTGCTATCACTGTGAGGTGCAAAACGGTACTAGCGCCCCTTCCAGATAGTGCAAGCACTCAATAAGCCCCAGGAGGCTAATTCGAGGATTAAATAAAAATAGCCGCCAAATGTTTGCGACGTACAAAACGAATTTTGAAAGAAACTACACGTTTTTTTTTTATAAGAACAAACCACATAAGAACATAAGGCTTCAAATGCCAAAAAGTTAAGAACATGCTAAGAACATGACAAGGCTTCATAAATTTCTTTCAAAAAACACAAGATGAAAAGAGTAAAATACAGAGAAAAGACAAGGAAAAAGCAAAAAATTTAAGAACCTCTTGTTTTTCTTTTTACTTAATATTATGTGAACCCGCAAGGTGAATTCACAGGCTTATGTGCTAAAATTTGACCCGCGGCCCTTTTCCAGAGCAATTATCGCTGTTTTGAGAAATCAGAGCGCATTTTAAAAACAAGGAACTTAAGAACATGTTAAGAACATTTTAGGCCTTCAAACCAAAAAAGTTAAGAACACTACAAGGCTTCATCGAAGGTCGATGTTCTTATAAAAAAAAACGTGTAATACCAAAAAACAGCAAATCTTATGGACGTTTCCAACTCAGTGAATAAAACAGCCCGTCGATGATTATTGACTCAGCTTATTTCGGGACTGCCTTGTTTGCCTAGACTCGTTTGAATCGACTTTTTCGGAGGTAGTCGGGAAATTTAACGAGGAAATACTGTAGTTGGATGAAATAAAATGTACAAGGAGGGGTTATGTCTGGAGACTTGCTCACCTAGACGGATGGTAAGGTTTAACTAGTCTGTGAACGATTCTATGGGACGCCTTTTCAAGATCGGCCCACTGCCAACCTCACAATGTCACATGATGTAGGCGGAACTTCATATCACTTTGCGAGGCCACTTTCTTTTACTGAGGTCCATAAAAGTAGATAATTTTAAGCAGTCCATAGTTAGTAAAGCAAGTGCTTCCTGTATTTGGCATGGTGAATCAATTCCAATCAATTAATCATAGAAGTTTTCGTTTGATAGGTAGTGAGTGTTACGCGTCAGCCAGACCGATTCTCGCAAAATTACTTAGCTTTGACCTTTTCGACTTCCTAAACGTTGCAAAGAATGTCGATGAAATACTCCTGTTGGATAGTCTGTTCCAATTAGGTCTATAAAAATAAGTACAGTAACGAGGCAAAAAATCTATACCTGCTTGGCGATGTAGTTATGAACTGGAATTGTACGATAGATCCGAGACACAACTGTCTGATGTCGAAGCTCCGGAAGGGCAGAAAACGAGGATTTTCTTGTATTTATAGCTCAAGTGACTGTGAGTAAAATGTGGACTGGATAAATGAATGGCAACAGACAATCGTGGACTCAAGAGTGATAGCAACTTCCACATGATGGTTTGAAGTGAAGTCGAAGTTTTATTACACGAAAGGACGCCGATTAATACAAACTTGAGTAGATACACAGGTTATATCATTACAAAAGGAATACAATATGTTTGCGTAAAGCATGAATTTACTATCTCAACTTGATTCTAGTTGCCAAGGATCTTGGGCCTAGTGGTTCTTGTCACATGCCTGTGGCTCTTTCAACTATCCTTGGTTTTTCTTTTGTTTTTCATTGGTACAAATATTTACAAAATAGACAGCTACAACCACGATACCACAGGGAACATTAAATTACATAGCAACCTGTGGCCATTACCCAAATCATAAGAACACAAATAAACACAAATAAGTAAGTAAACGAATGGATCATTCACCCCTTTACGCAACTCCTCCACCAGAGAGGGATAGCACCTCAAAAATTAACATACAGCATTCCAAATTCACATGTAGAACCATGCTATCAGAATATTATCAAAAGACGGAATGAGGGCCCCAAAACGGCAAAATTAGCGTTACAAAACGGGGGGATGACTTTACATAAACAGCTAGGTAGTACAAATATATTAAGGAAAGAAAAGTGAAACAGATGGTAATAAAATAGCTACCGATTCATCTTAGGCAGCGGAGCTGGGGGTTGGGGGGGCTGTAGCCTCTCCACTTTTTATACCAACTGTACTTTAGTACGCGTATTGGCACCCTCTAGAAACGCTGCAATTTTAATCTGTCCACTCGACCCCCCCCCCCCCCTCCAAAACTATTGCTCAGCCGCCGGTGTTCATTATCAAGGAAAGAACTTATAACAACAAAAAACTAGTAGCTCTCTGACATTGGTCTTCTGCAGTCCATTTGTGATCACTGTGTTTTTAACTTATTTCGCTTAGATCTCCCATTACCAACAACATCTTGAAGATAATAACTAGAGGAGAGTCAATTAAGACCCACAATCTTTCACGTACACAGATGGGAAGAGAATTTGTGTTCCATCAGAGTTGAAGTCAAGAATGCCAGGAATATGATGCCTATTGCGGGTGCACGCAGTTATCCCCAACAATATTCAAGAACGTTTAATTTGTTAGGACGTGTTTGCCAAGAGTTCTCGAAGGACTTCCACCCCAGCTTGCTTTGGCAATACCCTAGTTGTAAACGGTAGGCACCCTAGAATTCTAACTATGTCCATGCATTCCTATGGTCCACATTCTGGCAAGTACCATACAATCAAACAGGTACTTGCCCATTTCTCAGAAGTTCGATCTTTTGTCCTCAGCGAGAAGCTACCCCCACTCCCCCAATCCCCACTTCAGTAATCAATATTTTTACCGGGTGATGTATGGCCAAGGTATCGGATGCGACATCCCAACTATTTCTGCTTGTTGCCAGTGAATCCTACCTTTTGCAAAACTGGGTGAAATGCCTTTTGTGTTCGGTAATACAGATTTAATACGTCCAACGTTCGCTTATAGCAATGCATAGAGATACCCTTTAGTGGAGCAACGGGTTATATCAGGGGTAACGGGACAACATTTTTGGTGGAGGGAAGGCTGGAGAGGACAGATTAAAGTTGCAGCGATATAGTGGGTGCTAGAACGCGTACTAGAGTACATTTGGTATAAAAAGGGACTACAGCCTCTTGCCCCCCCCCCCGGCTCCACCGCCTATGTGTATTGGAAGTATAAATATCTGCCTGCCCCCCTAATTTTTTGAAAATGTGTTAAACTAGACTAGTCCAACAATATTATAGAAACTATTAAAGTCTCCCGCACGAATACCGATGATTTGATACGATTGTTTCATCTTACCGTTTCCTTTCAAACTGAGCATATCTAGCATATCTTCCAAGAACTGAGCATATCTTCCAAGAAGGAGCTTCCCTAAAACATAAAGGATGTAACGGTAGAAATTTTCCCGGGAGTTTTGCCACCTGCCCCCCCCCCCATTCTCTTGTTTTTCATCCGTTTCGTACTTCCCTGTGCTACCACTGGATGAGACATGCTTTAGTCATTAATTTTCACAGATATGGGAACCAATTGTGAAAAGAGATCTCCTTTTTTATTGTACATGACCTGTGGAATTTTTCCATTGTAATTTTTCTCTGACCATTTTGGTTGCTCTTGTATATTAAGACATATGAACATTTTTCTATGGCACATACATTTGTAATAGAAGACTTGTCATAAGAGTTCCTCGTGTGAACGATGTGACAGATGCGTTTGACAAATTTTTCTAAAACCTAGACTTTTGCCATGCGTGCTACCGCTGCAACACAGGGACAGTAGAGAAAAATTTTCAGTCGGAGGGGGCTCCAGTGGAAAGATTGAAATTGCAGTGATATAGAGGGTGGTAAAACGGGTACTAATGTAGATTTGCTATAAAAAGTGAAGGGACGACAGTCCCCAGAGTCCCTCCTGGCTATGCCGTCGAAGCACTAGTACTATGGACGATCCAGGCAACGTTATTAGCTGTTGCACACAGCACACACTAGAAAACTATTCTTCGTTGACCGTTTTTTGCTGATGAAAGCACCATGTCTACAGCGTAGAGTTAGGACTAGGACAACAGATACCGCTGATCAATGTAGAATTTGAGCTAGAAAATTTGTCATAAAGAACTTACTGCCTGTTTACACGATCAAGGAATCTTTCCAGGCCCTCCCTACAATGGGATGTTGGGGTGGGACACCACCTGCTAAAGGTCATCTTTATCATTTCTTCTTTCAAAATGACTTTTAAGCAGTGGCACAGTAGTTGCAAGGAGGCATGGGGCATTACAACCCCCTAGCAAAAGTCGTTCTTCTTTCGGTCGTTATTTGACGTTTCATACTCTGACGAGTGTCGGACGAAAAGAGCTTTTCAGTATGCTTAAAGAGTGTTCCCACTTTTTCGTGCTTTTCTTATCTGCTTTAATGGATGACATAACTCTTTACACTGAATTCTCTAGGTATCAGTTTTTGGTTTGCCCTTAAAGACTCTTCTGTCTTCTGCAAGCCTGATCGACTCTTGTGTGACTCAAGCTTTCTTCAGCTCGTCCCTCTCACTCTCCCCCCGCAGACAGTCATGTCATCTTACTGCAAAGTAGTAAACTCGTTATTCGTTTGTGCCATGAACTCTTCAGGGATGTTTAACTGATCACGTCTCATTGAATGTGCGATCTTCTTCACTTCGACTCGAACATCTGACTTAGCCACGGGCAGCTCGTGGTCTGTTCGACAATGAACAATGGGAAGAGCTTCCGCTGACTGAACAGCGTTCGTCCAACAGTTGTTAATCATGATTTTGTCTATTTGGTTTCTCGGTGATGGTATCAAGAGAAATCAACGTAAACAATAACCATCAAAGCATCTTTTGTCAACGGGTTTGAAGTAGATTTTAGTAGTCCTACCCGATGGTATCTTCACATTGTTCTAGAGTTGACCTGGTTCAGCATAATGACGCTATTTGCAATGGTGTTGTCACACGGTACTCCCTATTATCTTCGTTTCCCGAGCAGTATATGGTATAATTGACCAATACAAATTTCATTTCATTTCATTTTACATGTATTAGGAGGGCTGCCCTTGAGCATTGCTGGTTGTCGAGGGGCTCTCCTTTAGAAAATATATATTTATACAAACTAAACTATAAAGCTAAAGATATTTATTACAGTTACAATGCATATCAAAAGTAGGCAAATACGTAAAGTCATAAAGTCAACCAAATATATAGATCATAAAGACTTTTAGGTACTTTAGAAACGATTTAAAACCCAGTAATGATTGTGCTTCTTTACACTCATTTGAGAGGCTATTCCACACCTTGGCACCTCTGTATGAGAAGCCTTTCTGGCCAGCAGCTAATTTTCTCAAAGGCAGAGTCCAGAAAAAGTTTTTTTTTCTTTATCCGTATATAATTTACAACCAACAAAATACAGGACTACACCACGGGGAGCATGGAAATACATAGCAACCCTGTGGCGATTACGAATAACTAGTGAACTAAAACTACAAATACATAAGTAAGCCTATCTGCATAGTATTGTAGTTGTACGCATTGGGCAATGGTTAGTAAGAAGTTAAACGTAAAAAGGTGTTACGTGCAGACATGTCGAATTAAAGTTATGAATCACCATTGCGGGCTCTACCATGCTTTGCAGACAGGCAAATAAGAAACTAGAAAATAAATTAAAATTTACATACAAAATAAATAAAAAATGTATCGACAGCTAATTAAATTAATTAATAAGAAAGGGGGGCATTCACAGTATTTTACCTCTATTCAAAACGTTGGGAGACTTGAATATATTCTAAAGTTGCACTAAGAATCTTTGCGTTCATTTCAAATGAAAGACTTTCGTGACCATAAAGGAGAATATTTACTAACTCGTCATTTGAAAGATTTCCCATACCATATGGCAATAATATTGCATTTACACCATTGAGAAGATCACGTCTTATATCATCATACATATGGCAGAGCAAGAAATAGTGCTCTCTATCCTCGACACCATCATTTATTGGGCATAGCGGGTTCGTAGTGTCACTAAAATTGTGCATGAACTTATGAAAATTTAGCCTGGGCCAACACGTAATTGAGTTAGGATAGACAATCCCCTAGGGTTTTGGATACCAAAAACTGACTTAGCAGGTGGACGGATTATGGAAAATAATCTTCTCTTAAAGATAGCTATAGAGTTGGATTGTCTTGTATCTTGATCGAGCCTATCCCATTCAAGCAGGCAGTTTAGGTAGAAGCTGGATTAAAAACCTTTCGTTCTGGCAAAAGCTTGCCCTATTACAGCACGCCTACGGAGCTCATACGTGGCTTCCTGTGGATTAAGAATTGGGTACCTTGTGTAATCAGGAGTCAGATTATTGACTATTTTGTAAAAGAGAATTAGATGCCTACTCCAACGTCGAAAGTTTAACGATTCCCATCCGAGCTCATCATACAATTTATCATGAGAAGTTCCTTTCCAAGCCCCTGTCACTGCTAGGGCAGCAGAATACTGCACGGATTCAAGTTTTTCCATTTGATGTGTTAAAACAACGCTATGGCTATAGTCACAGATATTTCCTGGGATGTGATATATGACATCACCGTAATCTAAATGCGGTCGAATGTAAAGTTTATATATCTCATTTAAAGTTTGCCGTGGTAGATATTTTGAAAGGAGTTTAAGCAATGCTATTCCTTGCCTGCATTTGGAAATAACAGCATTGATATGACTAGTAAAGGATAATTTTGAATCTAATATGATTCCAAGGTGTTTGTGCTCTGAGACTTTCCTTACAGGGACACTGTTAAAGCATATGGGTGGGTAGTTGGAAGGTGATATCTTTCTAGAGAAAGTTACCTCCACTGCCTGCTTGGTTGGGTCAGGATTGAAGGACATTCTCCACTTGAGTGCCCAAAGACTAATCAACTGCAGGTCATGATTCATGTTGTCAGCAGCGGTGTTGGGATCGTGAACGATCGTAAAAATAGACGTATCCTCAGCGAATAGTTTAACATTGCACTTTAGCCCATCTGTTAGATCATTAATGTAAATTAGGAAGAGTAGGGGTCCCAAAATAAAGCCCTGTGGAACCCCTGCTGTTATACTGCCCCACTTGGATACTTTACCATTCAAAACAGTTCGCTGTTTTCTATTTGCAAGGAAACTTTCTATCAATAAAAGTAATCGGCCAGAGACTCCATTACGACGTAATTTATACAATAAACCCTGATGCCAAACTCGGTCAAAAGCTTTCGATATATCAAGATATACCGAGCGAACATCCAAGGGAGGGTTACAGTCGAAAGCTTGAGATATTGAATTAACAATGGATAAGAGCTGATTACCTGTTGAATCACCAGGACGGAAACCTGATTGATTTGGATTTAGTAAACTGTTAAATTCAAGATGCTGGTAAAGCATATCAAATATCAGCTTCTCTAAGATCTTGCCCAATATCGCAAGAAGGGAAATTGGTCGATAATTTTCAAGTTCTCTTCATTCTTTTTGTGGACTGGAACTACATTTGCTTTTTTCCACTTTTCAGGAAAAACTCCTTGCCTAAGACAGTTCTCAAAAATTAATTTAAGAGGAAATACCAGAGCTTTATCACATAATTTGATCATTCGAACTGATATATCGTCCCAGCCATGAGCCTTATCTGGATTTAATGATCGGATTATGCTCAAGATCTTTTCACTGGAGATGAAGAGATCAAATTAATGGAGGAGCTACAGGGAGAGTATGATGTGGGATTAGACTGCCAGTATCAATAGTACTACATTGCTTTACAAAATGATCATTGAAAATCTCGGTTTTAGCTGTATAATCTAATACGAACTCACGGCTCCATGGCCAAGGAAAATTTTGCTCTTTTTGTCGTATTTGAGGAATATTTTGAAATTTGTATCAACAATCCAGTTTCAGCAAAGTTTTAATTCAAAACTCACACTTGCAGATGTTTCACCAGTATTTAAAAGTGGTGACACCACAGCAAAAAAAACTACCGTCCAATAAGTGTCCTTCCAGCACTATCAAAAGTCTTTGAACGCCTACTGTTAAAACAATTCCTACCATTTATAGAAAAGAGACTCTCGCCGATTCTTTGTGCTTTTAGAAAAGGACATAGTACTCAACATGCTCTATTTCGGGTTGTTGAAATGATTCGCCGCTGCATTGACAAAGGGGGCATCACTGGCATGGTACTGATGGACCTTTCAAAAGCATACGACTGTCTACCACATGATTTACTTATGGCGAAACTGAACGCCTATGGCGTTGGCATTGACAGTCTAAAACTCATTTAGAGTTTCCTCACTGATAGAAAGCAGAGGGACAAGATAGGCACTATCTTTAGTACCTGGAAGTATTTGCCAAAAGGAGTTTCACAGGGGACTGTATTTGGTCCCCTACTTTTTAATATATTTATAAATGATTTCTTTTATGTTATAGAGCACTCTCAGATTTGCAACTTTGCCGATGACAACACAATTTTTGCATGTGATGAAAACTTAGAAAAAGTAACTAAAAATATTGAAAATGACACACGAAAGGCAATGAACTAGTATAAAATGAATGAGATGGTTGCCAACCCGGAAAAATTTCAGTTGATATTTTTTGGGCTAAAAGAGCACCACGAGTTAAGCATTGAAATTAATGGCGATATCATAAAAATGTCTGATACGGTAAAACTTTTAGGTATCACCATTGACTCAAAACTTACGTTTAACGAGCATGTTAAGAGTATCTGCCAAAAGACTAACAATAAGGTAAAAGCTTTTTCTAGGGTTGTAAGAGACTTAGAACCCCAAAAGGCTAGCCTACTTTACAACTCGTTTATTCTGACAAACTTCAATTACTGCCCACTTATATGGATGTTTTGTTGAAAAACCACAAACGATATGGTTAACAGGGTCCATAAGCGTGCCCTGAGAGTGCTACTAGGTGATTATGAGTCTAGTTTTGAAGAGCTCCTACACAAGAATGAGGAAGTGACAATCCATGAAAAAACTTGCAAAAACTTATGCTGGGGGTATACAGATGTGTGACCTCTGGGAACCCTTCCTTTCTGTGGGAGTTATTCAATAGGAAAATTCTTCTATATACATTAAGAATAAAAATCTCCTCCAACTTCCATACACGAGGACCAGAAAGTATGGGAACGAGTCTCTTACATTTAGGGGAAGCATAATTTGGAATCAACTTCCAGACCAATATAAAGCTGCAAAAACTGACAATGAATTCAAAATGAAAATCAAAAGTTGGAAGGGATTTAACAGTTGCCGCATCTGTATATAGTTATATAGCTATCTTTTAAGACTTTTCATTTTCGTTATTTTTAGACAATATTGTAAAAGTAGTGTAGAGTTGGGCATTTTTCTGGACTCTGCTCAAAGGTAGCCTTAAGCCAATGGTGGTATTGTGAAGATGGCGCTCCATAACTTGTGAATTTTTAGTAAACATGTCGTACATGTATTGTGGCTCAAAATGAATAAGAGGCTTGAAAACCATCATTTTTGCCTCGCAAGCAATATGATCTTCAATAGTCATCCATGCGATCATACAGATTAAAGGCTTGCTTGGAGCATCATATCTGCTATTCTTCACTATTTTTGCGGCTCGGTTTTGCAGTTTTTGTACTTGATTAAGTTCTGCTTTCCCGTAACAGCCCCTAACAGAACAGCTGTAGCAAAAATGGGGTTCAACAATACCTGTATAAAGTGTTTTCAGGACATTTTGGGAAGGAGATTTATAGCATGTTTCAAAAAGCCAATCGGTCTGGAAACCTTAGAGGATATGACTTCAATGTGATCCTTCCATTAAAGAGAGCTATCTATATAGTATTCAGAATATTATCAAGCTCCGTGCCTTTAATTTTGACATGAAGATCTTGGTTTTGGTCTTTCAATGCCTTGTTCTTTTGCATGGTGGAAATTAGCATTGCGCAAGTTTTTAGCATATTTAATGAGAGCTCCATATTCAATGAGAACTTGTATTCCCGCAAGCCATTTTTCTAGCTTGTAGAGATCGTTGTCAACTGAGTGATTTCATGGAGCTAGTAGCAAATACTAGTATCATTAGTATACATGGAAATATTCGAATGTATTATGGATAAAGGGAGGTCATTGATTTATATGAGAAATAGAAGGGATCCAAGATACGATCCTTGTGGCACTCCTATGGTTATATATTCAACCTTTGAATCTGTACAAATAATGTACTCATGTTTATTCAATACATGGGGGCGACATTATGGAATAACTTGCCAGTTGAACTCAGAAATTCGACTTCCAAGTTTTTATGTAAAAGAGAAACTTAAAGTGCACTTATTGAACTCTATTTAACACGAAAACAACAGAGACATAATGCAAACAAGACTTAAGATACATGAATTGGCTATGCACAGCAACTAGGAGGGGTCTCGTTGGTCTACCTACTTTGAGAGTTCCTCCCGAAAGAGTTCTACTGCATGGCTTGGAAAAAAAATTCTGTAGTTGTGTTATCAAATTATGTTTATTATTTTGTTGTATGCTATTATGTTATATGTTGTATGTAGTGGTAGAATTTGAATTTTGAATTGAATTGAATTGAAAAAAATGTACAAGTAGGGTTTAAACGAGGCAAGTTTACGCTGATAGACACAATAATATTGAAGCCTTTGGCCAAGAATGCCATGGTCAACTGTATCAACGACTTTTTTGAGATCTATGAATACCAATACCCACTTTGTTTCCTAGGTCCAGTCTCCTGTACCAGTCATCGATGCTTTCTAGCAGACATATTAAGGCAGAATGCAGGCGTAGACCATTGTCATCAATGAATTCGTACAATTGATCGGTAATAAGTTTTTCAAGCAGCCTTGAGATAGCAGGTAAGATAGAAATAGGGCGATAGTTGGACTTTTCAGCCTTGTCTCTTTCCTTAAACATTGGAGTAGCTCTGGCTAATTTCCATGCGTCCGGAAAGACGCTCGTTTGAATGGATGTATTAAACAGGATTGCCAGAGAGTTCTCAGTATAGTGGGGCATGCTTTTCATTTAGTGGGCATGCTTTTCATTTATAGCAGAGAATACAGCTGACCACTCGTTTACAAGCGAATTGACATTGTCTGCTAGGGTTGTCACATGCTCAAAACATACACTAGCTACATCAGCAAGGAAATCACCTTCAATGAAATTATTCATCATTTTTGTTTTTATCACTTTGTGGTATTTAGTGATGGATCCATTTTGTTTTCGTATGCAATATACCGTGCAATGATTACTTAAAGAAATTTTGTGAACCCCTGCTTCTATAATGTTCCTTGGGCAAGTTGTAGCAATACGATCTATAATAGTGGCTGAGCTGAGTGCAGCCCTAGTTGGTTCGTTAATTAGTTGTGTAAAGCTGAATACCTCATAAAGGTTATATATATGCTTAGCATCACCTCCTGTAGTTAGGCCTGCTGATTTATAATGAAGATCACAATTGGTGTCACCAAGTAGAAGTAATTATTTTCAGCCTAGTAAATACATCTACAAGGTCACTTCGTGGTTTGTACCAAGCACGAACAACAAGGACTTGCTTTGGAGGGCTCAGTTTCAGTGCATATGAGCTCCAATCCCTTAGCTGGGATGTCAGATCGATGTCTGAACTTAATGGAATCTCTGATATAAATTGAAACCCCTCCCCCATTACAGGATCTAGCGTGGCATACTTGTTCATAGTCAAGTATATGAGTTAGGCCTTTAGGATACACACCATCCAGTTTAGTCTCATTTAGAGCCAGGGTATGTATACCTAAATCAATGAACGCATTTTGGATCTCATCATAGTGTCTACGAAGCCCATTAACATTCAGGGATCGCCATGCCGTTTTTGAACCCAAGATGTTGATGACACTGATTACATGCTACATTAAATACTACACAACTTTGCGACTAGGTTGGAGGTGAGGTCATTTAATCGCTTATAATTGAGGTGAAGATCTATACGTACTATTTCCTTTGAACCTATGTTGTTGTTGTCACAGTGTTCAGTCTGAGAGAGCAGATCTTCTTGTTTAATTCCTCAACAATCTTCCCTGCAGACGACTGATCTGTTCTTCTAACTGGAGTAGAAATCACCACTGTGACATTTAGCTGTTTGGCTTCTATAGTCTTGTTTAGATGGAACAATCCATCCAGAGTGCAATCAGCTGTGGAATCTTTACTCGTTGCATCATTAGTACCAACATGCATTATCACATGACTAGGCTTTTTGCTTAAAAGTGGCTGCATGTAAAGATTGTTTAGGTTAGCAACGGTAGAACTTGGGAAGTACTTAACTTTTACCAAACCAATTTGGCTCATCCGTCTTTCTTCATTCCCATGCAGCATGCTATCGCTCATAATTAGAACGGTCCTCTTTCTCCAAGTATGGGGTTCCTGAGTTGTGAATGGTTTTTTGAGTTTCTCACTTATTATTCCGTCCCGTATTGATACACTAGTTTTCCTATTGTATGTTGCTCTTTCTCGCCACATTTGTTATCAATTTAAGGTCTTCTTGACTACCCAAGGATGCTGTGTGGTCCACCTTGCATAAACCATTCCAGATATGTTGATATTGTTCTTGTATATTTCCGATTTCACTAGTTCGGGTTTACCTGATTAAATACTCCGCTTATCCCAAGTGTTTGTCTTCCACGTCAATTCTCGTTTGCAGTGTAGCCCAGTCACCCAGTGTCAGTCGAGGCGGTTATGGAAAGATTTGTCATTCCATCGTTATAGTTGTTTAGGGGTCGCTGGAGGACATGCATTTGTGGACCTCTAGCATAATTTCTTCTTGAAGGTTTTTCTGTTGATCTTCCGCTTGCATCTCTTCTGTATAAGCTCTTCGAACATAGACTCACAACCATTTACTCTTAGGTCCCGAATAGGCAGGGGGGGGAAAGGACGCTTTTTCGTGACCTAAGAGTAGTAGCACTCTCAGTGCGCACGTTTGAAGTCTATTGATTTTGTCATTCCATGTTTTTCCACTAAACACCCAAATCAGTGGGAAACGATTAAAGTTATGTAGTACAAAATAATTGTATAATATAGCATTTTTCATATTCAAAGTTAGGAGCGATCCTAGAAAAAGCCCTGATTTTGTTTGAAGTATTTTTTGCAGATAGATTGTAGATGCTGATGTTGTTTAGTTTTAATAGTTCCTCCACATAACAGTTGTCTAGACTACAGTCCAACTTTTTTCAATGCAAATTCCAATATCATTTTTAGACCAATAAGCATTATTAGTTTATATTTCTCAGGGTTTGCAACCATTTCGTTGTTATTATACCAATCAGTTATGCATTTCATCTCTATAGGAACGTGAGTTTTTGCGTCTAGACTGCTGTTCCTTCACTGACATCCTTCTTTGATCTGTTGTTGGCGCGTATCATTATTTCGGAAACAGTGAGAGGAGACGGTGATGTTGACTGTACTAAGACTCTACTCTGACTAAACTTTACAACATAAATTACATGCACATAAACAGAAACAGAGAATAACAGAAAATAAACACGAATTGCGTTGAAGAAGGGTTAGATTGTTGTTAGTGGATTTATGAATAGATTCATGGGTCGATGTTTGCGTGTGGAACATCAGAAGAGGAATGAACAGATATGTGGTGGCAGGAGTAACGCAAGGTGATGTCCAAGGTGTGCGATGTTTACGTTCACTACATGTCGTTTTTGATTTGTGAAACGGCAAAATATAGGTTTTGTCCACACGAATAGGTTGTGTTTTCATCTGTAAAATTCCATAACTGCGAATGCTGTATGCCATACAAGAAGTATTTTTAAACACTGTTTATAATTTGAAATTGCACGGGAAGGGCCCCAGAGCAGATCCTTGCGGGTATACCTGATTTAACCTCCTGCAAGCTAATAGAACTATTGCCTACCTTTATTCTTTGCTTCCTTCTAACAAGGTTACTGTGCTTAAGTTTTACACTGTCTATACTAAATTTATACGCCTCCATAAAAGGGGGATGCCTTTCTCATTAGGACCCGCAGATTGTCAGCATGTTGTCTAGTATCAGAGTGCAGATGTAACCCCATATTTTCTTTCTTAATAACGAAACCGGTAGCCATATTGATCTCTGCTATTTGATTGGCTAGGAGATTATCAATCGATGAATATGGTCCACTCATTTGAATTTCTCTACGGATCGATTCGATAAACGGTTGTACAGCATGCCCGTACCTACAGTAGGGTGAGAAGAGAGTCACATTCCCAGATGCAAATTCTGTTAGAAAGTCACCAACTTTGCCATTCCTGTCGGCAAATTGTTTTTATTTTCTTGTATTCTAGGAGCCTAGTAAAAAGACTTGGGTTCGGCAGCGTATTAGACACCTCATTAATTGTTACACAGCAGTATATTCACACAATCTGCCGACAAATTGGACACGTAGTCATTGAGTATTTGAACTAAATTTCCTCAATCATGGTAAACACACCCATTTTGTCAGCAAACTGTAGGTCTTACAGCCCCCAAAGACAATTTCCAGGAACGATCCTGCTGTCCAGGTTTAGTCCGGTCCACTGTTTCATAAAATTTTCCATTTGCCAGTTTTGAACTCTTGTGAACCGATTTGGACGATTAAACTACATTCGTTGTAAAGCAACAGCAACTACATTCGTTGTAAAGCAACGACAAACAGCAGCACAGCAGCAGCAGCACAACAGCACAAAAGCAATACAACAGCAATGCAATAAAGTAACGACAGAACAGCAAGCAGGAATACAACCACAAAGCAACCGATGGATAGCAAAGCAACAAGGCAGCAATGCAACATCAAACACCACCACCACGTCAACAACACAGCAGCATAAAATAACACGACATCAAGCAATAACGTAGCAACAGCAAAATCAACACAATAGCAAACAACAATACGGCAACTAAATAGCAAAGCAACAACTCAACAGGAAAGAGCAAAAAGGCAACAACATAGCAACAAAGAGCAATATAACAGCAAGCAGAAACACACAAACAGCAAACTACTAAGCAAAATACAATCAAGTCGAGCCCCACAAAAACCTTCACTCGGTTCCTCAATTGTGAATAAGTTTAGTATTTGTCTTTCTTTCTTTACGTCTACCGCCAATCAGTTAACTTTAGCTCACCTCCTCTTTATCAATGAGCTAGTCTACATTCAGTACAAAAATTTTCAGCGGATAAAATTTCGGACAATAAACTTCGGCGAAAATATTTTCGGACAATTTTTTGGCATTTCGGACAAATTAATTTTCGGACAAAATGTTGCCTGGTCTTTTGAATCTGGAAAGGAAAACTACGTTCAGTAATTGATTTATTGAAAGTAACCACCTGGAACGAAATTACTTTTCGAAATCACTGTTCTAAAATACACAAAAGAGGAAAGAAGCAGAATCACTAGTATTCTTGTTTACGTATATTTTTGTGTCATTTGACAAAATGTATAAACACTTTTGCTTTTTTAAACATTTAAGTCTTCAAAAGGGTCTTCTGGCTCAAGTTCAAGGTTAACAGCGTCATCAATTCCAGCTATTTTGAATCCCTTTCGTATGAAATCACCAGAATTGAGCATGTAATCATACAAGCCAAGGAGCCACCTAGCGTGTATAGGCTTCATCACTGACAGCTTGAAAGGGACTTCAACCTCATAAACATCCCTTCCTTTTTTCCATTTGAGACGATATTTCCTTCGCATACCACTCTTCGAATTTTTTCTTCAAGAACTTTTTAGCAGGGCCATTCACTGTGATGTCTAAGGGTTGGAACTGATCTGTCAGGTTCGCTGGAACGTAAACCCATGCGCATCCATTGCTTTCAAGGTAATCTTGGTACCTTTGGGTTTTCTGACCCTTGAAGACATCAAAAATTAACAACGACTTTTGCTCGGCAGGCAAATTAAGCTCAGCTTTCTTCTTTTCAACATAAGGGAATAAAACTTTGGTCAAATGCTGTAAAGCTTTTTCTTCGTTGCTCCAATGATTGTGAGTGTGTGTGAGATCAAATTCATCAGGAAAAGTAACATCTTTTGGCAGGCATCTGTCTGTTTTGCCTTCGTAGATTAATTGCATGGGCAAGAAGTGTCCGGACTTAGTGACAGTAAAAGTTCCAGTGATTTGTTTTTTCTTGCCCTTGCCAACCAATGGTACACTGGAAGCGCCTTTTCATGGAGTGTATGATTTGAAACACAGATATACGGCAAAGGCGTCTGGTCAAAATTTAGTATCAGTTCATCCGGCACCTGGTATCTCGCTTGCAAAAGTTTTATTCTTCGCTGGAAATCGAGCTTTGTTTCCTTCAGTATCCCTGGGCTACAGGAATTCTTGCAGTTGTTGCCACCCTGCGAGACATTGTGCGGCCAATAACATCCATTCTGTTGAGAATTTGACGTGCCCAGTCTGCATTTAACGAGATGTAGCCCCCATTCTCACAAAGCAGTGAACGATCATTTGCAAGAACTAGTATACCTTTCGCTACGGCATTGATCACAGAAGATGACACAGGGGCGCCCTTCAAACGCAACGCTGAAACAGTTTCAATAGTTTTTTTCATCAGATCATTGGGCAGCAATGTTGGACGGCCAGCTTTTTTCTTCTCAATTGCTGTAACTTCACTACCATTATTCTTCTTCTTGCATTCCAAGTATACCTTTTTGAAATCACTAACAGTTTGCCTTTTGATGTTGGGAAACTGCGGAGAAAACTTCAAAATTGCTGCTTTGATTTAGAGCAGCATATTGGCCTATTTCTGCTCGTTGCTGTGGTGACCACGTGCAGTACTTTGTACGCTTCTTTCCTTTTTGTTCACTGTTCGGCTCGAGCTGTTTTATAACTTCTTCACGTTCTCGATCAGTTAAACCGTGATTTATTTCACCCGTTGTTTTCGATAACGAATCTTCAGGGTTGTTGGGTTTTCTTTCAAAATAGTTCAGCAAGGACATCTTAACAAAACTATCGTCGCAACAGTTGTATTAGAACAGAGAATGTTGAAAGTTTACTGTATTGGACCCCACATGCTTCCTGAACATAACAATCTAAGGGTTTCCCTTGAAAAGACAGTAAGAGGGGTCACTGCCTCTCACGAATTTTTTGTTTCCTAATATAATGATGGCTTTAAATCTTGAAGTCCCAACCCCCGTAATGACAATACTGGCGTGATATCGAATATATCTTCGTTGGAGATTCGATTTCTGTTTTTAATCTTATTCATTATGGAGAGTATCATAGTGCACAAAATTGCAAGTAGAGGGTGGCATGTATATGGAAAGACAACTTGGCAAAAATCTTTCATACCCCGTTTACACTGCTACGGATCACTTTTGATATGGATCAAAAGTTGTACGGATAGGTCGTGTTTACACTGCACCGGACCACTTTTGCTACTGATAGGATTTCCGTTTACACTAGTGCGGATTCATAACTAAATGGAGGCATATAAAATGTAAAAGAGGCAATTACTTCAGTTAACGCACATGTGACGAATCTGAAAATGCGCCAAAATCTGCAGACACTGATAAGTGATTGTTGATTTGGATTGTTAATTGTTGCCATTTTATTTGAAAAATGGAAGTGGCAAACAGTAGCAGAAGGAATTCCAGGAGAGAAGTCAACTCGACAGAGGAGGAAGTTTCCTTGTTGCTCCAGGTAATAATTAATTGCAAGAGAACAAAGATGGCTCAGGGCCGCAAGGTTAGTTCAGTAGCGCCATATTTTAAGATTTAGCTAGTGTGGCCTCGCTCATGTGCTAATGAAGCCTCCTTGTGAATCCGTAGCAAAAGTGATACGGATTTCCCCGTTTACACAGGTTTACACTGGGATTACAACTGTCCGGATCACTTTTGATCCTTTTGCTAAAAGGATCAAAAGTGATACGGCTAGCCGTACCAGTTTTGCTACGGATAGCTCGGAGTAGTGTAGACGGAAGCCCAATCCGTATCAATTTTGATACGGATCTAAAAGTGATCCGTAGCAGTGTAAACGGGGTATCAAAGGGCAGAAAGTGTTTGCAGTGAAGGAAGAAAACAGAGAAGCTTTGGAATCCGATCCATATGCTGTTGCTTGGAAAATAAGGTGCCATGACAAAGTTGTGCCGCAAATAGTTGGCTATGTTCCACGCGAAATTTCAAGACCTATATACTACTTTTTGAAACACGGAGGTGAAGTTTTTGGGAAAGTGGTGGATGAACATTATCGACCATCTCCTATTCCAAAAGGTGGCCTCGAGATAACTTTGACTGTCACCTGCAAGATAGCAGCCAACAAGCAAGAGATTCTACAAAGATTAGATTCTTTAATAAAAGAAAATTACGACGAATCTTTTCTTGAAGGTCTTGAACCAGGTGACACAGAGTATAGAGAAGAAGATGGTGACAGTGACCATGGTTTTTTGATTGACGATGAGAACGATGATGTTATTTGTTTAGATTACTATTATTCACTTCAAAATACAGCTTTTTCAACTATTTTCGTAGTCTGTTTTGACATTGCGCATGCGCGCTCCATACCAAAATTTTCGGCGTGACAAATTTTCGGACAGCCCTAAATTTCGGACAAATAAATTTTCGGACAAATTTTTGTCCGAAAGTTTGTCACGCCGAAAATTTTTGCACTTAATGTATTGCAGAAACATTTGTGTAGTGTGCGCCTGGTTTCTGGAGCACAAACTGAGTATAGGACTGGATGACGTGACTGTGATGAGGCTTTCATTTCAATTCATGTCATTTATTTCAGGAGGGTAGCCCTTCCGCCAAACCCGTTGCTTAGTAACCAGGTTACGTCGTAATACAGGGGGTGGAAAGGGGGTCTAAATCTCCTGTTACCTTAGCAGTTGAGCAATTTCTCTTTTCTCCAATAGAAATTAAGCCATTTCCCACGTCTCTCTTCTAACTTCTTCAGTGATTCTACCTTCTCCCTTAATGGTACCACCCCCTGAGATTGGTAAAATATTGAATTACGAATGGTGGGAATGAGATCAATCAGCGTTTCTTTCAAGCAATACATGTGATTATGAATAAGATTAAGATATGATTTGAATGGGGTCGCTTACTTTGAATGATTTGAAAGGGAACACAGATTTTCGATACAAGTATAAAACAACATATTTACTTCGCACAAGATTCCTAGTGCCGACAATAGTTTTATATTAGGCTGCCAATGGAGTACCAATGCGAGTTTTTGGGAGCAGTTGCCCCCCATGACGCCCCCATAGTACTATCCTTGCTCTCTATGTTTCGCAATAGTGTTTTACAACATGCTTTTCTGCTTTGAGTGCAGATGCATGTTCCTACAAGTTGTGCTATAACGATATAGTTAGGATAATATCCCTATGGCTAAAACAGTGTTGGTATTGAAGTCATGAAAAGCTATGACAGCTTCAATATTGGGTGAAAAGAGCTCGTACATATTATTAAATTACATGTAGATAATTAGTTGTTCTGAGAGCTTTAGTACCGATTCATCAGATAGAACTGTATAGGTTAGCTCGATATGAATATACCATGCGAGCACAAACCTAAGCTATTACGTATTATAGTTGTCAAAGTCGGTAAGATTCATGCGCGCGCAGACCGCAGCCGCCCTGATTCCTTCCTTGCTATATATACTAGAGAAGGCAGTTGAAAAGAGGAAAATATTCGTAAGCTTCGATTGCTGGTGCTCGGGAAACAATAAAGAATGAAGTTACCTGCAGTTGGAGATTTACTATGGAACCTGATGTGAAAGAAGCAAAAAACAGCTGGATATGAGGCTCAATAAGTAGCATTCACGAATGCTTTGATTCCGAAAGACATATGTGTACTAATAGCTAGGGACTGATATCGGTGAAAGTACAATTTTCTGATTGTTTTGTTACTTTCATATATTGTATCCAATATTAATCCACCTCGTGTCTTTGTAACAATTTCTCGGTAGATGCATATCGGATTAAGTATACGCTTGATGAGTTGCCGCATGGATTTGGCTCATTGACTGCCACACTATTGCGTTACTAAATGGTTATGAGATGATGATGGCCAGAAGACAAATAGTTCCTAAGTTGGTGCTAATTTTCATCCCATTCTTCGTTGGAAGAGATATGGCCGTAGCCTCAAATTGTACTGCAACGCTGTGTGACATGCGATACGAACTAGCGGCAGAAGTTCACGCACTGTTAAACTATAAAACTTGCAGCGATGTTTACGTTTCTGACTGCATATGTAATAGAACCCTTGATATACAGTTCATAGAGCATCCACCATATATATACACTGATACAAAAACTGGAAAAGTAGTTGGTCTTCTCACAGGTAAGAGTGCGTTTTTAACAGAATTCTTCTTGCTCTTTTGCAGACTTTATACATATATATTAACCATTAATATCTCTACGTGTTTAAGTTCATTTGCGACAGCCAGAACAATGCAGCCCTCACGTAGAATTTTGTTATTTGAAGGCAGCAAAGATCTGTAGCCTGCTTCTTGTTTATAGCCCAGTTCAAATTCATTTATGAATTTCAGCATATATTCTACCATGATACCTGCTTGATTTACCGAGCCTTTTCGATAAGGAAAATGCTTTGTGTTTTTCATTGTTGTTGTTCCTTGTTAAAAGCCTGTTATGAACATGCTTTAAAGCAGATTATTTACTGAATCAAGAAGCACTTGCATTTGGCTTCAATATTTACGGTCGGAGCTTAGCAGCTTCTATTTGAGAAGGACCATTTGCTGATGATTTGCTTTAAAGGTATCACCTCTTACTTGCTTGCTTCATTGACTGCTTAAGATTACTTTGTATAAACAATGTTTAGTTTTTAACTATAGTTACAAAGATCACCATACGATTTTTGTTTCTCTTCTAATGCGCAAGTGAAGCTTCAATTTTCGGCAGAATGGACTCTCTAAGCTTTGATCATCTGTATTATTTATGTTCAAGCGCTTATCTTTGCCGCTGTCCTCAAAGTACATGTAAGTCACCAGATTAATTCCATCTCATAATATTTGGAATTTCATACGCACTCAGTATCGTATTAGCTTTATCCTTTGAAACTTACTGAAGTGTATTTAACTGGACTATTACGAGCTTTTGCCAGTTTTGAGCCTTTTTGAGAAAATTCCTTCCTGTTATATACAAAATCCTTGGAGTACCCATTTAATAATGCAGTTTGCTTGATAATAGCGAGTTTCAAGTTAAACATGAAGGCTAGTGATCCCCTTTCCCCTTAAAATAATGTCGAAACAGAGGCTTAGATGCTTGAGTGCTAGTTGAGAAGGGGGTTGGTTTGTTTGCTGCCAATAGAACCTGTCAAAAAATTGATCTGATGGAGCGTGGGGAGCTTGCGCACTAGTCAAAATTAAGATATCTGTTCCAAGACTTTTAGCAAGCATCGTAGATCTGGTATTTTCGAGGAATACTATTTTTCTGAATTTCTTTACTAAGGCATAGAAAAAGGTGCACTTTACATGTGAAGCTGGGGTCCCATTTTAGGTGGTGAGTCTTTCGGATAAAATAAGATGGAAATTATCCACCTCAGATAGAGGCTACAGTCGATATAATGGTATTATGTCATTCTCCTAGGTATTCTGAAGTCAATACAGCTTTTGCTAGTATAATGTGATTTTTATCTATCTAATAGCATTTCATTTTTATCATCCTTAGGTTTATTTTTTGTGTCAGATATCCAATGTCTAAAAGATATCCATGGATCTGACTAACCGATTCAGGGGCGGCGCTTGCCACATACTTGGGGGGAGCTTTGACGAATTACGCCTTTGTGGGCCTTGACTTATGGTACAGCGTAGAATAAAATATGTAGCTAAAGTGTGACAAAAACCTATGCAAACAGCAAGTGACATAACATAACAATGAATTTTAAACCTTAGGTAAACCTTGCTAGAAAGCTCCCCCTCCTCAAGCCTTTCCTACTGGAATTTGGGCGAATCAAAAATTAATCCTGGAGAAAACTGGTTGGGGGGACATTCCCCAGTCCCCCATAGCACCGGGTCTGCGGGCAAGAGGCCAAATATGAAAGGTTGCTTCTCCGAGGGTTAGGATGTTTTGTGTATAAACAGAAACTGCTGGAACGCTGCACCGGGAAAGCAAAGAAGTCTCCAAAACTGGGAAGTTGTTCAAAAATTTTTAACTTACTAATAATAGAAACAAGGTTAACTACGTAAGAATGTAATGTCTTACTAATCACACCCCGATAGTTTGGTTTCCTCTAGTAAAAATAGTGAGAATGATGATAATTATAATAAATTTTTTACTGTAGACTGGAAAGTAGCTAATTAAAAGAGCTAATTAAGGCCTACTTTACAGCTAAGTAACAAAGCATATGATTAAAATATACAATTATATACAAATTAAATACAGATTGCGAAAAATACTAACAAATTTCTGTTTGTACACCAATTTTCAGCAGTATGCTCTTCTTTTTTCTATCAAATATATCCAACCTGAGCCAAATAGCGCCTACATAAATGGCAGCTACATGCTTCTGCTTTCCAGGTTTTTATATGCGAGTTTTAAATTGATACAAGTTTAGAGATTGCTTTGTTCCTAGAGACAAATTGTTTGTACAACAGATCGCTTTGTTTCTAAAACAGCCGCTTTCTGCTTACCTTTGCTAATGATACCTTTTAAGGGTATATTCTGAGTAGATATTTTTGTAAAAATGCCTGTGTTAGACTAGGGTGGAATGCTATATTCTTCTTGTATAACTTTTGATGCTTTTGGGACATTGACTTTGATTGATGCAAAATACTTTTATCCAGTTACTCAAAAGCTCTTTTTTCGATAAAGTGATCGTGGTCATGACATGAGAGTATTTCTAACGAGGACTAGACACTCGCTTATATCAGATATTTCTTTAATGGATATAGAGAAAAGATAATCTGAGTTTGAGGAGGTTTACAGGTAAAGTATGACGACAGGCATGTCAGTATAGTTTCTCTTTGATAGCAATCATTAAGTATGTCAATTAGCTGTTTATGAAATATTTATACAAATCATGTTTATTCATTCGAGCATTCAGTACGGATTTGGCGCTATCTCTCCGCTCATTAGGATTTTCAGGTAGTTATATATCAGTTGATCAATGCACATTAAAAGCAATTACTGAGATCCTGAGCTTGCGGTTTGCTGCTAGTAAAAGATTTGATTTGATGCATAAATTTCAATAGCTTGATATCTGCTGCCAGAATTAGTGGGATTCTAGACCACATTTATTAGTTGAATTGTTGCTCAGCAATTTGCCTACACTGCTTGAATTGGAACTGTTTTGTGACGTGGCACTTGCTCAGGAGGCCCATGAAACACGGGACTGGATAATTACTTCGTAGCCCAATTTGTCGTAAGTAAATAGGTTGGTCTTACTTTCTCGGTTTGCTCTCAAGGACGGCACTATCCATTGTCGTGCTCTGTCACCATATTGGGAGTAGTCTTTGCACTTCATATGTGACCCATTTTATAACTACTGTGGCCTTTACAATGCTAGGTCTTCACGACGAGCAGTCAGCTAGTTTGTATGCTAGCTGAGTAATGTAGAACAAACCCCCTTTAGCTTGTTTATCTCCCCTGCTCAATTTGAATTATCAGAGTATCCGGAATTGTGCATTTACGTGATGAAGGCATGAAACTTTGCAAATAGCTAATGGGCCAATTGGCACTTTACTCAAGAGCCCAAAACTGCGCATGTCTAAGTGGACACGAGGCTTATGTCAAACCACTACAAATCACTTTTAATGGATAAGTTTGTCTAAAAGAGTTCTCTGTAAAAGTGTCAATGTAGAGATAACCTTTCAAACATTTTTCCAAGATGCTCTCATTACAATCATAAAAACGAGGTTAAGTGTAGAAAATTTGATGTTGAAGTTATGTGTTTTCGAACGATGTCCTATGGAGTGAAGTCATTGTACCTTGTGTAT
Source organism: Mastigias papua (assembly GCA_964019165.1). Lineage (NCBI taxonomy): Eukaryota > Metazoa > Cnidaria > Scyphozoa > Rhizostomeae > Mastigiidae > Mastigias > Mastigias papua. The sequence goes on from OZ025272.1 coordinate 11,342,769, forward strand.
GCATTTCACGCTTTCATGGAGTAGACAATGCGATCATCCCACTGTATACCAGTGATATCATTCTGCCATCCAGCATCAAACAAACATCTGCAGTAGGGCACAAAGCGTATTTAGTTAATCTCATTAAGATGAGACCGTTTTTTATCCAGTATAATGAAATTCTGTAGGTTTATGAATTGTTCCTTAAACAGCTGCATGACCTCTTTCCTAGCCCATGCAGCCAGCTTAGTACATCCACACTGGGTTTATCTCGTGAATTTCAAAACCACGTTAGCATGAGATCAAGCTCTGGTAGCAAAAATATTAGCAGTCAGTAATAGCCATAGCTTAACTTCTATTCGTATTACTTTACAGCACGCTAATAAACAACCTTTATGCAATAGACCACTGGGTTTTTGTCTCTGTTTACAAACGAGACCGTGGATACGTACAAACATAAGATTAACTACAGTAGAGTGCAGGGCTACAGTTCAAGAGCGAAAGAGAAAGGTTCATTCTTCAAACAACCATTTGCTTATTCAGCAAAATTTGAGTCGCCCTCGATCAGCTGATTCTAGATGATAGTTCAACTGAATTGCAATGAATGCCGTTCATAGTCCACGTTTATTATGATTTAGCCACCTTTCATTCATGTTTAAAGTACAATTACTTATATGGCATATTACATTGTATATTTAGAATATGCTTGTTTAGTACATTTTTAGGATATATTATTAGTGCATGTCCAAAGGCAGCAATTTGGAAAATGGTGATTTTAGGGTGGAATATAAGAATGAATTAGATGCAGAATGTGAAAGGCTGATAGGCCGTTTTGGGTGATTGACAATTCATGTGGCTTGCACAGGGACATTGACCTCTCGAAAGTTATCTCTAAGACCCTATTGACACTGTACTAACCAACCCATGTTCGCAAGAAACCAGTACGTTGCTTGATTTTCTATCATATCTGACTACAAGAACAGGCGAAGCCATCCTCTTCCAAGTGATTTGTTGTTTTTTCGAAGATAGGTCTCTTCCGATATCAAGTATCCAATGCTTGCTGTATTTTTTCATTAGGCCAAAGAATTAGAGATTTCCTTCTCATCCCAAGTAAATTCTCTATCAGCTCCCCTTTATTCATTTTTGCGTTTTCCAGTTTTCTATGCCTTTCTCCTACTTCACAACTCTCAAAAAATTGCTTCAAGAAAATGGCACGCTTAATGTGCGCATGCACACAAGTAAAACTAACTCAGGTTCGCCTCTGGTCTGCGTTCACACCGTCAGTTGCTAAACCTAGCCCAGGTTTCCCCGGGGCGAGCCTACCTTCAGAGTTGGGTTGGTTTAACCTGCGGCGAACCCAGTTTAGTTATATTCACACATACAAGAAATTAATCAGGGTTAGTTTAACCTGGGTCCCACACAGGTTAGATTATGCAGCGTGAACAGGATATAAGGAACGAGTTGGTTTTGAAGTTTCCCTTTTTTGGAGAAAGTGTAACATGCTACTGCGGTTTTATTTACTAGGTTGTAATTTTTGTCTTTTGTTCATGAATAACTATTTAATGTTTTGCTTAAAGCATTTTGAGACATTCAGTCCATTTAGTTTTATTTTAAGGTTTATTGAATTTGCGTTTTAGGAGTGTTGCACGAAGCACTTAATGTTTGTTGCTTCAGCTGCACAAAGCTGCGATTCCTGAAGCCCTACAGCACAACAGCAGAGGGAGTCATGTTGTTTATGACTTCGAGCATTTTGATGCCGTTCGTCACCGCATCAACGTCGAAATTGGCTGTTGGGGACGTTTTTGTCGGTGCTATACCTAGCAAAGGAGTAGTTTACATAACGAGTGAAGATATGAGTATGGTTTACTTCAATCGATTTGCAACCTCAATTTCGTCCAATTGGCCACTGTTCTGTATCTCCTTGTTGTTGGCCGTTGATGCTGGAATTATAGTGTGGCTTCTTGTGAGTACAAAATGCTGATCCATTCATAAGACAATTTTAAACATGAAATTAGAAAATGTTGATAGGTGCTAAAAGCAACAGGCTACCATTGAAGTTATCTGCCACAGTGATATGCATTTTTTGAAATTTCTGATATCTGATGTAATATTCATATTACAACATGTCTATACATAAAGGATGCTCTGTGGGAAACAGTTAGGATCGTGAGAATAACGCATAAAATGTTATAGAAATATTTCCTGTTAGCCCTCATTCATTTCTAATGACATGCTTACTAGGAGTATCGACGGCACTTCCAGCAGCAACCTGAGCAAAAACTGAGCAGATAACAGATAGCAGTAATACTAGTTTTTAGTATGTTAAAAGCCTAATTTAAAAACATAATAATGCTCCAATAAGTGACATGTTTGAATCTATTAAGTAATAGCTAAGATGTATCCAGCTGAAGAGATTACATACAGTTTGCAGTTAGCAATTAATTATAAGAAGAAAGACCAAAAAGACAAAAAAGCGAAAGCATGAATCAACAAATAAATCTATTAAACTGGTTGCATGCAACTATTTATTCTAGTAGAATAGACAAGAATAGAATAGAAAAGAATAGAATAGAAAAGAATAGAATAGAATAGAATAGAATAGAAAGAGCAGAACATAATAGTTGAGGGAGACTGTAGAGCACAATGACTTGTAGATCATTAGTCATCAATACCATTTTTACCACCACCAGCATCAAATTTGATCCTTCCCATTTGCTGGATTCTGTTTCTCTTATTTAAATTATTTTCTGTTAATTTATGCGCAGGATTGTTAATGTTGCATTTTTAGGACTGCACAAGAAACAAGGCGGATTTTCCGAGTGACTTTCGACGAGGAATTTTGGAAGGCCTTTGGTGGGCTTATGTAAGCATGACGACAGTTGGGTGAGCATCTGCTAGAAGCACTTTTCAGTCTCAATTTGCTACATTACTCATGAGAAGTAACAATCTGTTGGATCAATTATTTTTCATCAAAATTCTTCGCAGGACAAATCTTGTCTTACAAGGATTATACGTGATTACCTGACCTATGCAATACGTTTTTGCATATATTTCTCAAGCATTCGGAGAAGATTAGTTCTTAAAATGCTTACTGCACTGCAGATCCAGCAAGATCCTTTAATGGTATTCTAATAACATACAAATGATGACATTAGCTGATTTATTGCTGATACTTCCCCTGTTGCAATTGATCTTTTGAAATCGGCTAGCATGGCTTATGAGGGTGGAGATGCCGAGTAGATCATCTTGTGTAACTAGATAGATTGGGTTTCATCTTGAACTGGATGGAAGAAAATTTTCGCATCCTGAGCTAAGGAATGGGTGTGTCTTGTTTCAAGTATGTTAGTTTGCTAGTCAAAACTGACATCTTGTAGAGCTGAGACGTTCAAACCACCCCCTCATTATTTCATTCATGTTCTCCTTTTCAACAGATTCTTACCTTCCAAATATTCCCTGTGTGTAATTCAAATTCAAATAGATAAACCAAGGTTCTAATGCAAAATCGTTCCATAAAGCAAGTTATTAATAGTATTAAGTAGAAGAGACATCAAGGTTGATAAACTAACAATGTCTCGTCAGTACAGCTCAGTTCAGAGGAATGAAATCGAATGCAATTTATTCCAGGATTTTGCACCATGTATCGAACGGGCCTTAAGCCAAATTGCACTGTATTTTACTTGTCTACATATATTTGACAAACAGATCTAAGTAAGCAACACGTGCGCCCAGTAAAGTTTTGGTGGTACTTTGTTCAGGCTAAATAGCCATGTTTCTACTAATCTACGCCGCTACGGTTATGGAATGCTTCTTGTTGTAGCTATGGAGACAAAACTCCAAAATCTCTACCGGCTAGGCTGTTTGGAATAATATGGATTACAGTTGGGATTTCTCTATCTGGTATTTTCACGGCGTCTTTGATCACTGGGATGACCCAATCACTGAATGATGGTACTTTGAACATTGAAGGAAAAAAGGTATATGTAGCTTTTTGCCCATTAAAATTGCAGGCATGACTAAATATATCCTAATACTCTTCAGAGCATAAAACCGTGAAGCTCTCCTTTTATTCTTTGAGGAGTGTTGGCCCAGAAAGCTTTGACGTAAAACTAGTATTACACGGGATAATTTTTCACGGCAGCTTGTGTCGCAATGGTAAATGATCAACCAATCAGTTAAGATCAAGTAAATCAATCAAAATGGTTCCATAATTGTTTGTTCTACGAAGAGGTTGCTCAACCAATCAGATAGATCTTAAACAACTAGTCAACAGAGCAGCGAACAAGGAAGTCACATGAAATCACATTAAGCGTTTCTGTTAAGGGTGTCAAGGGCAATGATTTCCTCAACTTGCAATAACTGACTCCACTTTCTGTCGCGAAAAATTTAAACTGCACATGCGCCTAACCTACGACTGCCTTGCAAACTTCAAAAATCAGTGTTACGCGGCGCAATGGATATTAGAAGGGCCTGATCCGCTACTAATCCTCCCAGCCCCCCTCTGGATCCGCTAGTGACTAAGGCCGTGGGGTAGTCACTGTCCTTTGCTCTCCATGGTATTCTTCCTGTCTTGTCGTATAGTATTTATAAAGTATAGTAGGATAGAATGTTATTGGAATGAATTACATGAGTAGAAAAGGCATGGATATTAAAGTGCTGGCAGTCATTGCAAAAAGTTGAACAGAGTTCTACTTCATGTAGCCATTGCGAGAGCAGAACACGCTGCGTTGCACAATACACACTAAGGACAAGTGATCTGCAACTTGTGTGGCAATGGCGTTGCCACACAATTTGCTAAAGAAATTGTCCCATGTAGCACCATTGTAACTTTTGGCTATGCATGACAATACGTAAGGCAAAAATCCCGAATAAAGACTCTCAATAGCATTACCCCTGAGATTAGCCGCAGATAAGAACTTTTATCCTACCAGTCACGAGGTCAAATAGATCTCAGTTCTGTTGTTAATGAGGGTTTTGTAATTGAAGGGACGCTATTTTCCTAGACAATTTTCTCTTGATTGTGAAGTATAGGTAAGGATGTTACAAATTCTTGTTTTAACGCAATACCCCTTTCTGTGCCATACAAAAATCGTTTGCCGATGTCTTATTGTCAAAAACTAAATATACTGCCCGCAGACGCACAGAAACACATGCAGATGTCCCGTTTGACTGAATTGCAAGGCTCTTTGAGTATTTTATCTGCAGAAGAGGATCCATTTGAAACAATAACTCGATACAATGTAATTTGTAGAATTACTACTTGATCAGAGTTCCATTTCTGATATTTATCTTTTCTTATAAATACTCATTGGAAGTATTATATCTAACCAGATTGGAGTTTTCAATGCAACACGTTATGAGTTGACCATTGCTATGAGAGAAGGAGCTGAAGTTGAAGGTAGGAATTATTTCTGCAAAATGCACTCTAATAGGCAGTTTTTATTGCTGGCCTCATTCTGACATAGTTTGCTATTTCTCTGTATAGATACACATATTTTCACAGTGGGAAGTACTTATCTTAGTTCCCTTGCTTGCTGATCATCATCACCATCATCATCATCATCATCATCATCATCATCATCATCATCATCATCATCATCATCATCATCATCATCATCATCATCATCATCATCATCATCATCATAATCGATTATCATCAACATCATCAACATCACCATTATGATTCTCATCATCTATCATCATCCATCATCATCACCATCATAATCATAATCACCATCATCATCATTATCATCATCATTATCATCATCATCATCATTGTCATCATTAGCATCATCGTCCATCAACATCATAATCATCATCATCAGCATCATCATTCATCAACATCATAATCATCATCACCATCATCATCATTATCATCATCATCATCATCATCATCATCATCATCATCATCATCATCATCATCATCATCATCATCATCATCATCATCATCATCATCATCATCATCATCATCATCATCTGTCTGTCTTTTCCCGTACACCCCTTACGGGGCCTAGGCTGACCCTGAGGTCAGTATCGCCTTCAGATTGTTTAGAAGAGGTGATTGAGACGGCTACACTCAATCCACTCTGTTACCCCAACAGTTACTTATCAGAACTGCAGCCTGAAGCTGCTGTGCCTGACTTTCACTGAAGGGGCCTGGTTGGACAGTTTGCCACAGGTCGTCAACATCTGCCCCAATTCTGAATCTCTGCGAAATGAATCACTATCAACTTAAGGGCAGTGTCTCTCTGTGCCCGCTTGCCACCACGAGGTCTCCAACCATGGGCTAGCTTACCATCATCATCATCATCATCATCATCATCATCATCATCATCATCATCATCATCATCATCATCATCATCATCATCATCATCATCATCATCATCATCATCATCATCATCATCATCATCATCATCATCATCATCATCATCATCATCATCATCTGTCTGTCTGTCTTTTCCTGTACGCCCCTTACGGGGCCTAGGCTGACCCTGAGGTCAGTGTCGCCTTCAAATTGTTTAAAAGAGGTGATTGAGTCGGCTACACTCAATCCACTCTGTTACCCCAACAGTTACTTATCAGAGCTGCAGCCTGAAGCTGCTGTGCCTGACTTTCACTGAAGGGGCCTGGTTGGACAGTTTGCCACAGGTCGTCAACATCTGCCCCAATTCTGAATCTTCGCGAAATGAATCACTATCAACTTAAGGGCAGAGTCTCTCTGTGCCCGCTTGCCACCACGAGGAGGTCTCCAACCATGGGCTAGCTCATCACCATCATCATCATCATCATCATCATCATCATCATCATCATCATCATCATCATCATCATCATCATCATTATCATCATCATTATCATCATCATCATCATCATCATCATCATCATCATCATCATTGATTAAAGTTGGTGCTGCATGGTTGTTGGAACTAATTGATACTAATTGCTGTAGTATGTCAAACCCTTTATGATGAGTTATGCTTCATTGCGATAAAATGCTAGAATGCTGCATACATTAAAGAACGTATTTCAATATCCTGTCAAAAAGGTTTTGTGCTTGGGCTAAACTTTACTACTACCTGTGTATGCTGCATCATCATTGCACTGTTTTTTGGTGGGGAAGCTTCTGGCATTTGAAACCCCCACGTTGATGTTCTTTAAACAACCATTTTAGGAGACTTCTTGTTACTTTGAACAGGTTACTTCACTTATGGTCAGTTGGTGAATGCGCTGAACAAGAAGATTATAAATGGTAATTACTTTGCGATTCTTGTCATGGTGCTTTTCTGCAATCTTCTAATATTAGCTCATTTGAACTATAGCCTGCATTTACTAAATGACGATGATGAAACTTAGTTACTGCAGGTGAAAGCAAAGTATGCCTCTTGGCTATTGAATGCAATTTTGTGTCACTTAAATCTGAGGAATAAATTGTTCGTTAGCATTTTTATCTTGAGTCTTTTTGTTCTCTGCATTCATATCATTGTAAACAGGGGTCGACTGGAAGGTTGGACTACATTGTGATCTCCTCTTAGGCCCTCCCCCACAAAAACTCAAAACTTCCAGAGTACCTACAAGTTAGTTTGAGTTTTTGGGCCCCCTTTATTTATGTAATTACCCGATTCAGATTTTAGGGCCAATCTTCCCCTGAACTCAAACATGATTAACAAGGTAGAGGTGTACTGTCACCTTAAAGAAATTTGAAATTTTATTTGCATAGTACATCTCTGCTAACATGATAGAAGCATGTTGCTTATCAATGTTGCTCCCATGTAATCCTGGTTGTAGGAATTATAATGGATATATTGGTTGCCAAGCACTACTGGAACGAATTGAAGAGGGATATACCAAATTTCTATTACCGGTTGAATGCAATCGAGAACTCAAAGACAAGCTTTGGATTCCTATTCTCAGCTTCAGAGAGGAATACAACCAATCGAGAAATGGGGAAATTCCTTGAGAAGTTTTTCGATGAGAATAAAGACAATGTAGATGTTATCGTGAAAAAGTCGTACAAGTATCTAGCGAAAGAGGTACGTGTTGGGCATTTTGTTGTATTGTATGTTTCATAAAAATTGTATAAAATCGTAGATGACAGTTAATGACGTGATGAAAGTATGGAGAGACTTATATTTATAGTAGTTTTTTTATTTTGGATTGGAGCTTTTTAGATCCATAGATATTTAGTGGCATTCACTCACTCGTTTAGTATCCTAACCAAAAACAAGTATTTTTATGGGTTGTATCTCCATTATTTTTAATGAAAAATACTCGCAGGGATGATTTGAGTATTTCAATCCCACTACAGGACATTAGACCATTTCAAATAGTAGGGAGGGGGGCTACGAATTACGTTTTCCTAATGTATCGTAGAATAGGATCAATAGTAACAATGGGATGTTAGGTCATATCTCTATAGTCGTTGAATTGGAGAATCAAGTAAAACTCCTCTATAAAATGTAAATTATAGCTGTATGAAATAAATTTTTGTTTACAATTTGAGATATACTTACTATACAACCGGATTGCTTGAGGGATACGATGTCTTAAATTGGCTAGAGAAGAGCTTTTATTAAAGAAACATCAGTTCTGTGTCGCTCTGCAAGACAGACGACCAGTAGTCTAAAAAATACAACTGCTCACGGCACCAAAAACAACCCAAACAGAAAGTGTATTTTGTATCGATTGAACAATTCATCAGAGGCTTCGAAACCGGGGTCACCGGCCACCTCCCTACTCTTTTGTAGTGCTGCATGAAATGAAATGTTCACGGAAAATATTGAAACTTTTGCTACTGAATAACTGTTGACTGTTGAGGACCAACCTATGGGGGGAAGCAAACATGCTTGGTCGCAAGTCTAATGTAGCCACTCAGATCATGCTTGGTCGCAAGTCTGATGTAGCCACTCAGATCATGCTTGGTCGCAAGTCTAATGTAGCCACTCAGATCATGCTTGGTCGCAAGTCTAATGTAGCCACTCAGATCATGCTTGGTCGCAAGTCTAATGTAGCCACTCAGATCATGCTTGGTCGCAAGTCTAATGTAGCCACTCAGATCATGCTTGGTCGCAAGTCTAATGTAGCCACTCAGATCATGCTTGGTCGCAAGTCTAATGTAGCCACTCAGATCATGCTTGGTCGCAAGTCTGATGTAGCCACTCAGAGCATCCAACCAAAAGCTTTAGCTACCCACTGCCATGCTCACTCACTAGGTTTAAAGTGTAAAAGTATTAAGTTGGATGCGTTCGAGCTATGCTGATGACGTAGACGTAACTACCTTGAAAACTGAGCTTCTAGCTTTTAAACAAATTTTCGAGGAAAAAGCGAGCCACTTCGATGAAATCCAAAGAGCTTTGGAAGAAACAACTTTAGATACCAGGTTGTTGTTTCCAAATGTTATAATTGTAATACAACTGCTATTTAAAAACCCCGCTACAAGTACAAGTGTCACCCGAGGGTCATTCCGTGTTAAGTCATCCAGACCATGAGACCCTTACCTCTCAGATTTTTTCCAAATTTTTACCAGTTGTAGGTATGGTCGAGATATGATAGCTATGAAAATTTAAAGGTCTCATCATTGCTGTTCTTGAGTTATTGTAGTTTCAAGTTTTTACGAAAATCACCAGTCTACCGAAAATTCACCATTTTGAATTTACATTTTGTCATATATTTCGCCACTCTGACAATCTTTTCTCTCCAAAAGCTCTACATATATATAGTTTGCACTGAGAAATCCAGAAATTTACTTATAACACCCCAAATCAATTCCACTCAAAGATATTCAGCATTTTTTGTTATCAATACTGAGGACCAGTTAGTGAGCTAAAAGTTCATGTGTCCGGGTAGATCTGGCAAGTATTTTTTCTTCCTCTTGCTTTATGTATATCATCCATCAATTGAATCAAAAATAGTGCTGGGTTCTTATCTGGATTACTCACAATTTCAGTTGAAAGTTTAGTATATATTTCGCGCCATATTTGAAGTTGCCCATGAATGATGCTGACGCAATTTCAGAATATATGCTATTCTGGAAAATTTTCCTGATATGCAACGACTTTTAAGTTTTCTTTACTTATAACCATTGCTTATAACAGTTGCCTGGTGTTGTTCTCGATAACCGAAATCAGCTTGTTATTGTGTCGTTTTTCCTTATAGCTCGCAACAGGAATCGAAACAACGAATCGGTTTGGAGAGTCAATATTTAACTCGCCAGAAATCTATCAACTTTTGTTCAAGTACATCGGAATTACAACCGTACTTCTTATTGTCATTGGGTTTGGATTTGAAAAGGTTAGGAAATGGTGGCTCAAGCACATCAGCGACCATCGTGGACGAAAGAAAAGTCGTATAGGTAAGACACGCTGAATCTTGATTGCTATTAGTAATCATAAGGGTAGGAGGCATAGGAGCTGGGGGGCTGCAGCCTTCTCAGTTGGGCCCAGATCTATTTCTTTCGGGCAATTTCTTCAGGAAAACAATATTTTTGTCAAAAAATAGCTCCAGCTTAAAGGGCTAAGCAACAACTCATTCGGGCAAAATATCAGTTATTCGGACATACAGTTTGCAGCCTCCCTAAATTTGTAAGGAGCCTAGCTCAAGCTCAAACTCTATTTCCAAACGTTCCTCATATTTTTGACCTCCATCAAATTGTAGTACTAAAAGTTCCTTAGTTCCTTAATTTTCAATGAACATTTAGTGCCATGAAAATGGTACAGACCTAAGTAAAATGTTGAAATTCCGAATTTTGCCAATAATTTTGGCTATAGCTTAAGACCAAAAATGAGAAGTTTTAAAAATGCAAAAGGATAATGTCAGTCAAGAAGTATCATGTCAATTCCATTGATATCATCCAATGTAATGTAATCTTCACTTGTATCAAAGTGCAGCACGCGGAGTTCCCCAAGCTTGGTGTTGAACCTCATTATTTGACCAGTATTCCAGTCATGAATCGCTACTCATTGAAACACTTAATTTCCCATCAACTTTCGAGGCTCGTGTTCTTGTAACATTACTCTTATAAAAAAGTGTACACGGTTTGGGTTGAATGCTGATAAATTATGCAAAATCATGTACAAATTGCTTGAATTCTTTATTCCTAAAGGAAGCAACAAGTCACTTTTTGGAACTCCTGAGGGTCTTGCTCCCCAGACAAGCCCCTGGCTACTGGGCTGGTCTCACTTTGTAAGATGTAATTGATTTGGTAGTAGTTTGATAAGAAAATGATTGCTGCACATAGTCTGGAGGCAGCTACGAAGTGCAAAAACAGCTGGTCAAATTAAGGTGGAAGGAAAATTGCGAAAAAGTACAATGAATAATACTTTGTAAAAATCCTATATATTAAACCTTTCATAATTCAGCTGCAGTCACACTCATTATGTTATTAGCTATTCTCTCATAAATTTCTTTTGTCGCAGACTCTCTTATTAGATTGAGATTACTTCGGTTTTGAAGTCACAATACTTTTAATTTGTTTCGGGTCTTTACTTTCATGCAAAATGAAAAGCGTTAATTCCATAAATTTGGCTGATCAAACTTAGCTGAGCATCTGTACAGAAAAGAGGGCTGGTGAATAAATGTAGGCTAGTGTTGGGCGACAAAACAAGGACATTTCCTCTTTTTCTTGCTGTTCTGAGGATTTGTAGTACAAAGCTTGTTCGCAGAATTTGTCCCTACTTATCAATTTTACATATGTCTTACATTAGACTCTTAAATTAGAAGACACAACCAAGTGAAAATCATTTAGATCTTGTAATTGAATTCAGACTGCTCTGAGACATCGGAAATCAAACATTTCATGTGGAATAAATTCAGCAAAGAAATAGAGAATTTCTCAGTTGAATGATAAGATGTACATTTATCACGGCGAGCAATGCAATGCCAGCATTTCTTATTGCACTCAGGTTATTGCGTAGCGACTTGCCGAGCTGTCTTTGGCTGCTTTTCTCTTTCAGCCTTATCACTATCGCAGCTTGTTTGCTTATTACCTGTATGTTTACATTTTACTAGTAAGTTTGAAGTTAGTTTCCATGGACACAGCATAGGAGATACTAAATACTTCTAGAGTGAGTCTAGTCACGGAATATTCCCATGAAATTTTACTTGCTTGGTCTTTTTTCCCGTTTACTTAACACAAGCATGGACATTACAATTGGTGTCTGTACTAACTTTATTTGAGTGACTGTTTTCTGCCATGGATGTTCAAATCAACTAATTCCTTACTGCTTGCGCTTGTCTCAAATGCCATTGGTTTAATATCGTTAATTGCTTTTAATTACTGTAATGAATCATCATTTCATTCAGTCCCGTTCTTACAGTGGAGTATGGGGTGTAGCATCCCCAGACAAATATTTTGTCGGCAAATGACCAAACTTTCTGTCAATAAAACCCTGTATTCGAGGAGCCTAAGAGGAAGACATAGGTACTGTCGACAAGCAGACAGTTAATGAATTTGCCACCCATATAGATTAACACAACTTCCCGATAAACTGATTGCATAGTACTTCAAAATTCAAGAAGATATTCTTCAGTCATTGTAGCTACGCCCATTTCGTGACCAAATGGTAGTTCTTACACCCCCTTCCAAAGAAAACGTCTGAGAACGGCCCTGATTTCATATCGTTTTACTGTATCTTTGCCGTTGTGTAAGCATGGAGGGCATGCATAATTTTAATGTGTAGTAATAACCAATCTGTGCATTTGGAAAATGGTTCTTTTGTCATGATAAGCAATAAAAACGTGCTGTGTTAAAGCAATTTAACTCCTCGAAAAAGTGTATTCACACGACCTTTTGGAGGCAAGTTCCTTTCAAAGAGGTGCCATTTGCAATATGAATGACAATCACTAATTAGTGTCTCATTTGATTAACATTGGAGAGAACTGATGTCACTGACATTAAAAGCAAAAGTCAAAGCGCATGGTAAGAACGTCTTTCTTAAGGGCTCCACCCAATTCCCCTACTTTTAGCAAAATGTGAAGTACTGAAATGTTCTTGCGATTAGGTACGATGTAGCTCATTTGCTTTTCATGGATCATCTCACGCTAAACTGGGAATGAATGTTCTCAGCCTGCTTTGAAATTAGGCAGTCGAAATTTGGTAACTTTATTGAGCTTCCTTTAAAACTCGTATCTACCAACTTAAAGGCCCATCTCCGCTTTATTTGGATTTCGGAATTCCTATCCGAACATCGAATTCGGAACATCGAATCTGATACACAGTTAGCAGACAATTTGACACACCTATCAGGCTTGTATACAGTTGAATTGAACACCACTGCTACATCCAAGCGGACACTCACTTGCAATTGCAGTTGAGCGACGGCTTTCATCATCTAGTTTCTTCGCCAATTCGCTCCTAGTGTGAGTGTCCCCTTATATGTAATGGCCACTGGGTAAGACATAGATAATGCGCCCAGTAGTATCGTTTCCAATGTGTTGTAGATATTGTGTAATTGTTCGCAATGTAGGCATTTCATTCAGTTTTATAGCTGCAATTGTCAGTAATTGAACGATTTTCATTTGATATCTTTTATTTTTGGTCACTTATGGTTTTGTCTTTGATGATACATTGTACCGGCACTCTGAACTGCTTTGCAAAGCACAAAGTAAATAAGCAATAATTTACAACTTCCTACGTACAATACATTAAATGCAATTTAACTATAATTCAGAGCTTTAGGTATTGTATAACAAACACGTGACTAGAATTCCAGAAGAATCATAACTGTGTATTACCATAGTCAGTTCGTTCTTTTATGCTGGAAATCTAAAATGGGCATGCATGGGTACCAGAAAGGGGGTGGTGGTGGGTGCAAATTTTAGAAAAGTTGTGAGTACGTACTATCTAAGTGATACTTTTGATGTCCTAATATTTTATCTTGCTATTCCCATCACATTATATTTCCAAAGCTATCGAAAGTTATTTTAGTTTTCTTACATCTAACATGCACTTTTTAATTGCAGAGTCCCAAAACGGCTATTTCAAAAGACAAAGTGAGTCTACAGACCACACTACTAAAGTGCTCAAAGAGAGGTTTCAAAAGTTAATGACTGAACTTCAAAAGAATGGAAACGAGACTGTAAAGGACATTAGGGACAAAGTTCTGGCAGAAGTATTTGACTGCAAGGATTTCAAGGAAAGTCATGGTAATGGAATTCAGCTGGACGAAATGAAGTCAAACTCTGAAGTTTGATGACGTTTAATATGTATCAGTTATTTACAAGCGTGATAAAGAGCCAGAGGAGGATGAGAATCTTCGTAACAGCATGAAGGGCATTGTGCTGCCATTCATTACGTATAGCCCTAAAAAACGAGGAGAAATATTAACACCAGAGAATTTCCATAATTTGAAAAGATTCTTCAAGAGAAGGTAGGAATCGACGAATTTTTTCAGGGAGATGGGAGAAATCCCCTAGTTGTAAAATCAACAGAAGTTGCTAAATTTTTATGGGAAAAGGAGATTTAGATCCTTTCCCAACCCCCTGTCAGAAATTTGTATTACGTCACCTACATGAACAATTTATTGCTGGAAAAGGAAAGAGTAATAGGGATTTCCCGTTAGGGGGAAAGGGTTCTTCACAGATCTGCTTTAGGTTTATATAGGATAACCAGTTTACTATTCATTGTCATGCACTGTAGACACCCAAACCGTAGGGAATTGGACTTAGTATGTAATTGGTTTCTGGTCGAATAGCAATGTGCATTTAGTTACCATGCTACTTCATTTATGGGCTCAGGGGTGCAACTAGGAAGTTTTAAGGGTAGGGGTCTACTCCATAAACAGGGGTCACTGGAAATTTTTTAACGAACGTGTAGCTTAGAATAATGTTTTTCAAATTAGGAACCAGTTGAAATACTTACTTACTTTCGAGTTTGATGAAGATTTTAGGCAGATCCTTACTTTTAATAGCAAACAAAATACAATCAGTTTCACCAGTTTTCAAGAAAAGGGGTACTTTTATCCCTGTGAAAAATGGAAGGGGTCTAGACCCTAATGGCTCCTCCATAGTTGCGCCCATGAAGGTGTACTTAATTTGATTACCCTTATACTGTACGTTCTTGGCTGTAGACAGCTTATGAAGTTTTATATTGCTTTAAAGTCTCCTGTGTTGCTATCAAGTATTTTTTTATCGAATATTTGTTCATTTTAATATCTTTGATACAGTAAAGTTAGAAATAGAACTTTTGCTCAACACTCTGTTTCCATTGCCTTTTGATCTAATATAGCGTGATATCATATTTAGAGATGTACATCAACTGGTAAGTCAAGCGATCACTACTGTACAACGACCGAGTGATGTGTCCGGTACCTAGGATAGTGTGACAGAAATGATGAACATCTGCTATGCAATGAAGCTCAATAGCAGTAAAAATGCTTCATTTAAGATGGGTGCAAAATGAAAGCACTCAATAGCTAACGCCATTGTTTGCCAAAAGCAGTGTGCTGAATACAGTGGAAATGGCCGTTAAATGAACTTTAATGATGATAATGCAGCCATTTCACATGAAAACTAAAAATAATTTGAAAAAATGTTTTTAAGCATTTTCATTCTTTCACAATTATTAACTTACAACTGTATACTTCACTAGTAACAAGCAGTAGAAAATGACAATGATAATGATTTGAATGAGACTTGCTTACTACTGCCCCCAGGAACCTAGCATCAGTGGATATTTTAACTTACAAACTGGTGGTAAAATTTTCCACCTGTCCAATAAGCTTCCCCACTGGTTGGCTCATAATTCCCCTCTAGCAAGTGCCTTTTCGTTTAAAGTTGTTTTAAAAGTTAATTTTAAATAGTCTCCGTACGGTGCTCAGGTGCCGAATTACTGTTTCTTCCTTTCTCTCATTGCTATCGATCGATGTCTGTCACACCCCCCCCCCCACGAGTGTCAGTTCCCCACCTAATGATCCCTTCGAAGTACCTGGTTAGCTGCAATATGTACGCCGGCAGGTTGGTCAGCCCACCTTAGACTGTTCAACCCTTCTTCAGTGAGACAAACTTAACGATCTTGAGCTCGAATGCACATGAAGGACAAGGATCGGTGGGAGCGCCCGGCTGATGATAGATGATGATAGATTCGGAGCTAGCCCAGCTGATGATGGATGATGATCATGATGTTTGTTGTGAGTAAGTATGCTTACTTTGCTATGCTATTCATGCAAACTTTACTCGAACCCTTTGCATTTGACTTATTGCTATTTGTCATATTTTGAAAAGCTTCATAACAAGGCTTCGCGTACGTGATTCCATGGAAACCACTGCCACTGGTGCAGAACCAGTGGGTGGTGGAAACAGTAGTCTGGGTTGCTAGCAGAAAATTTTGGTTGAATCGTGCATCTTGTGATACCAGCATGAAGCTTGATAAACGTATAGTTTGATATGAAATTTGGTGAACGTATAGTTTGATGTGCTGAAAAGGAAAGGGTCTGGACCCCATCTCAAATGTCCCTACGAGCTATTTTTAGAACTGGGTACTTGGTTCCAGGCTTTTCAACAGTTCATGCCGTAACTCTTGTTAAAATTGAGATATCGGTATAAAACCTGGTATTCAATATCAACTTGATGTGTCTAAAAAGATAGTACCATAACTCAAAATGTTTCGCAGTGCCATTTTTGGAATTTGGTACTCCATTCCAGGCCTTTTCAACAGCAAAGGTGGTATCTCTCATGAAACTTGTGGTTTGAGCCCAATTCTGTGGTTTGAGTATGAAATTTGGTATTTTAACACGGTTTAGCAAGCTAAAGAGGTTAAAATTAAGACCAAATTGCAAAATCACCCCTACATATTATTTTCAGAATGGGGTGTTTGGCTCAATATTTTCAAACGCTCATTCCACGAGTCTCTTGAAAACTAAATTACAACTCGCAATTGCAATGCAATTGAGACTCCATTAAGAAAAATGCAACCATTAATGCCTTACTATGCCAAGAACGTCCTTACCTTGGATCAAAACTACATGTGCATTCCAAATGCCGAGGTATATAATTTAGTTATCATAGTTGCTTAAATTGTTATATCCAATCTTTTAACAAACATCTCCAACAATTTACAATGAAGAGACCACAAAGGAATGGCTATGAAGCCATAGGGCTGCTTAATGTACTTCTGTAAGATGAAGCTGCAGAATCGCACCTTGTTATGAGTTAAAAAGGCGATCTGGAACGCTCGAGTACAATCTCAGCGAATTATTGGAAGGCGCATTGCCCCCCCCCCCCCGCCTCTCACTGTCTGTTCTGTTCTGATGCACAACTGAGATGATCCATTGATATAATTCTCTCAATCTCCCTCTTTTGATATGTTATGACAGGGATTCAACACTACCAGAATGTACCCTAATCTATCATTACCTCTTTCAAGCAACTATCATAGCAATCGTTCCCAACATGAATATAAATGGCAAAAACACTCTTTAGGAACCAGATTTTAGCTTTCAACTAGCTTGCGCATGTCAGCTTTTGTGCTGGTATCAGCAATTTATAATAGTTCTGTTCAAGCCGTCAAAAAGGGACTGGAACCTTGTAGAACAACCCTAGAATTAGTATTTAGGAATGATTTTCGATGGGACCTATACTCCCCTCTTATTCAGCTTGCAAAACGTAGCAAGGGTTTCATGGATCATGCTCGTATCTTAAGTGGCAAGGGGTTTTCTGTCACAGCCACTAAAAAGGAGTGGACCCGAGTATCCCATGCTAAATAATAGCACTGCTGGAAGTTTTGAATTAAGGTCTTACAGTAAAAACCATAAAAGAACATCCATTTTACGGACCTAGGCTTAAAAGATTCTTATAGAAGACATAGACTACCGTTCAAAAAGTATTGGGACGATTCGATAAAAGAATAATTTCGTCGACTTTGTTTTTGTGTGGCAACGAAAAGTTATTGTGATATGTATAGTCTTATCTTCGACTAGTGCATATATCTAAACATTGTAAAAAATGCTAATGAGTTTATGAAGCACTTCAACTTACGTCTTATACTTTTTAAGATATAAAATTTCATAGTAATAGTTGGTTGTCTTGTTGGATAGGAGAGGATCAAATGCATGTTGTTTAACGCTTTTAACATAAACGCCCTTTGAAATTTCGAATCGTCCCAACGCTCTTTGAACGGTAGTGTATGAATTCATTTTGAGCAATGGTTCATAATAGAAACTTTGCCCTGCTCAGTATGCATTGAGAAACAGAGTAGTCTTCTTCTCTTGAAAGAAAACTTGTAGTTTTCCAGCTGAGCTATTCAAGGCCAGCATTTTGTATCTAGTGTATAGGAATCAGAAACATTTTAGGGTACAAGTTCTGAAGCGTTGTGGTTCTTGAATTCCAAATTCCTGCTGATACCTCAATTTTAACAAGAGTTACGATATGAACTGTTGAAAAGCCAGGGACCAAGTACCCCATTCTAAAATAGTGCATAGGGGCATTTTTGGAGTAGGATCCCGACCCAGTCGTTTTCAGGCATTTTTTAGATGCCACTCCAAGATTTTTGAACTAGAGTCTCGACCACTGATCAGTGGTCCCGACTGATCTAAAGAAATGTTTTAGATCAGTGGTCCTGACTCCAAGATTGCCTGCGAAGGAGCTCATAGCCTCTTTTTCATAATATCCAGTTCATGAAATGTAATGTATCTAATGACATCACACTTTGGCCTATGTTGTGTGAAATTGAAACGCAAGGAAGGGACAGATCCAGTGAAAGGTTCTATAACTATTGGTAGTTATTTTATTGGTATTTTTGTCAAGGAAACTCTAGTGTCCACGTGCACTCGACAGCGGCACTAGTTGTTGTTTAAAAGAGCCTGGAGGTGGTTTTGCACAGCTGCTGTTGATTGTATTGTGACCCGGGTGACGACAGATTTTGTGTCGATAGACGATGTCTCCTATTTAAATGGATATAATGGAGCCTGGAGAAGGTAAGAAAAACTAAAGCAAAATCCCTTTCTACAGAGGTAACACAGGGAACAGCGTCGTTTAAGATAAACTTCGCCATGGACCATATGGTCACCGTGGTGTAGAACCGTACTAGCATCGCCACACATCCACAGGTTTCTGCGCTTTTTCATGCAGAATGCTGTATCACAACTTTTAGAAAAGGGTAATCTCGGAAGTCGTGTTATGTCAATACCTTTGTGCCGTGTATTATTTAGTATGATGCTATTTAACAAATTTGTATTTCATGCATGCAATTTTTACATTGCTTATGCTGGATAATAGAAAAGCTGCAGGAGCAGAAAATATATTACATTTATATGACTGATAAATAATGGTGATAATTGAAAGATAATGACAGTAATAATAATTTTTTAAAACATAGAAGTTAAAATAAAAAGCTGTAGTCATTCATTTACAGTTTTTACTTTAGAGGATCCCAACCACTGTTCACCTGTTGTATAGGGCCAGTATGAGAAATGGTCTTATACTAGAGACTAGCCATATTGCTGACAGTCAATACTTACATTGCAGAAGTTTTGGGTTATTTAGTCCTTGGTTCTCCTACAGAAGATTCAGTACATTACCTGCATTGCACTTTCCATACGTACATATACTTATCAATCTTGTATGCTTTAAGTCATGTTTCTTTGCAAATCTAGCTAAACCCAATGTAATAATTTCTAGGAAGTTAATATGGAAATTGTTACAGTGCATTGTACAGTTCCTTTAAGTCCCTTATATCTTCTTTTGTATTCCATTGAATTGAAGGATGAATTTTATTGTAAACTTCATCCATATGATTCATTCATCATTACAATATAGTATCAAGTTCCTAGGGGTGGCACTCAGCATCATAGCATATGAGGATGTCAGTCTGATACTTTTGGGTTGAACTTTTTCTTTTGCCTTATTTCTGGGTTGTAAGATTTTTTAAAACTGAAGTCTGATACTTTTAGGTATTGAATTTTTAAAATTTGATATTTTTGCATTCCCTTGGAACACAGCCCATTAATCTTCAACAATTATTTTTTTGGTTTTTGAATGCTGATATTTTTGGGTTGTGTAGAAATGGGTTGATATTTTTGGGTCAAGTTTAAATGTTGCTGGACTTATGTCACTGTATGATATGATGCTGAGTGCCACCCTTGGGATCAAGTTCCACCATCAATATTAATTTGAATTGGTTAACCTAGTTATAAGCAAAGGAGCAAAGCAAAGAAGCAACAAAACAAAAAATAGCGATATTGAACTAATGTGAAATTAAATCAGGATAGGTCCAAAGTTTGTTTCTCTAGCAGAAAATATAAATATGTTAATTCAATCATCTTGCTGTGGGCATTTACACCAGCCACTCAAAACCTATTGTGATCAAATTTTGTTTTTACTCTCTGAATCATGTGATATGATTGCTGTAGTTTGTTTGTTATGGGGTTTACTACCATACATTCCATAGACATAAATATATATATATATAATATATGTCCCTACATTGAAAAGCCAAAAGTTTTTTTGTTTTAGCAGCCCTATAAATATCTGTGACTAATGTGCCCCATGCTTTCTTGTCTTTTGGTAGAAATCTTAGGTTGCTAGGATGGTCTTCAGATTTGAGTTGTTTGATATTTTATTTATTTTTTAATTTAATGTTTCTCTGTAGCACAGTTATATCTTTACATAATTATACCTGCCTTATCGTGTGATATATATCACATTTCCTTTAGGTTTACCATGCTCTGATTAAAAAAGTATATATAAGATGAGTTGCACAATCATGCCTTCATTTTGTTGTACACACAGCAAGAAACTAATGTGTTTAATTTTTGTACCATTTGAAGTTTTTTCATTAAAAAATTATTATTTTTAATGCTTTTCTGATTACAACAGAAAAAGACACAATTGTTAGCTAATAATCAATTTTTATATTTTACCCAGAATGCATTGAGGGTGAGTTAAAGTTTGATAAATCTCATTCTATAACTGATATAAGTAGTAAATATAAGACTGAATATTTGAACAAGTTTATTTCAGTTATGAAGAATCCATAATTTCTTCATTTTCTTTCAGTATAAGTTAGTATATAGATTTCTTCCCCTTAAATATCAACATGTTCCTGCATTCTTATTTCTCTGTATTTTCTGACTTTGTTTCTCATTTGTTTTCTTATCTCCTCCCCTTTTTCTGATCTTCTTCTTCAGTGAGTTGTCTTTTTGTAATTTGTCTTAAATATGCATTACCTTAATTGGTTTCTAGTTCTTGACTGTCCCTTCAAATGTTATGCTTTTCTTGATGATGTATTTTGATTTTACTGATCTTTTTTTTGCTTCTGCCTATAAAATTATTTATCTTTCTCATTTTTCTAATTTTCTTTGCTGTGTTATGCTTCTACATGAAATTAGTGGGGAATTATCTGCTCTTGTTTTGTCCATAGAAGTCTATTGGCTTTGTAATGATTGAATGAATTTGCATAAGAATACCAGTTTAAGATCAAGAAATAGCTCATGTGAATCATCGTCCCAAAGGACACCAAGTACCTTAGTTGCATTAGTGTTGCTTTCAGAGTTTTGAGGACCAACAGAAAACTGAGTGAATGATTGCTTGTCCTCTGTAACTGTAGGAACCACCTCATTCGGATGTGTAGAAGAACCTTCTAGGGAGTTAATCCAATTCAAAAAGCTATTATGTTGTTATAGCTCAGAATTTTACATCAAGACCCATATTTGGCACTGTCAGAATACAGCATACATATACTAACTTTCACATGGGCCATGCTTGATTTAAGTATGTTTGCTGAAATAGTGAGTGAGATTAAGAACTTTTTCATAACTTATGCCCATTCTAACCTGACTCTGACCAATGGGACACTCCTTGAATACATGAAAAATGGCATAAACTGTTTATGCGCCATTCAAACTGGAATATTTCATTAAAAAGCTACAAAAGTGATTAAAATTCAAAGAGAGGTTGGATAAACATATGTCCAAGGCTTAGTGCTTGTAGTGAGTAGCCAAGTAAATGAATTCTTGAGTTATTTGTATACTTTCCTATTACAATTCTACTAATTTGCTCATTAGATTTGTGTTGCTAATGTTTCCAAATTATGTTCCTTAATCTTTTAGGGTTTAGAAACAACTAAAATCTCATGTACTACCTATTCAAATGTCATTTGTAGCCAATTATTTTAGGGTAAAATTTCATCTCAAATACACTGCTCAAAGACATATTATAACATTTCCAAAATTTCTCAATATTATAAATGTAGATATGAGATGAATAAAAACATTGTTGTGTTTATTCGCCTCATATCTATATATTATAACAACATTGATGTTTTATGATACTACAAAGGTTCATTTGCATCTATGCATTTCAAATTCAGCTGCTAGATATTTTTGAAGGGTAGGTTGTAGTTATGTAAATACAGAGGTGTGATTGTGCAACTCATCATAAGTATCTGCATATGTGTTGCCCTATATTGTGAATAATGGATTTATCAACAGAAGTTACTTATAGCAATGTTATAACAAATTCCCAATTTTGCACCATAGTGGACATCTGCAGAGTTTGCAGAGCTGAAGCTTCATCAGATAAACCTCTCTTCCATCCTTGTATGTGCACTGGCAGTATAAAATATGTTCATCAAGAATGGTATGTCATATATTTATAGTAAATTCTTGACCTACAATGCCTGCCAAAAGTAGTTGGAACACCACACAATTGTATAGAATTCCGACTCCTGCCGCTTCTCCTTGACACTACTTAAAATGTAGACCCCCTCCCCCCTGAAACAATGTTGATTCTATAGCAGAGACCAGTAGCTTTAAAAACACGCATCTCTTTTGGCCTTCAAGTTGCCCATATTTGCATCATACAACATTGTTTAACGGGGGAGGGGACGCTATAGCTCATCTATAGAGTAAATCATAGCAAGTGTTCCAAGACTTTTGGCAGGCATTGTATGTAGTGTAATGTTAGAGGGATTATTATTGGATCATTAGTATTCAAAATATTTTGGTAGTAAAAATATTAGGATGATTAAATTTTTTACTTACATTACTTGTAGGGATCAGAAGGGACTCAGTATGGGAATAGACACCTATACATGAAATCAAATCTGTTTTTAGGGAGCAGTCATTAACTATCGGGGAGACCAGGGTGTATGGAAATAAGCTAGGGTGTGAACTTTTGATGCATGCTGGTACTGATGTGTGAGATCTGTAACAATGTTCAAGCTTGTGTGTGAAAAAGAAGATAGACTAGAAGTGGTAGGATGTCATGTACCTGAAGAATATCTAACTATAGCAGAGCTATGTTATAACTTTAACATTTGCATTCAATCCTAGTTGCACAGGTGGGGTATCAGGTTGTTTTGAATCCAGCCCTTAGACTGGGACTCCAGATAATCCTTACAAGTTCACTGTGGAAAACTATTTTTGGAGCTATATATTCAGTTACCTCCATACCATCCCCCTGATGCTTAATGACTGCTCCCTTAATGAAATCTGAGAACTGATTTTTGTTCTTTGGTTTCATTGAAAATGAATTTGATGTTTTGCTTAGGAGTCTATTCTCACACACTCCTCTCATGAAACAGAAAGATGCATAAAAACATCTTTCTCTTTCTTGAGAGGACTGCAGTGCTTGGTCCTTAGTATGTGGAATGTTAAGAGGGTATTGACTGGATAACAATATTTTGCCTCAGTATTGAGCAATGATATCTTTTCTATTATTGACACAGTTTGTAGAACCTTTATATTTGATTTCAATTCACTTGCTGATATTGAGTCTATTTTCTTTGATTAGCCTTGTCCAATGGCTTAACCATAGCAAGAAAGAGTAAGTTTAGTGCTGCTTCTATTTGTATTTTTGTTATGAATCTCATAGCCACCACAAGAAAGCCCCTAGATAAAACATCCTCTATAACACAAAGATGCATACATTTACTCTGATGGGATACTGTTTTTTCTGCTTGTTGAAATAAATATCAGTCAATAATATAGGGTGCCCCTTTACAGATGGTATCTGAATGTTGAATATCATATTATGCCATGTTTTTCACTGTGCTTTCACCTAATTTTTTATCCCTTATATTAGGGACTGCTATTGGTTATATATAACTTACTTCTTCTTAGCCACATATATGTGACCAAGAAAATGTCAGATCAATGTGTTGGAAATACATAACACTTCTTACCTTACAGACATTGCAACTGTGCATAAATTAATAATCCATTTAGATCAACACTTGGTCTTTCAATTTCTTTTTTATCTTAGATTTTGTGAATTATGCAAGCACAAATTTGTTTTCAAACCAAGTAAGTACTGCATTACATCAGTCAAAGCACTGTCTATTTTGTGTTTATTTTGTGTTTAGAAAGACAAAAAATAAGTTTTGTGGGAGAGAGTTTGTTGTAGCCATGATCTGATAGTTCAAGTAGAATTGAAACAGGTAGTTTTAAATGTTTGAAACTAAATGAAAATATTAAGAGGTGTACTGTAATTAATCTGATTATGAAGTCTTCTTTTGAATGTTTTACTGGTAGAGGAAAGCTAATAATTATTTATGCTAGCAAGAACTTTTTATACTAAGTTAATTTGGTATATGACAATGCAAAGTACAGGGCTGTGTTGTATTATCTATAATAGTAACAAGGATAATCTTGTATATGGTCAAACTTTCAAATAGATAAATTCCAATTTCGTAAAAAGTATTACTCTTCATTTTTAGTTTATGCACCAGATATGCCACGTACTCTACCAGTCTCAGAGTTTGCGTATGGACTTGGTAAAAATCTTGGAAAGGCTTTGCAGTATTGGTTACATTATACATTGGTAGCAATTGCATGGCTTGGAGTGGTACCTCTTACTTCATGTGAGTGAATTTGTTTATTACATTCAGACCTATGTGCCTAATGGAAGTTACTGTTTGAGAGAGTATATTGTGAACATAAAGTTTGATGATGGTGTTTATTGGTATTTAGCCATGGATAATGGGGAAGGTTCTTGATATTACCAAGTGAGTTCACCTGCAATTTTGTGGCTCTGTGCATTGCCAACATATCATGTCAATGGAGACTATACTTGGAGACTAGATATTGAGTGCACAAAAGTCCACTCAATCAAACTTTTGTGGGAAGATTATGATAAGAGTGCTAGATATCACATGTCTAAAACCATTCAGTTGTGTGGTGGCATGTGGTGTCCCCATGTCCCAGTGTCCCCATATGTATAGAGACTTCGATCACCCAGTCAACAATAGATCCCTATCATTTCTGAAGTTGGCAGATAAAATCTGTCATTGATAGCTATTTATCTATTGTGATAAGATGTTAATAAAGATTGAAATGGTTGGACAAATATGGAAGTCTTTAGCTCTATCTTTTGCTTTGCTTTCACACTACTCTACCCCCAAAAGGGAGCTATATGTAATCTCTGATAAAAGTGGAGCTATATGAAATGTAGATAAACAAATGTAGATCTGTGTGGTCCCATTAGCACTACTCTATTGACAAGAATGGATGTGCTTTGCTCCATTTTTGGCTTTGGGGTTACAATACTCCACCCCAAAGTGGAGCTAGATGAAAAAGCTGATAAAATCAGAGTGAAATATAATTGGAGCTAGCTAAACAAATATGGATATCTGTTGCCCCTATCACACTATTCTGTTTTTGGACAAAAACAGGTAGACTTTACTCCATTTTTGACATTGTGTTCATGTTACCCAAATATAAAGAAGCCCTCAATCAGATGCATTTTTTGAGGACAAATGTAGCACCAACTGATAGATGTTTGTTATTGTTTGAAACAGAGTAGTGTGAGATGAGAGGAAAAACAGCTCCGTATATAGGAGTAAAGATGAATCGAAATGAAAATGGTATTTTGATTGCAAGGTGTCAGCTCCTTTAAAGGTGGCAGAAAAGTACGCAATGAACATTGATTCATCATAATAACCCACGAAACTAGCAATGGCAACTTGCCACTTCAATGCAATGAAGGTGGTGTGGAATATTTTGCACACCTGCAAAGTTGCAGGCATGTGCCAGGGCATCCGTGTGCAATCACATACCTTTCCCACAAGAGCCTGCTTAATGATGGTACCATGCAACTAATGTGTTTGCCACAGAAAAAAATTTAACTTGACTAGGCACTGTGTTCCTTGTAATCGTATCTTCTGTTTTTGTAAGTATGCTGTGTAATTTCAATTTAGATAAGGATTTGATTTGTCTTCCTGTGTTTCTTGGGTTGAATAAAAACAACAATATTTCTTTCATATTTACTAATCAGAAGAGTATAATTGGATTTATTATACAATATTTGATATACAATTATGGACCACAATCTTTAATTTTAGGAGTAACTCTACACTGAGTAGATTTCGCTCGCAATTACAATTTGATGACATTGGTATCCTTGTCTTATATGTACACAGCTTATGCATTTTCAGAGTTAAGAGGATTTTGGAAATTTGAGTGTAGTTCCTGTATTGTAATGTTTGTTCTTGCCACATTTCAGATCGTATTTACAGATGTTTCTTTGCTGGATCTGTCAGTTCTCTGCTAACACTCCCATTGGACATCTTGTCAACGTAAGAATATTCCCCTAATCATCATTTACATACAGTGTGATTGGATATTTGTGATTTGTTTGCAAATTTCTAGAGTCAGTGTATAAAATTAATATAATATTGAGCTTCTTAGGACTAAACTGTTTGTCTGCATCAGTGTTTGAAAGCATCAGTGCACTTGTGTGTTATACAGGCATATGGCAATTTAGTGAACACTTATGTTTGTCTTGTGTTATTTGTATATGTATGCCATTATTTGTGCCATTGAACTTGTCGTCTTTGTTTATATTGCATTGTCTATACTTGAGTGTGAGTTTAGTTTTGTTGGATGCAGCTTCCAGTTTGCCTCTCTGAATGTGCAGTTTTGCTGCTTCAACTGCTCTCTGTCTCTCATTCTCTTTAAAGTCAGTAGAATAAAGAAGTTATTATTTTACATTTGGGAGTGATTGGTATATTAAAACGTTTCACCGTACTCTGGGATAGGCCACAGTCTTTGTTAAATGCATCCTTTTTAATTTGATTGTTGATTTGAAACTAGCATTATATGCTGTTCAACAGCTTAAATGTTATTTGTAGTTTGAGAACCACCATCTTGCATGCTTCATTGTGATTTCAGATGATATTGAAGTATAGATATAGCCTTAATTTAAGCTGTTTTATGGGAATGGTTCCTTCCATATTCAACATTTGTGTAGTCGCAAGTTTTACTCTTTGAAGATTTGTTATTTTGACCTCATAGTGTATCTTACATCATTGTTTTTCAGGCAAAATTTGTTATCTGATTGTCTCAAAGGCTGCTTCATGGTTGGATGCTCTATTTGTGCCTTTATAGTTCTGGTATGGTTAAGAGAGCAAATAGTGGTCCATGGTGGTCCAGATTGGTTAGAAGGTCAAGCAGAACCAATCCGAGAAATGAACTTACCTGGGGTTGCAAGGGGCTTTCTAGGTGGAGTTCTTGGTGGTGGGGTGAGTCTTTTTTATTTCTATTCACGTTTCTCTCATTGAGAAATTAGAGAAAATTTTTTTCTTCTCGTTTCTGAACCATCTTGGAAACTCACAAAATTGATAGATATCCACTCCCTATGTTCTAATCAATATTGCGGTAACTAATGGTAAAATATGGAATCAAAGGTGCGGCACGGGAGGGAGTTGAGAATTGAAGCACTGCAGATTCATGTAGCATAGAGAACCATGTAGTCATATTTTGTAAAATTACACTTATGCTACCATGAACTGTACATCAAGTATTTTGTGGCGGCATCTTATGAAATTTCTTGTAGAATGATATTGGAGCTGCAACCTCCATCTGGTTTTTTAAGAAATGTCCAGAGCGTTGAAGTGGAGGGACCTGCAGCTGTAAAATTTACAATTAATAATGGCATTCTGGTTATACTTATAATATATGTTATACATACTTTTTTTTGAAAGTCCTTGGTATTCTGTTTACTTGTGAGTATATGTTGTAAACAGTTGGTCTTAATTAGTTTTATAAAACCCAACTTAAAGGGATTTCAAATTATTTTTATATATATTATATACAACCTTCTCACTGAAGCGGGCACGATTGCGTGCGAGTGCGATTGCAGTGTCGTTCTGCTTAGATGGCGTGCGAAAGAATAAAGGTATCTGCACGTCATAATTTAAGTATCGCACGCGGAAAAGGATTTGTTTCCCTCCTGCTTAATTCTTTCTTCTTAGTTCAATTAAATACTTGCCTTTGTAAGGTAATTTGAATTTAGAGTAAATAGGAGACATGGAAATAAATTGTTTAGAATTTCCCATAGTTTTATTCTTCAAATTTATTGTCATGGGATAATTTTTCTGTATGTCCAAATTTGTGCCATCTCATTCAAAATAGGATTCTCTGAATTATACGAAAAGTATAACTTAACATTCTCCAACGGATGCCACTTACCAAAAGTCAAGCAAAATGTCTAGTTTTCAAATTGAAATTCAAAACTCTACAGCGTCTATTTAACATAAAATTTGCGCTGGACTGTGAATCATGGAAAGAAAATGTACGAGGTCTGTCAGTCGAAGTTTTTTCACCGCACACCATCCTGCACTCAACGGCTCTTATGGCGGCGATGCATCGCACGTGAGCCATGGTCCTCCCGGAGAAGGTCGTATACATTGCAGAAGTCTCTGTTGGCTAGTTATGTTATATATCAATCATTTTAAAGGGAGAAATCAATGCCCATGACAATCATGAAGCGCAACATGGCATCAATAATGTCGCAGAAGTTGATGCAGAGCCTCGCAATGAAAATGAGCATGGTGTGGGTGATAATGTAGGTCTAGACGGTAACGAAGTAATTGAGAACGAAGAGCCGGACAACGAAAATCAAGGTCCTGTGGATGGTATGTTAAGTGAATCAGATAATAAATTTTTGTCAGTTATCATTAGGCATTTGTGTGGATAGAAAGAAGATTATCTATCTAATCTTGAAAAGCAAAATAAAATTACATCTCACTTGAAATGAAATATGCTCAAACGTTTTCATACCTGAAAAGCAATTGTTGAGCTATTAATTGTTTGTTAACCGATTTCTTTCAGTCACGAAAGTATTTGAGCATATTTCGTTTCAGACAGGATATCATTTCAATTTGTTTTTCAAGATTGTATCGATAACTTGACGACTTGTTACTTACCCTCCTGCTTTTACGGAGCATTGACGTGTAGGAGGAGTTGGGCCAATGAGAAAATGGAGATAATTTGACCGCATTTTATTTGTTTCTGCTCGAAACGGTCTGTTTCTAACGTTAGTCATTTTAAGACAGATATATCGGGTGGTTACTTTTTGAAGTGATTTAGTAACTTTTCGCCAATAGGAAAGTACATTAATATAATACCATATACGTAGCACAATATCCGGTTGTTATCAGCATAACATAGCCGCCTTTAAGAGTTATCAGCATTTAAGAGCCTGATCAGATGTATTTTCTCCCAACCTAATTGACCAGTCATCATGCAGGATTCTGACCACATGTGCGCTACACAGCTAACTTCAGGCCCGTTTTGTATGCTGATTGGACAGTTAGTTTGGGAGAAAACATGCCTGATCAGATGTCTCCACATTTGGCGGCTATTTGTTACGTATTTGAAGATGTAATTAACATTTCTCTGATTAAATCTATTTCGTATCATTTGCTTATGTTTTGACACAAAACCCTTTCAAATAAGTAATTTATTATGAAGCGAAACAATTAAAAAAGATATAAATCGATAAGAATATAAATATCTATGAGATTTTTGCGCAGTCAAAGTTTGTCTGCTCAGTCAATCACTGCGTTTTATACATATGACTTTGTACTCCACCTTCCCCATGTAGAATGAATCTTTTCTGTTTGTAGACTGGAATCCTGAATGGGATAGAGCTGCCGAAGATCTGACCTGGGAACGCGTAAGTTCAGGATTTTTGCAAGTGCCAACTCTATCTATATTTTCTACTTCATTTGCATATTCATTTGTTTTATCGCAAATGATGTGTCGCTCAGTATTATTTCAATCCTTGAAGGGAATTGCTTATATTATTCATAAATACCAAGCGTTGTTTTTTCCAATAAATTTTGCTATTCTTCTCTTACGTGCTATCTGTGAAACGACTTGCCAACTATTCCAGACTAGATTTCTGTACGATACAGCAAATGACCGCACATAACAATATTCAGTTATGAAGACCCGCCTGGAATTGTATATTTTGATTTCAGTTGATTAGAACCTTTAGAACCTTTCCAGCCTCATATTCTAACTAGGTTCTTATACATGGTTTCATTCTTTATCCACTTAGAAGTAAATTCAGTCTGTATTTGCCTATCAGTCCCTTTCATGTATGCTCCAAAAGCATTTCATGCATAGCTCTGATAGGCAGGGCATATATGGATAAGCTTAGCATTAATAATCTGCACCTTGATTGCTTCTGTACCTCTTCGCATAAGAGCATGAACAGGTTCTTTCTAAAATCACTGGCTCTTATGTGCAAGTTTTTGTTGTTATATACCTTCTGTGTCATGACATCTGTATTTCCTGTAGCGTGTTTTTCACCAAAGCCACTGAGTTTTTAGTTTTTAATGTGATGGACATATTTAGGAGTGATATCATTTTGAATTCTGAGTCTAAAATTGCACATCATCTATAAACTATCAAATTATATACATCCGAGTGTTTGTAAGTAATGTGAAGTTAAGGATTTTTGTTATTCTATATCAAAGTAAATTTCGCAACTGACCAATTAGCAGCAGTTATGTGTATTTAGCTGGAGTTTTCTTTGTTGCTGACAGCACATTCGATTGTGCATATCTTTATACCTGGTGTTTTGGAATTGGGTTGTTTTCCTTAGCAATCATATTTGGAATTATGCATGTATTGTATGTTGATGAGATCGATGCCTCTATGAAATTCAGTATTATTAGGTACCGTTCACATATTGCATCATCAGGGATGGGGGGGGGGGTTATCAGAAATGCTATGTCCGATTATGGAGGAGGGGAGGGGAAATAGTTTTATAACATAAGCAAGTAAACTGTTTTAAATTTATCTCTTCACTCTTCTAAATCCCATGCAGTTCTCTTTTTTTTTTGCAGCTATTGTTACTGGGCATTAAGCATGAGTTTTGTTAGTTGAATCTGTGTAATATAAACCTGTGTTGTTTTTCAGATAATAGCCGCGCGTTGGTTTTTTTCTATAATGGCAGTTTGCATGTACAACATTATGAAGAAAGTAGTGCTGTAGTATAGGGATGAATTTTTGTCGTACTTTGAAGGTCACCGCCGTACTTCCTAGTGGGTTCTTTTTAAGAAGGGGGAGTGTTAAGTAAATGATGACATAATTCAGGAGGTGGGATGAAACCAATGATGACAGCTGATTATATGGGGATTGGATATTGAAAATGGCCGAAAAAATGAAGACATGTTATGTGAACGGTCCCTTATTTGAAAAAAGTTTACTCTTTGATCTGCTACGAGAGAGGATCCTTGTATTTTTATGTAAATAGAGACGTCACAGATTCTATATAGAATTCTCACTTTTGAAATTTCTGTTTTTTGTAGTTCCTTGGTTTGGATGGATCTTTAGTGTTTTTGGTATGTAGTTTATGTTTTGATTTATAATAAGCATTGTTTTCGAAATCAGCCGTCGGCTGTCGCATCCGACGGCAACTTTTTGATTTGTGACACCTGCTTTCCCTGAGGTAAATTGTATGATATATGATAAATAAAGCTTTCCTCTGGGTCTTGCAACTCCTACCTCAAAAACTGTTGAAAACACTCATAGGATGGAATAGTTTCATATAAGTCAAACGAAAGAGTTGTAGACAGTGACACAACTGCTGCGTGAATAGTTGTTAAGTGGTTGCAGCCTCCTCTTGAAGTTATTTCAATTGAAGTCTGTTGGTTTGGGACAGGTGACTGTGGACAGTTATTCTGGCATTTTAGGTCTATAGCTTTAATGTGACAAAAAACCCACAGAGGATGATGTTTAACCTCGTTTTGACTACTATTGCAGCTTTGAGGTTTTCTGTAAAAGAGATGACTAATTACCTTTTGATCTTGGTAATACATTCCTTCTCTATTTTGTCAGAGACAAGCATGCCATACATCAAAACAGCTACGAGTCAATTTTTGGAGTCTTTGACCTCTGGTAGCTTAAACGGTTTTTGGTCAAGCTGCGCTATGTAACTGAGTAGAAAATTTTCATTGAAATCATTACATAGTAAAAGTACTGAATATCTTTTAACAAATTCCTATGTGAGATGGTGACTACCCATTTCAAGATACTTGTCCTTTGGATAATTAGGCTATTGTTAAAGTGCACATGTAGATTACTAACAAAGTATGGTGCTTAAAGCACAGTTAAATGTTTCCTATGGAATTTAAAGAAAATGTAATGAATCAATCTTTTACCATAGGAACACGTCTTCTGGATAATATCACTGAACACATCATTTATTCTCATCTTTGGTATGTTTTTGTACTTCTTTTACGTTCTACGTATGATTGCTAAATAAGACGTGACTGATATTATGAACACACTTCTTATCTTGAAATGGTTTGGTTTCATATTTAGAAACTTTTCCTATCTCAATTGAATTTTTCTGTCTATTTCTAGTTATAGTGAGATCTTTTCTGAATTATTTACCCACAATTTTCCTTTATTAGTATTTTTCGTGCTTTATTTATTACAGCATTCTGTCCTTTTCACATCGGACAATTCACACTTCGTGCTGTAGGCCTGCATTTTCAGGTAAGATGCTCTAGTGCTGCCACTGTTTCACCGCTTTTGTTGACTGCAACAGAAACTGATGCATGAATTGTTTCAATCAAAGGCATTTCTTGGTTTCCATGTATTTTTGAAGAAGATATGTTGTGGTAGTCAATGGATCTCTTTTGTTCAAATTGACAGAGTCCATACTTTTACTGTAGTCCACAAAGCAACTCGGTATTAGAAGTTCTGGATATTGGCTGTGGGTTTCTTAGATTAATGACTACTTGTTTTTTGCAAATTCTAGGAAACAAGGTCTGAATTCGCAAGTATTATAACGTGTCTTGTTGGGTATTTTGCTGAAGCCGTAAGCCTCTTATTGCTTCATGTATCCTTTTCAAAGTGTGAAAGATGGTGAGAGATGTACCCATTAGCATCATGAAGCCTACCATCGTCAGTTTGTTATTATGTTTTGTAAGTAATGAAGGAGAGTTATTAGAGCCTTTGATATCTGATCCGAGGGCCAGATATTCTCATGACCTAACCAAGCTTTCTATTGTGTAGCTTTTAGGTGAGTATGTTTTAAGGTTGTTTTGTTTAATTGTTTAGTTCCATATCGTACAACCAATGTTTTACTGGCAAATATCAGTCTATGTTTAACTGCTTGTGACAAAATTACATAAATATCGTTATATTGTATCATTAAATTTGCTCTATTCATTATCTGCTTTTATTGCCGTGATTATCTTCCTTTACGAAGTTGATAGGCTATTGCAGGCTGTTTTCATTTAAAGAAGTAAGTGAACTTAAGTCATGTACACACATCGTTTTACGTATTATCATTTTTGTCTGTAGAATAGTGATGATAAATCATATATGGAGTGCCATATCAACTATAGAAAGTGTGTGCTGTATTGAGTATGTAATGTGTATGCTAGTGTTGAGTATACGTTTACATTCAGTTACCCGTGTCACCAAAGTTCATTTGTTGCTTACCCCGGCATAGCCGCGAAATGTTTATGGACGCTGATCAGATCTATTTTCTCCCAACCTAATTGACCAATGATCATGCGGGGTTCTCACCGCACATGCACTCCACAGTTACATTTAAACCCATTTTGCATGCTGATTGGTCAGCTAGGTTGCGAGGAAACAGATCAGATTGGAGGTATCAAACATTTGGCGGCTGTGCTGCTTGCCCCATGTCCATAATAGGAATGAAATATTCTGAGGAGTATGATTTATGTGGAGAAATTTATAAATTTTTTGTGTATTTCTTTTCAAAGGATAAGAAGACTTATTGGGTTATGCTATGTTGTCATAAAGGTATGACAAAAACTTTGTTATGCTTTAGTATTTTACATTGTTGCAGTTGATGGCTTCTTCAGCACTGTTCTCCTATTGTGTGTGCACCATTGTTGTTCGTAGACTGACTGGTAGCGATAATGGTGTGCAGAAGATAGTTTTCTATACAGTGCCATTTGAATCAAATCCCCCTATTCGGCTAACAGTGCAACTTTTCTTAATCCTTTATGGTCTTCATATGGCGTACCTGTTAGATAAATAGCAGATGTTCTATGAGTAGGCCAGTCCCGGCCACTCCCATTCGACAAATGAACTTCCTTACTAATAAATCAACACTCCAGATGGTATGATGTATTTGCTGAGTGTTTAGTTGGAGTATGCGTTTCATCCACCACAAATGTTTACTATCTTATTCGTTCATTTTCCAACTATTCATTGGTCAAATATCTCATTCAGGTTTCTTTGATAATGGTGGTAGAAGTTGGAATATTCCCTTTGATTTGTGGATGGTGGATTGATATTTGTACTTTGGTTTGTATATTCTGTTTTGCTTGGTTTTCTATAAGATCTCTCAAAGATGTAAACCAAGAACTGTAGTTGTTAATAATGTTTTCTACATCTTGCTCTGCTTTTCGGTGGTTTTTGCCGAGGGACTTAATTCACGTACAGTGCAATTTTGAGCAAAAGCAATGATTGTATTTTGGAGAAATGGCTTTTCGAAGTCTACATGCTACGAACGATTTAATAGCAGTTGTAGTAATTTTGAAATAGCATTTTGTGTGTCTATCAGACAACCGCGATCAGTTTAGCCCCAAGTAATGTGGTCTCAAAGATATCACTCCCCCCCCCCCACCACCACGACAAGAACATCTATACAGGAAAGGAGAGATCGAAACCATCAATTCTTCCATAACGTTTAGATTTTTGTATATCTCTTATGGTCAAGCTTCTGGCTCTTGTATTTTAGTCATATGCTAACTTGTCATGGCCGTGCAGAATAATTTAAGCAATTCTTCATTACTCAGACTCGGACTCAGACTCAGAAAACCATTATTACGGGGGAAGACCTTCCCTTGCCCTTTACTCCACACCGCTCAACACCCAGGTGTTAGTAATGATATTGTTGTTTAGTTTATATTAGTATTGAGTTATTTGTAATGACCGCAGGGTTCACAGGCAAGTCCATGCTCACTGTGGTATCGTGTTGCTGTCATTGTTTGTAAATGTTTATTCGAAAACGAGAAAAACCGGCAGCCATATGAGTAAACATCATGTTCGTATTTCAGCCCTTGTTTGGTATTACATTGAAAGATAGACAGGCGAGTTTTGAGTATGCACCTGGTAAGTAAATTTTGTCC
Source organism: Mastigias papua (assembly GCA_964019165.1). Classification (NCBI taxonomy): domain Eukaryota; kingdom Metazoa; phylum Cnidaria; class Scyphozoa; order Rhizostomeae; family Mastigiidae; genus Mastigias; species Mastigias papua. Next base: position 11,378,086 of record OZ025272.1, read on the forward strand.
TGGTGATTTCTCTTGATGTCACACACTTATTACAATTTTAGTGTAAAATCTAGCGGTAAGATAGAGACGTCTTTTTCTCTAGATAGTTTACGAGCGTGCGAAAAACATTGTGCTAGTAACGGAAAGCAGTACATTTTCTTTAACTTAGTTGTTAGCAATCGGAAATCAGATTTCTTTTTCTCCGGGTACTGTACGAGCTGGTGAAAAACATACTTCTAGTGACGAAGGCCTTATAGTTGGGTTCGTTTTGAAGTCTGCTTCATGTTGTACTTAGGGGTCATTCACATAGCATGTCCGACCACAAAGGGGAGGGGTCTGGTGAAATGGGGCAAACTCAGACATAAGGAGAGGGGGTGTTTACGCAGTGCGGGCGCCCAGTTGTTCAGAATGTTACAACAAGACCACCTCAGGATAACTGTTCACAAAAAGATAGCAGTGAAGACTGTCACAAAGGATGAAGCAGCAAGTCATGATGATGAAGTAGCCCCAAGTGACGTAGCGATTATTGTGGACATTGCAACTTTTATGAAGCAGCCATTCAGAGACCGACTTTCCAGACGAGAAGTGAATTGTCACATAACTTGTTCGATTCTCTGTATGTCCTCTTCAACTAGAAATGTCCCATTAAGAAACATTTTACATTTTTTACATATAGATGCTTAAATAGTTTTTTTGTATGAAACAGATGGACGTCCGAGGGGGAAGGGTCCCGGAATAAGGACAATACCAGACAAATGGGGGAGGTGGGTCTTAAAATTCAAGTTTTGCCGGATGTCCTTGAGAATGGCCCCATAGCTGTGTTCTATGCATATAATTACACTTTTGAGTCCCGAATAAACGTCTCCTCGCTTATTATTTTCTGAAAACAATCCACCCAGGACATCCTTAGTCCAGACCTCGTTTATTATTTTTGTCTGTAATTCGATTGGGTACTAAGTTATGTGAGCAAATTATGATGTTAATTTTGTCTACAGCTGAAATACGTCGCGAAACCCATCCATAGCTATTATGATTAGAGAGATTTTCCATCCACCCCACTTATTCCAAATCCCTCGTTTGTTAGGTTTTTAGGAAATTTCCAACCCCCTTAGTATTCTAATCCCCCGTCTATTCGGGACTTAAGAGTATTTTGTTTCAAAAATGCACAGATATATTGTGAGACTCAGATTGCCTCCAGAACAGGTATATACCATGAAGATTTGCTCCAGATCACAGAAGAGTAATTGACTGATATTTAACCCAGAACTCAATTCAATCCTCAGATAGTGTGTTAGTATGAGTTCTAATTGTGAACCTTTTTAGGCTAATAAAGGTTCAATCATTTATATGTTTTGATAGAATCCTTTCAATCATTTTAAAGGAACAACAACGTTCCTGCATTGGCTCGTCGGGATGCTCTATGTGTTTTACTTCGCTTCATTTGTCATACTTCTCCGTGAGGTGAGATGATTCTCGAAATATAATTTTCACATTTTTGGCATATATTAGATTGAGCATACTTTCTTGTAGTTTCCTTATTGTGAGGAGTCTAACACGATGGAGATATGTATTATGGAAGATCACATTATTTCTCATTTTAGCAAGTAGAGTTATACGTTGTGTTGCATATTATCAATAAATTATCATTCCTCGTGTCGCCATTCGAGGCCTTTTGCCTAACGGGGGCACAGTTTGTTCTAAACCAACCAGCTGATTTGTTTACGTTGAATTATTAACCAATAAGATGCTTCCGATTTCATTGTATTTCTTTGCAACACCATCTTGAAAAGAAGTTGCTGTGGAGACAATCACTATTCAGAACTTTTGCCCCCGAGAAAATTTTACTTTCATATACAAAAATGAAGTGTTATTTGCAACCTCATGAGTACATTTTCAATGGATTTCTCCTAGCCCTAGGCTGAGAAATGAGCGGTTACAAAGATATTCAATGTACGAAGCACCGGCTTTTCTTTAGCTTATATACAGGATGTCCTTTCTGAACTACCCTTTGCAGTTCAATCGACAGAAGTGTCTGTTTCGTACAAGATAGAGGAATGTTCGCTCTTGGCCAAGATTCAATAAACTCCTAAGGGCCTGTTTATATGGAGAAAATAGTCCCGGCTACCCGAGACTATTTTACTTGCCGGGATCCCAGCAGCCTATTGAAATCACTGTATTTTTTGCCGTGCGTTTATATGAGAATTTATATAATCCCGGCTAGGTGAGACTATTTTCAGTTGCCGGGATCTCGGCGTAGAGAGCTGGGATCCCGGCATTCCGAGACTATTTTTCCTCATATAAACGCAAGCTGAAAATAGTCCCGGCTTGCCGGGACTAAATTACCAGCACTGCGCATGCGGCAAATCTGTTCACATTCACATGCGTATTCAACAAAACGAGGAAGCATGTCGGCAAGCCAAAAACGAGGAGCATTGCAGGAGTAGCATAAGTACATATTTCTTCGAAAAAACACTGCTTGCCGCCATTTCAATCTTTACTGCCAAGATAAGCTTCGAGCCTCGCGGTGGCGGGTGAAGGTAGTCCTGGGTAGCCGGGATTATTTCTTCATATAAACGAAAACGAAAATTAGTCCCGGGGTGAAAATAGTCTCAGCTAGCCGGGATTATTTCTTCATATAAACGAAAATGAAAAATAGTCCCGGGGTGAAAATAGTCTCGGGTAGCCGGGGCTATTTTCTCCATATAAACAGGCCCTAAAGCTACACTTTTGAGTTTAACAATTTTGGTTCGAAACTATGAAGAAATTTTCTGACGCCATTTCACAAGGTACTTAGCAGTAAAGATAGGGAATGGTATTGTAGAACTATTCAATTAAATTAAATAAGAAACTTGCCATATGGAAAGGGTTGTCCGTTGCCTTGTCGAGAAATTGGTATGAAAATTGTCTGTAGTTAGTCTACAATAGGAAATGTATACAAGAAATTTACTTGAAATTGTTGTATAATGAAAAGCAGAAGGACATGTGACCTATATGACTGGGAAGGTGGACGAAAGAGAAGAATGAATCAGTTGTGCACGAGACAATCAAGGTAGTCAGATATTCATAAAATCTCAGACGTAGAATGATGTATGGGCACTTCATCCTTAGCTTTAGATTGGGAAATTATTCGAAATTTCAGCAGTTATGGAACAAGTTTAGACCTCTTGCTTCCTTTGAAATTTGAAGTCTCATCTTCAGTGGGCATACACACTTATTAGATGGTCAGTTGAGCATTAGGAAGAGGTACACGTTTGTTTTGTTAAGAAACTTGGAAATTTTCTTGATTAGTTTCGTAGTTTCGAGACCAAAGATCGCCTTATTGTTTTGAAGCTGAGGTTATCTGGATGGACATAAACGCCGGTCGTCACAATAAGATTCATACAGATCATAATCAAAAGTTGCGATCTTTTACAAAAAAAATCGAGTAAATTTGAGACTTAGAGTGTGTTTTGACAAAAGAGCTCACGATCTTTGGTTTATAGTCTAGTTTTTTTGATTCTTCTTGAGCATAGTACCTGGAGTCTCTTAAATTTTTGGTCAGCCTAGTATTAGTTTCTAATAAGCTAGTTTCTGATGAAATAAAAAGTATGCAATGTGTGATGATGAACACTGTGCTAACTTGAGAAATCACTCTGTTGAACATAAAAGATAGCCAGGTGATAAACCCTTCAAAATTGATTTGTCGCCAACGCTCGAAGACCGTATTGGGTCTGTTGGAATTAGCAATCTGTATGTCTGTGATGATATGATGAACACCACAAGGCATATCGTAGTTAGGTGCCGATATAGCAACCAATTTTAATATTTCTTAAATTCAGCTTTCCTAGCCCCCTGAGCTGTGATTATGTAGGCACGCCTAGCTCTGAATAATCTTTTATACAAGAAGGAAGACGCTCTTATCGTTTGAACAATGAAGCGTGGCTTAGGAAGGACCTCTGGCTGCTAGAGTTCAACAATAGGTGTTGCTCAATGTGTTGAATGTCTTGGAAACCATTTATTTCTCGACTTTAGGCTGAAATATCCATTGAAAATGTGTCCATGAGGTTGCAATTAAAACCTTGTTTTTGTAAATGAAGGAAAATTTTTTGGGGTTTTGAATAGTGATTTCTTCACAGCAACTTCTTTTCAAGATGAAGTAGCAAAGAATTATAACGAAAATGGAGGCATATTATTGGTTGATGATTTGATGTAAAGAAACCCGCTGATTTGTCTAGAGCAAAACGTGCTCCTGTTATTCTGCCTTAGGAGTTATCTGAATGCGATTTTTTATTTGAAAAGTTTTTGTTTTTGCTAGTTTGAGTTTTTGCATGTTTTTTTAACATGTTACGCTATGTTTCAGTTCCCTCGCAGTTATTTTCTGACTTATAATGGTTATCAGCGTATTTCCTAAATTCCATTTATTTTTCCTGATGGTCGTAAGGCCAACAGTACTATAGCAAGTTGAACGTCAAATTAACAGAAGTAATTTGTTGTAACCTATGATAATCAGATTTTTGGAGTTTTTTTATCCCGTTTCTTACTTTATCTCATTTTCTCCCTTGGTCTACTTAGATTCTTCGTGCCGGCGTTTTATGGTTTCTTCGAAACCTGAATGACCCAGACTTTCATCCAATGCAAGAGGTATTGGCGATTATTATTTCTGAATTGTATCGCAATGCAGCATTTTTCCTGTTTTTCTGTCATGACGTATCCGCAACATGCCCTCAAGTTTGTTCCTAATTTCTGTGGCATAAGTTTCTTTGTAAATTTGTCATTTATTTGTAAGAGATATTTAGCATTAGTGTCGTAAATTGGGATTTGATAGCGATAGGTTTTTATGCGTCTTCGAAGACATGACATACAGTTATATGAATAAGTGACCACAACGTTGTGTATAGAATTGACACAGCACTTTGGTACTTTTGAAGCAATCGATTGTTGAATTTTGACACGTATTATACCGAAAAAATATTATGTTACGACGATATGATCTGACTTTGGTCGTTAGTTATGTGATTCAACGTCAAAGTAAGTTTGAATTTGCCATTTCTTTATTTTCAGTTTATTGTTATATGCATTTATCGGCTTTCTAGATGATTCATCTACCCGTATACCGACATGTGCGAAGATTTGCGCTGTCCCTTGTAAGTCTGATTTTGCTTGTCAATCAGTTTTTCATAAAAGGGTACCGAAGGTCTCTTAATGGGAAGTTGTTTCCATATGCAATGGGTGACTGTGGGAGAGTGATAGATTGTCAGCGCCAGTTTTGTGATTGTGAGCAGCAATTACTGATAATATTGTATGCAATTTTTGCTTTTACCATCAATCATATGTTCTTGCATTGTTAGGCCGCTTTCATCTCTGTTAAGGTAGTGTGCCTGCAAATTCATTAGCAATTTATTTGCAGCTGTATGCTTCATTTGATCGATTAGTAGTCCAAGCCCACCTGTATACCAAGGAGGATGAATTCGTTGATCATCTAACATTTTAAGCGATGAATGAAGTCTGAGACATTATGGTACCTAGAGCTGAATGTAACGTCCTAGAGCTTTGTAGAATACTGTTAATATTTTGATCTTTACCTTAAATTATGTGGTAGAAATCGTTCATTGGTTTAATCTGAACGTTCTTGGTTCATTATTTCCTAGGTTGTATTCGGCACGGCAATTTTAATAAAACTATGGCTGCCCGTTCAGCTGATCAGCATGTTGTTTCGAAATTTCCTGCCCTTTAATTTGGTCCTGACTAGGTATGTATTGACCTTTAGTTTGGTCCTGACTAGGTATGTATTGACCTTTAATTTGGTCCTGACTAGGTATGTATTGACCTTGGTTCAAGACTTCATTTCATTTTGTCGATATCTGACTGCATCATGCTAGAAGCTGCCTGTTTAGTGATTGGCGAACAAACTCATCTCTCATTGTTACTTCGAAGATTTTTGTAGCATGGTGTAGAGTGTTGCTCCCGAGACTGCGTTCAACTGTCAACCAAACTCACGCCTCAGTTATCGCATTTCCTTAGAGATTTCAAGGAGGGGTGTTTGAAAATCAAGCTAATGCAAGTTTAGGTTGTTGTGTGACGGAAATATTGTGTTGTGGTTTTTGAAGGTAGTTTGATTCCTTTCATGAGCAATAGCTGCCGGGTGGTTGGAGCGATCGTTTACCGTGCAGAAGGCGGGTGCTTTTAGCCATGCCTCTAGCTATGGTTTGATGTTGCAAGATATTAAGACAGTATGGAATGAACTACGCTCCTTACGTAAGAAAGTGATGATTCAGGAAATACGTTGATAGGTATCTTATATAACAAACTCTTCCCAACGTATACATTTTATATGGGACCAACCTTTATCTTTGCTAATTTCTGCTTAATAATATGTCAGGTAATGACTTCCTCCTAGGATTGTGGCATTCTTCCACCTATTTTTGATAGTGACTTTTCCCACTTTAAGATATCCTATAGTATACGAAAATGTCGAGATGCTTTCTAGAATTGTTCAAAATTCATTATTTCACATTCCCATACTCGCTTGTTCGTAAGGAGCCTAGCCCAAGGCTAGTTCCTTAATTTTAACTCCACAGTTAGTGCCTTACATATGGTACAGGCACAAGTAAACATTGAAGTTCTGAATTTTGTCTTTAATTTTGGCTATAACGTAAGACCAATGAAACAGGAAACCCTTTACACAAGCATAGCAAACAGACTATGCTGGTTTTGGCTGCAATTGAATGGAACCGGCTTCCTAATTCTTGATTGTTGGCTGTGATAAAAAATTTTCAATTAGAAAAGTTCCTTAAGGAATTTTCCTTTAGTAATATAAGTTCATTAAATATTTCGGCATTCTACATGTAGGTTCCTTATAAAGTGATTCCTTCCAAAAGAAAAGCGTGTAGCAAATTTTATTTTTTGTTACAATGATAGTCATGGCTTCCATTTACAACGAAGTAGAGCTTTACCATGTCTATGCAAGATCGATCATCCAATTATGGTTGTCTGAATGTGCTTCATTATTAGTCTCTGATTTATGAATGTTAAAACATGTACGCTAATAGTCATGTTTATATATATATATATATATATAAAGGAGAAATCCCGGTTACTCGCGAGCTACTGATTGCATATATATATATATATATATATATATATATATATATATATATATATATATATATATATATATATATATATATATATATATATATATATATATATATATATATATATATATATATATATATATATATGAAAAGTGAAAGTGCGAGAAAATAACTGACCCGAACGGGATTCGAACTCGCGACCCCTGACTTTGTACGTCGGTGCTCTACCAAATATATATATATATATATATATATATATATATATATATATATATATATATATATATATATATATATATATATATATATATATATATATATATATATATATATATATATATATATATATATTTGTGTGTGTACTGTAGCTTTTACTGAAGTAACCGGAGAAGATATGTCGCTAAGGCAAGATGCAGATATATACTTCAAATCTATGCGCTGGTTATAATCTTTTTAATTCAGATAATTTACAAGCCTGCATTGTCAAGAATCTAGTCTGATCTTTCTACTTAGTGATCGCATAGTCCAGGAGATGCCAATTGCAGCTGATAAAAGTCTCAAAGTTTATTGGAATTTAAGTGAAAAAAGCGCCGATTTGTCACTTGCGACTGTAGATTGTGTGGGAGGTTTATAAATAATTTAGAGTATTCATATATATTTTTAATTGCAAAAATTTGTAATTAGATTTATTTAATTTCTAGTTAATTGTTGGCTTTGCCTACTTTTCGTGACTTCGTTTCGTTTTCGTTGGCTTCGCCTATTTAGAAACTATGTAGCTGTGGTGTTTCTGGACACTTGCTGTCTCTTCTCTAAAGTTTTCTTGATAACAGAAAACAGCGCACCGCCTTGAATGGCAGGGCATCAAAATGGGGTTCAATTTCTGCTGGCACTCCACAAGGTTCTATCCTGGGTCCTCTCTTCTTCCTTGTGCATATCAATAACTTAACTGCAAATATTGGGTGCGACATGAAGCTTTTTGCGGATGATATTTCACTCTTCAGAACTGCCAATGATCCAAATCAAGCTGCAGCGGACATGAATCATGATCTTAATATTATCAACAACTGGGCACATCAATTGCGTATGCTCTCCAACCCTGATCCTATGAAGCAATCTGTCGAAATAACATTTTCCACAAAAAGAAATTCCATTAATCACCCAGTGTTGAAATTTGACAATGTACTAGTTGCTAAAGTTGACGAACATAAACATCTTGGGATGATCCTTGACTCATAGATGTCTTTTGCTAGTCATACCTAGGCAGCTACTTAAAAGTGCAGACACGGAATAGGAATGATAAAATTTCTCTCGACATACTTGCCTCGCAAAACCTTAGAGCCTTAAAACTTTATCACGTTCCACACTGTGAATGTGAACTTAGTCACACCCCTTTTTGACAAGAAGCAGAAAAACTTGAGCAAATTTAATATTCTGCTGCTTTAGCAATAACTGGCGCATAGAAAGGAACTTCCCGTGAAAAATTATATGATGAACTTGGTTGGGAATCCTTAAATTTGCGTCGTTGGAGTTAGCATTTGATCTTGTTCCACAAGATTCTTGCTGGCTGCAGTATTGCAGCTTTATAGTCTTTCTTCTCCTTCCTCTAATCAAGAGCTAGTAGAAGTTATCTTATATGGTGATAAAAGACTCCCTATTGATCTAAACAAAAAACTACTTGAAGCAACTTTGAAGTTTGAACATGCAACAGAATGCTTTAAATAAGCCTTTGCTACATCCTATCGAATAGATTTCCCTTTCCCTTATGAAAAACAATTAGTGGTTCTAGTTTGATTTTTATGTCCTTTTGATATTTTAATTGGGAGTCATTCACCTTTTTAAGTTAATGCCGATTTTTTATCGCTTCCCACCAATTTTTCCCCTTGACATTGTTTTTCCGTTGGCGTGCCCCCATGTGAGTTTCGCAATGCCTATAACGGAAATTAAATGGCCCTCCCTCCCATTTTGAGGCGTTGCGTAAAGGGTGAATCATCCCTTATATGTGTAGGCCGCAGGGCTGATATGGCATAGCATACTCCCTGCGGTATCGTTTATATATTTTGTGTTTTTTATTTCTTGTATCTTGTAAGAGTTAGAAGTATATGTATATATATAAACGAACTTTTCGTGGTATAGAGGCGTATGTTGAATTACGCTCATTCTTGTCTTCTTTTCAGTGATATACCAGTAAGTGAACTTCCCCTGGAACTCCTTCTACTGCAAGTGGTTCTGCCCGCTCTTCTAGAGCAAGCTCATACCAGACAGTGGATAAAGAATATAGTGCGGCTATGGGTAGTCACCATTGCCTACATCTTGTGAGTTCGCCAGTTCATTGAATCCATATGAAACTGACAAGTTTTCAAAAATAATGTTTGTTTTGCATCCAGCCTTAATTGATCCTAGTTGTGTTGAGTGTAGCATACAGTAGAGACTCGAGCATAGGAACCTAGAATTGTGCAATGTGCCTGTTCATATTCTTACACGGTGAGGTTAGACTTGTAAACAAAGTTTAGGCTCTTAACACTGATCTTATCCCTTCAGACCCTGCCTATCACAGTTATGTATGTAGTGTTTTTGGAGCATCCATGAATGGACTGATTTGGCAAAGTTTATTTCTGAGTTGTAAACTGTGGCTTTTTTATAGAGACATAAGATCTTACCTTCTTGGTGATGTACCCTTAGACGGTGTTGACCCAGCCATGGTATGTCCATTCAGTATTATTTTACTCAATTCTCTACTATATAGATTTTGATTTTGCTTCCATTTGTCCCATAATATAGAACCATGCCCTTTCCCGGACAAACTGTGAGCAAGGTCCTTGCAACGTCATAGAATACCCCTCTTCATCTGTTATGAAACAAGTTAAATTTTCTTTCTCTCAGCATTATCCTGCCTGGACCCTCCCTATCCTTCTTTGCTTTCAAAAAGTCCATTGGTTTAAGCACGAAATTTTGCTACGACAAAGTGGGACATAAATAGCCTTCGACTGTTTTGCCTTTCCGCCTTCCAGGTGCTTCCTACAACGAATCCACAGTCTTGTGATTTTATTTTGTATGTGCTACTGCTCAGGCGCACCCAGTGGGTTATGCTCATGGGTTAGGGACTAGTGTAGAGAGCAAGGTCAAAGATCATTCCTCTTACATACAAATCAGTAAGGAATTTAAGACCAGCGTAGATTTAGAAGATATCAAATAATGCATGAAATCTCTTTGATCCAATTGTTCCCTAGATTCATCATCAGGCGCCAGTTAACAACAATGCTCACATGCCCAGAGGCAATCAAAATGGTCAAGGTCAAAATAATCAAGGTAGAATCCAACTTGATAGAGTTTTGATATGTATAGCCTTTGGGGTGATTTTGCTGGTGCACTCGTAAATGTAGTAGGTTGTGTGTATTGAATTTGCCTTTAGTGAATACCAATAGCACCTCCAGCCATAAGGAACAAAGACTTGCCCCTTGTTCTAAGCCATTTTTGAGTATTTTTTGTATAAAGTAACGTGATTTGTTTCGCAGAATGAAATGAATATCGACCCTTGTGACTTAGAACACAAGTAGAGTGTATAGAATTTATGCTCCGTCGGACTGGGAAAGAGTTACGTATGAAATACATTCTACAGTGAAATGGAGGAGGGCACTGAGACAGTTCAAGATCGCAAATTCTGTTCACTGTATCTAGAGCAGTTAGAAGCCCCAAATGCTTTAGATTGCTTTAGAATCCGTGAATAGCACTTGCAAGCTCTATCTCTTTTTCTCTCCCCCATCTTATTCTCTTGTTTTGCAGGTGTCGCCCCAGGAACAATTGATCCGCAGCCCTATATTAAACCACAGAAGTTTCCTTTGCGGGTAAGACTCTCGTTGAATTCATCAACATGTTTTGAGGAATCAAACAAATTCGTTTCCTTTACATTGATCGAAACTGCTACTTCCCAAAGTTCAAAATTACTTTTCAGCTGGTTGTGTCTGCACTCCAACGATTAATTTTTTTATATTCAAGTCTAGCCATACATTATTTTCGTTTTACTTGATTATGAAATAAATTGGCCTTTTCATCCGAAAAAGACGGTTGTTTGTTTATGTCAGGTATCGGCTCCTTCTTGGCCCCTCTGATTTACAAATAAAGATTTCATTCAGAAACCTGTTTTTCAAATGTCAAATCACAGAGCAAGCAATTTTTGTGAGTTTCAATTTCCAACTAGAAGGATTTTTTATAACACGCAGCTTCCTTGAAGTGTTTGTTTTTGGAACGCTATGCTTTCTGGCTGCTCTTTTTTTTTGTAAGTTCGAGGCGATGCTATTTAAGAGGAGATCTTCTTGTTGTGGCATTCTTATTCGATGCTTTCAATTTGTGTCGGCAAAAGTAGAATGTGATGAGAGCTATAGATAATCAGCAATACTTGAAACTTGCTTTTTAAATCTAACAACTTGATCAATTGACACGCCATAATAGCAAATGTTCTAATTTGACGTACATTTCTCAGATCTATGCCCACTTGATCGCATCTTTGGCATCATTTTTTGATGTAATCGGCGTTCCTCACGCCTCAATACGCTGTATCCTTTGAAATTTGCGATTTGATGATGATTTTTTTGCGTCACCATCTGCCACTTGATAGAGTAGCATGGCCAATCAATTAGCACATATCATGCAAAAATGATGCTTTCCCTTTCAATTATCAACCGTGAGTAATTCCCAAAGAATTCTGCCATCCACCGCTTGCTCCTATAGTGACGTTTCCTACGTGATCCCTCTGGTCAAGAGACCCGTTTAACGTTTTTTATTCGTATGTTGCTTTGTTTTTTATAGATAATTTGTCTGCTAGTTTTCATGTCTGCATCAATGGTAATATCAAGCTTTGTCCTTTTAACTCTTCCTGGTAAGATATCCTTCTTTTGTTTGGTTTATGGTCTGTGATTCAGAACCGACCACCAGTCTCATTTAAGTTAGCAGTTTCAGTTTTCAATACCATGTGTTATAGTGTTGGTCCTGTAATAAGTATAAATGCATTTATTTTGAGTTAGCTCCAGACATAGTGCTACATTACTTTATTGTGGATTAATTTATGCCAACTATTTGCACTGTTTAGAGAAAAAGAAACAAAATCATTCCATCTCCCAAAATGTCTATTAAGGTCTTGTCAATCCATAGTTTGGTTTTCCAGTTTGGGTCTCGTCGTTTTGCACATTGTGGATTATTAACAATGAAGAAGTAACAAGGCAATGTGACCTATGATCAACTCTAAAAGATTAGCTCCAGCTCATCGATTTGCCTGTTTTATTGTGTGTTGTTATTAGCTATGACGATGAAAGTCACCGGTCTGACCGGGCCAAGTTTTGTTTTCTCTTAACTACCTGATTTTCTTTCCTTAGTTGCTGTTGGCCGGCTAATTTTATTCTATTTTCTGGGAAGCACCGAAGTACACGAGTTATACACAGCAGCCGCTGGGGTCTATGCATTGTGGCTTAGTTGCCGTGTCATCGTTATATTGTGGTCTTGGTTATGTATGGGGTTCCCGTTGTTTGTCAGGAAAGCATTAACCTGTTTGGGAATCGTACGTTGCAAGATTTTTTTTTCTTTCTTTAAAAAATTCCCTGTCATTTCCTTTCATATGCCTCAATATTGATGTCCTAAGCTATTTCTTATCTCCCCCTTTCCCAGCATTTGTTGTGCTATTCCCCCTTTTGTGAGATTACTCCCTCATGAAATTAAACTGAAACTATTGTTGGGCCAAAACCAGTTGACGTCATTAGACGTTAGGTTACAGTCCAAAGAGAGTGCAATTTTTATATCGGAAAACCCGACTGATGACAATGGACCGGATAGTCCTGTTAGAAAAGAACGTGTTGCACAGAGCTTACCATAAAAATACATCACATTGTGATCGATAATGGCAGCGTGCCATTACCCATTCAAAAGTTCATTTTTCCCCCAAGTTTGGGAAATTCAGTCTTAACTTTTGTCTTCGCTTTCTATCATTTTTTTCTACTTACATTTGCTCTTAGTACCAGTGGTTTCAGTACTTTGTTTGTCTTTGTTCTTTTTTTTGGGGGGGGGGACTTTGATTTCTCACAAGACTCTTAGCTATGACAGACAAAATGATGAGAAATCTGAAGTAGGAGAGGAAGTAATACACTACTTGATATTGTTTTTGTTTTCATGTATTTCTTGGAAAGGTATCAAAAGAGGCAATCTCGTATCAATGGGAAGGACCGAATATTACTTTACTTCAATGTAGCCATTTGCTTACTGCGGTTTTCGTTGCAGATTATGCGAATCATTGTGCTGTCAGTTGTACTCTTGGGCGTCATCCCATTGCTTCTTGGAATAATATTCGAATTGGTCATCGTCATTCCCTTGAGGGTTCCTCTAGATCAAACACCACTCTTCTATTTTTGGCAGGTAATTCACCGTTATTCTGTTTTTTCAAGTTTTGACCATTTATAGATGGGACAGGGCTTTCGTCCTTAAGCGCCCACAACGACGTTAAGGCTATTTGAAATTGATATATGTCCATGCATAAGTTAGCAAACGTTTTTGAGCTGTCTTGCTCGGAGCACCACTCACTGCACCAGACAAAGCCCATTCCCACTGCAGTGAATACACTGCACATCATTGAGCTTGACCGCAGCAGCAAGGTATCCCTCTTTGATTTTGTTTTCAAGAGGGAATGCTGTAAAGCCTCGAGTTGCCCCTGGACAAAGCCCCCTCAAATAAGCCTGTATGCCAGTATACCAAATTTCAGTAAATACCCTCGAATAAGCCCCAATGACAGACGATGAACACTTTGTTATTGACCGATAGGTAAAAATAGCTTTGAAGTGAAGCTTTTTATTTGGCATGTATCACAAAATTCTGTAGAATCCCTTCGAATCAGCCCTCTCCTCCAGTAAGCCTCCATTCAACAACTATAAAAATAAGCAAACCTAATGGGAGCTAATTTGAGAATTTACGGTACATTAACCTTAACGCTATATATCTATAAATTATATATATATATATATATATATATATATATATATATATATATATATATATATATATATATATATATATATATATATATATATATATATATATATATATATATATATATATATATATCGAAAAAGTGGGAACATTCTTTACGCTAAGCAGAGACTAGCAGATAGAATAAAACAACATGGTCCCACGAGCATCAGGAAGAAAAGCGATACAGTAAAGCCTGGTTTCCACCAGGGGTTGAGAATGCTAAATGGGTTATGTTTTGTTGCTTAGCATGATTAGACTGCCTATGTTTCCATTATGGTTGAATATGCTAAGTGGGCTAATTTGTGTACGCTGCACGCTGCAGGAAAACTGCACATTACATATAGCTGCTCAAAGTCGCCAGCATTCCAAAAACCATCATAGTTGACTT